>JANAVB010040918.1:0-93420 GCA_029216955.1 Iris pallida | reverse complement strand
TATATATATCTATATATATATATATATATATATATATATATATAGGTAGTTAATATATATATATTATAATAGATATATATATATATATAATATATATATATATATATATATATATATGGGCTGACTGCCCACACTCTTCTTCTTTTCGAAATTTTCTTAATTTCGAAATTTGCTTTTTACATCTTTAGTATTTTCTACTTTGCCTTCCAGGGATTTTGTTTTTTGGACCCTGGCTTGTACTGCTCGCTTCGAGCCACGCTTTGCATTCAATAAAATTGCTGTTTTGTTAAAATATAATATATATATATATAATAATATATAATATATATATAATATATATATATATATATGTATATATATATATATATATATATATAGGTAGTATATATATATATATATATATATATATATATATATATATAATATGCACACACACACAAAGATAATTGGGGAAAAGGTGGCCCACATGTGTGACAACAGGTAGGGTATGAGTCGTGCCATAAAGTGTTAGAATCGTGTCTAAAAGCCCGTGTCAGCGTGTCACATGAAAAAAGTGAAACAGTGCTCGTGCACGTGTGTCGAGCACCTTAGGACACGACCCACACGTGTCCAGGTCTCATGCTCGTGTCCATGGGTAGCCTATCTATAAGGCTAGGTGTTGGACACCCTGCCTTGAGTCCTCGTGTCCTTGTGTCCGAGTTATAAGTTCGTGTCAGGGCTCAAATTCACGTGTGTGCACAGTAGGCAGAGACCCATGCGGGCTCGATAACTTCGTGCACACTCAACGAAGCGTCGTGAAATTTCACGAGCACGTTGGCAGAGGTTGCCCCCATGTGTCCACAAGATTTTACGCTAAATCGTGTCGTATCCACCGAGTTAGGACACTCAGGATGCATGACAGTGCACGGGCTGTGCACGGGACATTGTGCTACGTCCCTGTGTCCTATTTGGACACAAAAATAGTGTAAAAAATAAAAAATAATCTATTTTGGAATCCTTCCATATAGGGCTACAAATATATGAAATTAGTTTTGAAAAATAACAACATTTATTTCTAAGAGGCATTTCATCAAGCACATAGTAACATACACCGACACGCATCCGATACATATATCAAACGGACACGAAATCTAACCAAACTACATCTACATGTCTAGGGTACCTAGATGCATGCTTCTATGAAGAAATATTAGGATTTAAAGGAGTTTAAAAGCGTTTACTTATTGAGAGTCGAAATCTCAATGCAAAAAGCCTCCAAACGTCCCGACGCCGATTTTCTACCGTCCAAAGCCTCCGATTCCTTGCTAGCGATCCACCAGCAAGTTCTCCTCCTCCCTCGGAACGCAATTCGTTTGGTCTGATTTGGATGAGAATTGGAGAATGGAAGCTACTTTGAGGAAGGTGACAAATTCTAGGGTTTGTAAAAAGCTTGGTGGCTACAAGAGGTGAACATATAGATGGGGGACTGTTTGGACGGCCATGGGCTACTGCTAGGGTCAGGTTAGAGTTTAGGTAAGGGCCACAACTCATCTTAAGTCCAATAGGAAGCCCTTTTAGCAAAAAGCCCAAAGGCAAAATATTAAAGAGGCTAAAAATGAATTTAAAAGTTTCCTAATTAGGACTAAACTTTAAATCAAATCTAAAATGCTAATTAGGTCTCTAATCACATGGTTAGTCTATAATCATGGTTATCTAAGGTTAAACCAACTACTAACACCAAAAGCACCAATTAAAATATTATCAAAAATTCAAAATCACATAATTACCAAAATACCCATAATCTAGAAAAGTGGTAGTGACAAATCTACCTCCCTTAGAAAAATTCTGTGCTCAAAATTTAAGATGGTTGTACTCCTTCTAGGTCAAACCACCGATATTCAAGGTCAAGAAAATTATATCCAAAACGTACAAAACATGGTCCTGCTGGTTGTGATTTTTCAATCTTGGACAAGGTCACTACTCTATCTAGCACATCAGAAAAATATCATGACAGATACTAATAAAATCATACATCAAGAAGGGAAAGAAGAACAGAAAAGGCAGACCTGCTAATCCATCACCTGCAGCGCTGGTCTCCTCGACCATCAGTGCAAAAGCCCTGCCCTTCTGGTGCTGGACATGGTGCTGCGCCACAGGTGGCCTAACTCCCTCATATGGATGACAGTTTATTTCAAAGAAGATAATTATCAGCAAGGATGTGGATGTCAAGAATTAGAACAGAACTTATTTCCTAACTGTGATTGAGTACCTCTCCGCTAAAGCCTATTCCTTAAATCCTATCGCAGGCTCGCGGTAGTACAACTAAGTTATCGTACTACCACAATATCGCACAAATGCGACCCTTGACCTGCATGGGCTACCACTAAAACGTGTCACGACCCGCACCCAGTGTAAGGGTACAAGTGCGTAACAACGCCCAGCCTACGTCGCAGAATCGGCGATAAAACGCTGTACTATGTCACTATCTAACAACTCACACAAATATATAACATAACTGTCATGGGTCTCAAATCCGAATGGAGGACAAGTAAAGATATAGTATAACTCAATCACAGTCTAAGCATGATAAGATAACACAGAAGTCTATAACTAAAAGATTAAATAACACAAAATATAAACTACTAAATAATAATATCTCCAAAAATCTCAAACAAGTCAATATCTCAAGTTATTACAATTCAAGTTCTAAACATGAAAACTAAACCAAGTCTACTAACTAGTCTCCCGACCACTCCTGAGAGTCGGGGCCCAAAGTAGCTAAGCCATCTCCTGGTCCATAGTAAGTAGGGCAAGTGTCATCGGGGCAAACATCTATAATATTTTGTCAATGATCCAGTCAGGAAAGGAACGAGCATATCATCTAGAAATCTCAAGTAAGTGACAAAGACTATAAAGCAGTTATAGACAGTTATATTAATGAACATGGTAAGTTTAGACAGGTAGTAAAGTAGAACAACAGTTTAAACAAGTCAGGAGACCATGGCAATGGAGACTGTAAAAGTAAAACTAACTGAACTCGAATAGAGGTGATATAAGTCCAGATAATAAGCATAGACAACTGTGATCCAGTATGAGTCCTAAACATGATACTGACCAGTGTTTTGAAATACCGAGATCGACATGTAAATGATAGGGGATAAATACATCTCATCGTACACTTAGCAAGTGTACGATTGCTATTATTCCAGATTAGACCAGATGGGGTGATTCTAGCATTTTTGGACTGTTACATGTCTATTCGAATATTTTCCCGCCTAACAAGTACAAGTGAATCCAAAAAATGACACAAAATAATGTATAAGTCCAGCCAGAACTGATGATGCCAGTAGTGAGTCCAGTGGGGTGATTCCAGAAATAGAGGTCAGATATGTAAAAAGGTGAGTGTCGCATGTATTGGATCCAGAAATATCAATCCGTGTTGACAGAGAATCAATAGAACTAACTAGAACTGAAATACAATATCATCAAATAAATAAAAAAACTATCAGAGAATGTACTCGCCTGATACCCTGTGCGACTGATGAATACAGATGTCTGAACTGGAGTAACTGAGTCCTATTTAGAGCAATATAGGATAAAATATGTCTAATATGAATTAAAGTAAGTTTACAATGCATTCTATATAATTCTAGGTCAAAGTCAACTCTCAGTCAACTCTGGTAAACCATTCTAGTCAAACTAGGTCAAAGTCAACTCTGGTCAACCATTCCAGTCAAACTAGGACAAACCAAAGTCAACTAGTCAATTAATCTAGGGTTTAGTCAAACTTAAGTTAACAAGTCATTTTAAGTCCATTTGGTCATATTCTAGGCCAAGTTTGACCCACAGTTGACTTTGGTCAACTTGCTAGTCAAACATAGTCTAACTAGGCCTATAGGTCTATTCTAAACTAACTTACTAACCATAGGCTAATATCTTATAGCACTATCAAATATACATATGCATATATATAAATTCAATTCAAGTATATATTTACATATACATATATATATATATATATATATATATATATATATATATATATATATATATATATATATATATATATATATATATTAATCCTCTCTCATGCGCTCCCCCTCCCCTTCTGCAGTACTCTGCGGGGGGCCCTCCCCCGTGGCTAGCTCGGTGACCGGAGCTCCTCTCCGGTGGCCGGCCTCCCCCCTTTCCCTTATTCCTCCTCCTTCTCGTCGTCCCCATCCTCGCCGTCCCCCCTTTTTTCGGAGCCTTCATCATGTTCCTCCCCCCCGATCTCCTCGCTGTAAGCCCACTTTCCAATTTTTTATTTTTATTATTATTATATTTGATTATGATTTACTTTTATGGTCATTAAGAGTCATATCTAAGCTCATAAGGGCGCTATAATCATATTATGTTCAATTGGACCTTAGTAAGCATTGTTTAGCTATTTTATAACTTACTATAATTTTTAGATAATTTTTTATTAAGGTTTATATTTTTAAAGGCTTCCAATATTTATTATGAGGTCATTTGGGACTAATATGAGGTAAATCTTTTTATTTATATTCTAGAAGGTTAGATATATTTTCTGTAATTTTCTACAATTTTTTAGGAATTTTTAGGATTTTATTTGGCCTTAAAATCATTTTAAATCAATTTCTGGAAAATTAATTACACAGTCATCACCCAGTCAGCATGGAGGCCCACATGTCAGCCGAACAATGCTGAAAGGGGGGCCCTCCTGCCAGTCAGCGTGTGCTGATTGTACCCGCCCACTGTGTGTGTATATATATCGCAGAACAGTAAACCCTAATTTATTTTCTGCCGAATTTTGAGTTTTTGATTCTTTGGCGAACCCCGACTTCCCAAGGCGACCGTCAACTCCGACTTCCTTTTAGCGTGCCATTTTTTGTTGGATTCGTATTGAGTTATACTGTCTGATATCTAATTTATTTTTATAAATTCTGAACCTTAATTTCTGTAAAATTGGTAGGGTGTCGGTTGTCCGAAACTTGACACGTTTTGGTATTTTCGAGATTTCGGGAGAACTAAAAATCATGAACCGTTTGAAGTTTCGAAAAGCTAACAGAGATCTGTATGACATATATTTTTGTCAAAAATTAATTCGTTCATCTAGTATTTTAGTTATTTTGTTGAACTCAGAATTGATCGGTGAATTACCGTTTTGGTCACGATTAGCCATAAAGGCGATATCTTTTGACCAAAACGTGAATTTGCTGCACGGTTGATTCCAGCGCACTCATGGCGCTGAAATATACCAAGGTACACTTTCAAAACCATGAGTTCATGATGTTTGACTATATAGTCAATAGTACGTCTCGATTTACATGCCATGGTTTCCAAAATTGGAAACATGACTTTTTATGGCTAAAACTACAAGAAAAATGGCTTTTCTTGACGATTTTTCCCCGTCAAGAAAGACTTTTCTTGACGGTTTTGGATCCGTCATCTAGGCCCCCGTCAAGAAAAGTCGACACTTTTCTTGACGGTTTTTTGTTTGTTTTCTTGACGGTTTTAAACCGTCAAGAAAACAAGCTTGTCTTGACGATTTTAAACCGTCAAGAAAACAAAAAAAAAACCGTCAAGAAAAGTGTCGACTTTTCTTGACGGGGGCCTAGATGACGGCTAATGACCGTCAAGAAAAGTCTTTCTTGACGGGAAAAAACCGTCAAGGAAAATATTTTTTGATGTTTAAAAACCGTCAAGAAATGAATTTTCTTGACGTTTTGCAATCGTCAAGATAAACATGTTTACAATAATATCAATATATTCCAGAATCCAATTACCAAACACACATAATATCAATATATGCCAGTTACAACACACACATAATTATAATACACAAACTTTTTATTGATCACAAATACAAAGTTTGTACATCACAAACATCCAAGAATGATATATACAAAGTATACAAATGTGAATACAAAGAGTTTAAGCACTAACCCAAAAAAAAAAAACTTGTCAAACTATTTTCTTTGAGATCTTGGGCTTTGGGCAATGGTGTAGTGTACAGACAGAGAGGGAGAGGAAGAAGCCAGCCATCATCATAACCGAGCTGAAGTTGTATCCAAGAGAGGTCACATGTTTCCACCTGGGTCTCCAGGTTTTTTTAGAACCTTACTGACCTGAAGTTTTGGCACCTATGCACCGAAAAAAAACATAGTTCCAAAAGCCACCCACCCCTGGCTGCACAGTACTTTATTCATCCTAGCATTGTTCTTGGCTCGGCCGATAAAGACCGATATACTAACGATTCGCTCGTTTCTTCATCGTAACCATTAGGCACTTCAATCAAACGCTTCCCGTTAGTCTCAGATTCCTTATCTAGGATGTCGTCTCTAACATGGTCCGAGATACAAGCCTTGAAGTTTTCGATACACCTGCTGTTCTTGGAATCCAGGTTGAGATAGATGAGAACATCCCAGCACTTTCTGAACTGCTTCTTGTTGATCTTCAGCTTCTGGCGAACAATCTCAGTCACGTGGCGGGTGATTATCATAAACTATAACAAGAAAGTACAAAAATAAGGAACGAATAGCAATGTACCTGTAGTGGAAATTAGTCGCATTGAACGAGGATTAGCAATTTCAAAATTTTGAGAAGGATCAAACCCAAATGATTAACATAAGCTTGGCGTGAAAGCGACTTCGGACCCACTCACTGTCAGCCTACAAACCTGGAACAATAGAAAATAAAAATTGGATGGCAAACAGATGCTATGAGAAACTAAGGATACAAGTTAATTTCACACAAGATGAACATAATCATGAACATCAGACAGTTTTTTTCCCAACAAATTCACCTAAACAATGTGACAGGAATAATGGCACGAGTTATCTTGGTTTCTAGCAAAATGTAAGAAAGTTTTATAACTCAAAAGGGCACAGTTGAAGATCAGCAAGAGTTGATTCTTTAGAGGATCCAATACTAATTTTTTTGGAAAATCACTGACCATACTGCAAAATGAAATGATGAAATGATAATCAATTAAGCATGGGTACAGTGAATGTATACTCATTGAGTATCAGATGAAATTGTTAAATGATAATTGGACAGGTGAAAAGATGGTTCCAATATAGAAATTTTCACACTTCTACATAATAATATATGTGGTAATTGATTCGAGGTTAATTGCAAGAATATAGGCAAATAAATGTAGTTTCTGCTTCACAATCCCTTAGTAATCAATGCCCTATGCCACTACTCTTTGAATGGCTTCTCCTCTTTGTCTCTATAGTAGCTATTTCAGACTCAGTATTGGTTATTTCTGCCATCTATACATTTTTGTTTCATAACCTAAATTTATTGTATACCTACATTAAGTAGTGGATTTAAAACTGAGAAATATAGAATTGTCTTAGAACTACCTAGACAAGAATTGCTGATGGTACCTTCAATGATGAATAAAACATAATTGCTAACAGAATCTCTGATTAGGAATGCAATATTAAAATGCATCTAAAATTATAAGTGGGTTTAGCAAACAAACTGAATTTTCCTTCAGCTTTTCGTTGGAGGCATTGGACTCATAATTTGGGTTTAGTATCCTTGGAGGTATCCCAACAGGAGACTTTTAAGACAAATCTGGAGCTTTTGGCACCATGAGAAAGACTGGGTTGAGAGAAACGCTTCCGCTTGTATGTCAATAGCACCTTGTTGTTCACCATTCTGCAGTCAATTAATCTATCGCATCCAACATATCCTCAATCTCTTAGCAGTCTAGAGATTGTCATGTGTGCCTGGAATCATCACAAATCAAATGCAAAGAACTTTATTAGTATAATATAATAATTTTATTACACTTCAAGATAATAACTTTAAATAGTATCTATAAAAGATGTGATGCTAATGCACCAAATATAAAACATCTGATGCACCAAAGGGGAGTAATTATTTGAGTCTAGGAGTGGCAATATTAGGCCAGACTCGTATGGCAGCAAGCTAAGATGCAGGTTTCTGCAATCAATTTCCATTTTTGCATCGGAGCACCTTAGGAGGTACCAACGACCCGGAAATTAAATTGGTAGGCTATCAGTCTAACATGCATGTTCTTAGAGGTTACTACCATAAGAAACTTAATTTCAATTTTGTATAAAATGTACTTAACATATATGTATATTTACGAGGATAAACAAACACAATCACATAAATGTTTATCTTGTGCATGTATGTTTACGATAATAAACATATAGCTGTATCCTTGTATGGATTGGAGAGTTGCCTCACCATCCCATTTCAAATTATGGCACACGTGTTTGTATCTGCTACCCATAGATTTACGAACTCAAAAAAATTCACTCATTAAGATATATTTAATAAAAAAATTCACTTTCATCTTCTAGATCTAATGCAGCAATCCATTCAACTGATGGCTTCAGAGAGCATGCAACAAGGAATGTAGGAAAGCCTAACATGGTGTAGCTTGTTAATTACAGCGATTGAAAGAATTTCAATAGATGGATGATTATAACTTTTCCGTCTCACTAAAGGATTATCCATTAGCAAATGGTTGCATTTTATATTTTTTCAAACTAACTTGTATGAGAATAGATTAGTAGGTAGAAGAAAAAGCTTACAACTTTGAAGTGACACAGTCAGGATTTTTAAAAAATATTATCCGGGACCCAATCTCATTCTACTTCCCATGTGTGTTCTTGATCCCTGCATTGACAAATTGACGTGGTGAAGTACTCCCATCTTTAGTGGTTGAAGCACAAAGTAAAGAGTGTTGATAAATAAAATACCTCAAACATGAAATAACAACAAGATGTGGTGTTTGAGAGTCGAATTCTTCACAATTTGCCCTTTCTAATCCCAAAACCTAATCGTTACACAATAAACGGAGACAAAATGTCATTCAGGGAAAGATTGCAATTTTACATCATAACAACAGGATCTGCAAAAAAATAGAAAGACTAACAGATACACATACATATCTGGAATATTCTATAACAGATATCTGCAACCTGGATGTTTAAGTTATTGAAGTAAAAAAAGAAGAAATGTCAACATATGCCACAAGTATCTCATAAATGAAAAGGTTATCCATTAGAGTTGTACCTTTAGAGTTTCCCATGTTGAAGCATGTGCTTCTGGTGTCTGTATAAGCAAATTTGACTTAGAGAAACTACATTATTCGAAGATATAATATTTCGATAAAACTAATCAGAACCCAAATACCAATATCAAGGAAAGTGACTAGGAATACACTAGTAAGCATGTGAATCACATGAATCGGAAAACCTATCATTAGAATGAAAGAAAAAAGAGAGGGATTTTCCAAACCGTATTGGTATCGGCCGTATCGTATCAATATCGGCCGATATCGTATCGGGACTTTCCAAACCGTATTGGTATCCGCCGTATCGTATCAATATCGGCCGATATCGTATCGGACATTCCAAACCGTATTGGTATCGGCCGTATCGTATCGGTATCAGCCGTATCGTATCGATATCGGCCGATACTGCAAACTATATTAGAAATATATTGAATTCGCCCATCAAACACAGTGCTGCAAGAGTATGTTATGTTCAGAACATCGTCTCCTTCTTTCTTTCTTTTATTCTGTGAAAAAAAGAGAGTCCTAGCATGGAGCCGAAAAGAATCAGCCGGCATAGTGGCTAAATAGATAAGGACTCAAGAGATGGTTTCTCCAAGGATAAAGCAGAACAATATGGGCGATATAAAACTAGACTTCCTTTGTCTCAGCCCTACTAGTCTATGCAATTAGAGTTTGCAGTAAAGGGTAAAAGTTAGATGCTACCTTTGTATCCGCAGTTAGTCTATAGGAGATCCATCTTGAACTTTAAAACCCTTTTTCTGTGTATAAAATGAAGTTCTTTCTTATGTAATCCAGTCTATACTGAAGTATATGCAACCATATATCATAACATGTTGTGGATGCCTGAACTTTAGAACTGATAGGTGATAAAATGATTACAAGGCAAGAAACTTATTCAAGATCATCACATCTTCCCCAAGAATAAAGGCCGAAAGAACTAACAAGAAATCTCCAAACTCAGTGGAAGTTGAACTGACTGGAAACAGAAGGAAGTGTGAATTAATCGTAGTTTCATACTGCAACACTTGATTCAACAGATATTACATCATTTCAAAACAAAACAAAAAATATTATCCAGTATTCAACTAAGCACAGGTACAAAGTTCATTTTATTATGAAAATCTGTAAAAGTGAGCAATATTTGCATATTTGATCTCCTTCACTACGTAAATACTCTGCAAAACTGAATTCTTTTAGCAGCACACAAATACAATTATCCGGTCACTTTGAAGACCAGACGTGGAGAAGTCAATAAGTTTGTAAGACTCAAACTAAATTTCAATATGGTACATGCCAAAATGAGCAAGAAGAACAAAACAAAGCAAATCTTGTATTAAAACAGAACGAACAACTGATCATATCAATTGTTTATGAAGGCTATGATCAATTCAAGCCTTACTGATAAAAGGGACAGTACTATATTGAACATCAGTTAGCTATTTAGGAAGGGCACTCACATAACTAAGCGAGCTTGAGCATGAAGGATTTCACTGAGAAAGATGCTACTCTCAGCACTATATCAAGGTTGGGTGCTGCTTCCATCATATCAAAATGTTCAGATAATGACAGAACATACAGAATGACACTTGGAATTGAGAGGTTGGACACGAAAATTTATCCATTCTTCAAAGTATAGGGAAACTTGCAGGAAACAAAAATGACTGTACTGTTGTCTTATGTTTGTTTTACTACATATTATAATTATTATTCTATCAAAAATCTACTGGCGTCCAAACGAAATGTGCCCCACTTATCATATAATCTAGCGTGCATTGCACGCACACCTCTAACGAAGATGGACACATGTTGGTGATAAAATCATTATTATGGGAGACAAGCTAGTGAGTGTTGGCATCTATTTTCTAATGAGGAACAGGTATAATCATAGTCTTGAATCCAGATTCTTTGGGTCGGGTCAGTAAATTAGAAATTCTCTATTTGCATCAAAATAACTACTCGATTCTTGAAACTAATTAAAAGAGAGTTCATACCAATTGTTTATATAACCAAATTTATTGTTGACGCCGTGGTTAAAATGAAGCTCATTTGCGAAATGTAAAAGGTCAGAATCACATGATACATTAAGAACACTTCCGAAGAAATTCACAGGATACATTAGGACATCTTCGCCGGAGCTAGGGTTTTCGGGGGGGTCGGGATGAAGAACATGGGAGAGGGGTTTAGGGCTGTGGGGAAAATCGGGGTCGGAAGGGAAGGGGGAAGAGGGAACGATTGAAGTCGGCTACGGGGATGAGAGGGGAGACGGCGGATCGCCGGAGAACAGGGTTAGGGCACGGTCGGGAGGGCTGTGGAAGTCGGGGTGGCTGACGAGATGGTCGGAAAAGAAGCTAGGGAAGAGGGCAGAGGAGAGGGGGAGACTTACGGGCTCGGTCGCCGGTCGGGGTTCGCCGGCCGTGGGAAGACTTCCACCGGAGGGGGAGCTCGAGAGGGAGAGGCTGAGAGAGTTGTGGTGTTGGGGATCGGGGGGGAAGGAGGAAAAGAAGTACTTGGATGTGAAATATATAAGAAACCCTCTATTCCCAAATTTTGTTAAAACTGTCAAGAAATTTTTTTTTTTGAAAAAATTACGAAAATGGCATCTGAAATGTGCGCGCCTTTTTTTTTCTGCACATGCATTACTTGACGGTTATCAGCAAACCGTCAAGTAATGCAATGGGTTTTCTTGACGCTTTGTATAAAACCGTCAAGTAATATGGTCAAATTTTAATATATAACAGAAAAATGGGTGTTTTGTTGACGTATGTCTAAAACCGTCAAGATAACTGCTTTCCTTGACGGTTTTGACCATACGTCAATAAATTGACCGTCAAGAAAGGTCATTTTTCTTGTAGTGACTTCAATGTTTAGATCATATTTAGATTATTATTAGGTTAGATTAGGTTTTTAAGTAATTTATTATAGAATTAACTATTATCAGATTAGTTAACACATTAGCCACTTATTCTATGAATTTAGAACTAGAACCTTATAATTGACTTGTGGTTTTCGTGCATGGTTTGTGGTACGTTGTATGTTATAGGTTGACAGCTTCTAGATTGGCAATCCCCTCATCCTCGACTAGTGACTACGGTTTGTGCAAGGATTCAGACAAGTGCACTTTCTGATTTCTTTCGATTCATAGTAGTCTTTCCATTTCATGTTTATGTATATGCTCTCTTACTTGTTGAAACATTATTACACGGATTAGTGTCAAGGATCTCTACATACTTTATTTTGTGATTGTCGTATTTTCGTGCTTCGTAACTTGTTCGAGTCCATAAGTACTAGTCGGAAGGAAAAATATCTTAGTAGACATGTGGACTACCCAGAACTATCCTCCGTGTCTTTCGTGGAGAATAGTAGCTGCACACGACACGTGTAGGGTGCCTGATTTACCTCTAGTCGTTCATATGTCGAAACTGGTATTTCAAAACACACAGATAGTTGTCTTTACTTGTTTTCCTCATTTTTTTCACCACTTGCCATGTCATCCTAGTTACATGTTCTTTTTTTAGCTGATATATCATGTTGTAGAGTTATCTACTTTCTTTCGTAATTTATCATGATATCGGTTTTATTTTTTAGATCATCTCACATATGTTTTTTTCATGTCTTGTGAATTCTATTGAGTTTTCAAATTGTCATAGGTTTGTGTGGTTGTTCCATTTCTGACTGGAAACCAACATTTTTTAGGTTCAGCTGTGGCTTTACTTAGCATAGGGAGATACGGGTGTACTTGCAGGCAGAAACCTAGAAATTAGATACAAGTGGTATCATTTTCATTAATTGTAAGAACCTTATATTTTTTTTAAATATAAATAATGTAAAAGTTGTAATCAATTTAGAAAGGTAAATGAGCAATAAATGTTATATTTTACGATTTTGAGCATCTTGGCCGTGACAGCGTTCTACCGTCGACTCTGTGGCGAAGGCTAGCTTGGACACGTCTCGTATCCGAAAAGCGGGTGCAGGTCGTGACATCACTATCCTTGGGTTGCCGCCGCCATCGACCTCCCGCGGCTACTCCATGCCCCACCTCCACCCTCGGCCATCCCCACCCCCTTTCCTCTCTGCGTCGGCCTCCCTGTCATCGTCTCCTCCTCCACGTTCGGCGCAGGCCGGAACCCCTTTTTCCTATCCGATCGCGGTCGGGCCCAGTGTTTGCTCCTCCAGCGCCGCAAGCGAGGGCAGCCATAGCCCCCCTCGCCAGCTACGTCGGTCGTCTCCATCCTTTCTCCTCCGTTTGGGCAGTTTCGAATTTTGAAGCCTTGGCTTGCTCCTCAGGAGGGGCACCTTTCCGCTCTGTTTCTCTGAGCACTGCTGACAAACGGTTTCCGATGGGGCCCAGTGCTTCTGTGGCTCCATCCCCACTGGGCGCATACCACTCCTATGCGCCCCCACCCGCTGTGGCGCATGTGCTTCCGAGCACCCTCCTTCTCATGCACTCCCATCTCCTGTGGGCGCATGTTCCGCTGTGCGCCTTCCTTTTGGGGTCCTCCGCTTCCTATCCGTGCCCCTTGCTGCTGGGGGCGCATGCGCTCCTTATACTCCCCACCCTGGAGTGGGCGCATATGTCCCGGGTGTGACTCCCCGTCCTACGGGCGCATGCTTTTCTGCTGCTGCATGTGCCACGCCCTCCGAGGTGGCGTCGTTCTCCTGGCCGGCCTTACCTACCCCTCCAGGTCATGCCCTTCCCGCTGACCTTCTGGCGTAGATGCCGTGTCTTTAGACGAGGCCCCCTCCATCGGACTCCACGCAGCATCCCCCTCCCTTCGCCAATCACCCGCGCTGATCACGCACAGTGGAGACCCTGCTGCCCCCTCTCCGCCTTTCGTCCCGGTACCATCGTTTGCGGACAAGCTCCGCCCGGACCAGGCTGCTAAGCAGGGCTTACTGTTTCCCGATGTTGACCTCCCCGATGTAGATTATCCGAGGGAATCATCCGTACCCAAAGTGCCCTTCTCCGCCCAGGAATTGACTTCAATGACAACCTCCATTCCGTACACCTTCGTTCTCAAATTTTCCTCTAGTTGTCTGAAGATTCAGAGAGTCCAGGAAGTCATAGCCTGTTAGAGACTATCCGTGACCTACCGGGTGGCTCTTCTGGACCCTAAACATATGCTCCTCCACTTATACTTTGAGCAAGATCACAAGACCGTGTGGTCCAAGGGCACCAGCAAGGTTGATTCCTACCAGATGAAAATCATCAGATGGTCTGCGGACTTCAACACCAAAGAAGAATCAGCAACGGTTTCAGCCTCGGTGACTCTCCCCAACCTCCCTCTCATTTGCTTCGTCCCAGCAGCTCTTAAGCTTATCGCCAATTCCTTCGGCACGTACGTGGCAACAGCCAAAGAAACAAGCAACCTATCTAAAGCGTACTATGCTAGAATCTGTATGAAGTTCGACCTCTCCAATGACCCCCCAACTACATCCTCATCGAGCTTAGGAACAGGACGCACACCCAGCAAATCGTCTACGATAATAACATCATCTTCTGCAAACACTGTCATTTGCGCGACCACCTCATCGAACACTATTTTTGTCTACATCCAGAGCTTAAGAAGAAAACTGCCCAAAAAGACCCCCCAGCTAACGCGGGAAGGAAACAATCTCATCCACAATCACCCCTGCTTCCGCTTCCAAACTCCCACATCAGATTCAAACCCAGTGAAGGCAATCCAGGCAATGAAGTATCCCCCGACAAAGCCTTGATCCCCTACAATCCTCCAGCTCTACATCTGTCCAACCACTTCAATGCCCTTGATACGGAAGCTTACGACTCTACTCAGAAGATTGCTATCCACGAAGACCCCCCCGAGCCCCTCGGTCCGGGTAAGAAGATTGAGAGCCCTAGAGATCGCACTCCGTGTGCACCCGAGCCCAAGTTCTCTGGTGACCACTCCTCCAACAACGAAGTCATTAGCACAGATGCCCTAGCCATCGTGGGCCCAGAGAAGGTCCTCCGTGGCCAGTAGGTCATCGTCGTAGGATTCCCTCTACAGACCACAGGAGAATTTATCTATAGCACCAAAGAAACACACTCTCCCTCATCTGATGAGCCAATCTATGACAGAACCACCTCTCAGCTTGCGGAGCCAACCACCACCACCAAAAAAATTAGAAAATATTGGAGCTAAAGAGATGACGGCCATGTGCACAAGGTTTGCCTCCAAGCGCTCCAAACAACCCATCCCTAGCAATCCTAATGCTTAGCATCCTCACTTGGAATGTTCGTGCCCTGGCGAACAGACCGACTACGAAAGACTTATCAGCTTCGAAAATATCCACAAGATAGATATCTTAGTCTTTTTAGAACCTAAAATCTCTCCCACGAGACTTAAATCTACTCAGCTGCAGTTAGGCTTCTCCTTCGCCATTGCTAGCTGTCACGATATCTGATCCTTTGTACGTCAGACGTGAAGATTAGTGTCCTGCACGATTCCAGGCAGGCCCTCACGTGTTGGGTTGAACATCTCATGCTCCCGAAGTGCTCCTTTTTGTCTACAGTTTATGGCAGTTGTGACATCTCTGAGCGTAAACAACTCTAGACTGACCTTCTGGACACCCACCTTAATCTCATCAACCTCCCTTGAGTTTGTGTTGGGGACTTCAATGCTATTACCTGCAAAGAGGAGAAGATTGGCGGCCAACCGCCTCCCCAGACGACCATGCAGGACTTCAACAACTTCATCTTCAACGCCCACCTTTCCTACCTCTAGTTCACCGGAAATGCCTTCACCTGGTGCAACATGCAGGAAGGCGACCGTCGGCAATACTCCCGCCTTGATAGAGCTCTCATCAATGCCCACTGGTCGAACATGGGAATCATATCTAACCTCACATATCTTAATGCTACCGAGTCCGATCACACCCCCCTGCTGGTAGAAGTCAAAAGCAACTCCAACCAGATCAAAAAAAGTTTTCGGTTCCTCGACTTCCAGAACGAACACCCCTAGTTCAAGAGCATCTTTGCGGACGCGTGAAACCGTGCGGACCCCCTAACCCTCTCATCCGGGTGGCCACCAAGCTCAAAGCTACGAGGAAAGCACTCACGGCTTGGAGTAAACAGGCGTATCGGGACATTTTCTAGGCCGTCCGCGTTGCCGAGGATGACGTCTCTCACGTAGAAGCTCTTTTTGTGACTGACAGATCGCCAGCGGCTAGGACCGCCATGCACTTCACCAAAGCTATTCTTAAATTCCATTTCAAAGTTGAAACTAATTTTTGGAAGCAGAAAGCCAGGCTGAAATGGAACAGCGACGGTGATAAAAACACTTTCTACTTCCATGCCTGTGTCAAGGGGCGCAGACAGAAGCTCAACCTCTATTAGATTACTGACGAGGTAGGGAATATCATCAAAGACCATCGTGGCATTCAATTGGCGACCGCAAACTCCTACTCTCAGTTGTTCACCAAAGAAACTGTGTACAGGGACCCCGATTTCCTGGCCGAAATCCCATACCTCATTAATAACATCGACAACAACAAGCTGGAGCTTCTTCTTTCCGAACAAGAGGTGAGAGACGCTGTTTGGGCTCTCGACGTCCACAGTGCGCCCGGACCCGATGGATTTACGGGCGTATTTTTTCGCTCTTGTTGGGATATCATTAAGTCAGACATCCAGGACGCAATCATTACCTTCTTCCCAGGAGCTAGATACCCCAAATCCATTTCATGTGCTAACGTCATCCTCATCCCTAAGAAGGATAATCCGAAGATATTTCAAAATTTTTGTCCTATCAGCCTCTGTACCTTCACTAAAAAGATCATCTCTAAGATTATTGCCTCTCGCATGACAGAGATCCTCCCTAAAGTTATTTTAGAGGAACAGAGTAGCTTTGTCCGGGACAAAAACATCCAGGATAACATTATGCTGGCTTACGAATTGATTACCTGCTTGAAATTACCAACCAGGGGTGGTAACATTGCAATCAAATTGGATATGGAGAAAGCCTATGACAGGCTAGATTTGCAATTCATGATCTGGGTATTCAGAGCTTTCGGTTTTTTAGAAACTTGGACCAACATTGTGTAGAGATCGATCAGTAACTCATGGTTCTCTACGGTAATCAACGGGCAAGCCGAAGGTTTTTTCAAATCCAGCCGCGGGGTCAGGCAAGGAGACCCCTTTTCCTCCACCATCTTTATCATTGTGGCGGAAGCCTTGAGTATTAATCTGAACAAACTGACCAGCACCCCGAACTTCTACTATTTTCATATGGCCGACGGATGTCCTTTCATCACTCACCTGGCGTACGCTGACGACATCCTCATTTTCTCCTCTGGAGATGTCGGTTCGGTGGAAGTGGTTCACAACACACTATAAAGATACACCAGGTGCTCCGTCCAGAAGGACAATCCAGCCAAGAGTGTTATTTATGCCCACCACAAAATCAACAGAGAGCATGCTGCCACCCTCTCCAACATTACTTCATTTTCTGTCGCGTATCCTCCATTCCACTACCTCGGGTGCCCCCTTGTGTACGACAGATCTAACACAAGAATTTTTGACGAGTTGGTAAACAGAATCAGGAAAAAGTTAGAAGGGTGGCATAACGCCACCTTATCCTTTCGAGGGAAGATGATTCTGATTAAACATGTGCTTTCGTCGATCCCATCTACACCCTTGCCGCGTGCTCCCCTCCTAAAAAGGTTCTCACTTCGATTGAAAGTATCTTCAATGATTTCTTCTGGGGACACAGTGGCGGTCTCGATAAGCATCATTGGGCCAGCTGGAATACCATAGCCACCCCCACTGACGAGGGGGGTCTGAGATTTTTGAAGCTGTCGTACATAGTTGACGCCTTCTCGATGATGCTGTGGTGGAAGCTCCGTACCAGCCAAAACTTGTGGGCTAGATTCATGAAGGCCAGTTACTACAAACATATTCATCCGACGTTAGCCATCTCCAACAGCATATCCTCCGCGGCTTGGCATCGCATTCTTCATGGGCGCACCCTGGCTGAACCCGTAATCCACCTCCAGCTAGGTTCAGGCGAATCCTCGATCTTCTATGAACGTTGGGTCGGTGAGGACTTGCTCCCCAGCCTCCCGGCGGCCCCAAAAAAGAATAAGATTAGCGACATATGGGACTCTACAGGTAATGATTAGAATTGGAGAAGGATCCATAATTGGGTCGGAGTCGAGGCTGCAGATCGTATTCGCGGTTTCGTGCTGAGGCTAGGCGATGAGTCAGACGTGCTGAAGTGGTCGACTTTGGTAACCGGCTCCTTCTCGGTATCATCTGCTAGAAGAGCGTTCCGCGGCTACGGTATACCTAACCCCATTATTGGCCCCTTCTGGCAGTCCAGCATCTCCCAAAAATGCCTTTCCTGCTTTGGAGAGCTCTCTGCAAGAAACTGCCTACCGACGACATTTTCATCACCATCGGAATCACTTTAGCGTCCGCGTGCACTTGTTGCTCGGAGCGACAACCCGAAATGGTTGATCACATTTTCTACCACGGGGTCTTACCCGCCAGCATTTCTAACGTTCTGTCCCAACGTTGTAGGCAGGCTCAGGGTGGCGGGAGATTCAACGATCTTCTGGCATCATAGGCCAACGCTTCTCATGGCCACCAGATCGTCACAGCAGCCGCCACGTGGGTTATTTGAAACAACCGCAATAAAGCAAGATATGAAGGCCAACAGTACTCTGTCGATCAGCTCATTTGGAAGATCCTTCAGCAGAGCTGCAAGATCCGAAACCATTGCTCCCACGGCAAGACGGACTTTTGGCAGGCTCTGCTCCCCTGACCGTGTCAGGAGGTCCCCCCCCACATTTTCTATTTTTTCTTCTTGGTTTTGATTGTATAATTGTATAGGCTTCGGCATGTTGTGCATATTGGGTATACTTGTAAAGGCTTCGACATTTTGTGCCTTTATGAATAATATGGGGGTGTTCCGGTTATATATATATATATATATATATATATATATATATATATATTTATATATATATATATATATATATATATATATATTAAAAACTCCCTATACTATTCTATGATAAGAAAAGCCGAAGCTATACAAGTACACCAGAAGGCGCAAAATGTCGAAGCCTATACACGTATACTAACAAAAGAAGGAGAGGAGGGAAGCCCAAAACGACTAGATCCAGGATAGAAAGGAGTTCCAGAAAGGGGTCTGGTTGCGGTTGCAGTGTTCACTCCGCTTGCCGTACTGCTAGACGGTCTCCCTAATCAGTTGGTCGGTGGAATACTGGTAGCCTTCATATCTCGCCTTGTTGCGGTTCTTCCAAAGAACCCACGTCGCAGCAGCTGCAACGATCAGATGGTCCTAGGACCTGGAGCTCCATGCCTTGATTAGGTCTTCGTAGTGCCCACCCCCAATGTCCTTTCTGCAGTGTCGGGAGAGAGAGCTCCAAACCTTTGTCGGGAGTTCTCCCTGATAAAAGATGTGGTTCACAGTTTCCGAGTTACGGTCGGTACAGCACGTACATGCAGACGCAAGGCTGAATTCGATAGTGCAGTGGGTGTCATCAGTGGAAAGAATTTTGCGCAGGGCTCTCCAAATGATGAATGACCACTTCTTGGGGATGCAATTCTGCCAAAATGGTGCAATGTTAGAGAGCGGCGTCCCCGTGTCTCGAATCACTTTCCAGGCCGTTTTGACCGAAAAGTAGCACGGTACGCCCTCCTACCACCTGAGCTCGTCAGCGTCTGGCCCGATCTGCAAACCTTCATGACGGATGAGCTCCACTGTCTTGGAACCAGCCTAATCCCGCACTTTGTTCCAGTCCCAGTCATTCCTAATAGGGTCCCACATGTCCTTGACCTTGCTAAACCTGCGGGCTTCTGAGTGAGTAGGAATTAAGGTATCTCCGACCCATCTTTCCAGGAAGGCCAGAGATTCTTGGTTGCCCACCTTGAGCCGCATCAGTGGTTCGGCAAGGGAGCACCCGATGAGCATACGACGCCATGCTGCAGAAGATCTGCTGTTAGATATAGCCGTCGATGGATGGATGTTCTTGAAGTATCTGGCCTTTATGAATCTGGCCTATAAGTTCTGATTGGTACGCAGCTTCCACCACAGTTTTATCGAGAATGCATTGACAATGTGGGAGAGTTTGGTGAATCCCAGCCCCCTTCCTCAGTCGGCCTGGCCATTGTGTCCCAACTAGCCTTGTGGTGCTTGTCGACACCGTCGTTGTGACCCCAGAAGAAGTTGCTGAACATGCTCTCGATGGAGTTAAGGACAATCTTGGGAGGGGAGCACGCCGCTAGGGTGTAGATGGGGATTGAAGTGAGAACATAATTAATGAGGATCATCTTGCCTTCCGGAGATAGCGTCGCGTTGTGCCATCCTCCAAGCTTTTTTCTGATGCAGCTGATCAAATCCTCGAAGATACCCGCGTTCGATTTCCCGTACACAAGGGGACATCCCAGATATTGGAATATGGAATGATTGATAAGGAAGGAGATGGTATTGGAGAGGGTACCGTCTTTCTCTCTCATGATTTTGTGGTGAGTATAGATAATACTTTTGTACGGGTTGACCTTCTGGCCCGAGCAGCTAGCATAATTCTAGAGGGTGTTGTGGACCACCTCGACCGACCCGATATCCCTGAAAGAGAAGATAAGTATATCATCTGCAAATACGAGGTGGGTGATAATGGTGCAGCTGCTAGACGTATGATAGTGGTGGAAGTTGGTAGTACAAGGCATCCTTTTGAGGTTCCTGCTCAGGGTGTCTGCCATGATAATAAAGATGGTGGACGAGAGGGGATTACCCTGCCTAACCCCGCAGATCGATTTGAAGAAGCCATCGACCTGACCATTTATCACCGTAGAGAACCAGGAGTTGCTGATTGATCTCCACACGATGTTGGTCCAGGTTTCAGAGAAGCCGAAGGCTTTGAATACCCAGATCATGAATTGCCAATCCAATCTGTCGTAAGTTTTCTCCATGTCTAATTTGATGCTATGTTGCTCCCTCTTGCCAGAAACTTCATACAGGTGATTAATTCTTGGGCTAGCATGATATTATCCTGGATTTTCTGTCGTGGACGAAGCCACTTTGCTCCTCAGAGATGATCTTGGAGAGGACATCAGACATACGGGATATGACGATCTTGGATATGATTTTGTTTGTGAAGGTACACAGACTGATAGGACGGGAGTCACGAAAGGATTTCGGGTTATCTTTTTTCGGTATAAGAATGAGATTGGTGCTCGAGATGGCTCTCGGGTACGTCGTACCTTGGAAGAAGGCGACGACCGCCTCGTGGATGTCTGTCTTAATAATGTCCCAGCTGGAATGAAACCCCCCCCCCGAAAATTCGTTTGGTCCCGGGGCGCTGTGCTCGTCTAGAGCCCAGACAGCGTCTTTCACTTCCAGCTCGGAGGAAGGTGTCTCTAGCCGGATGTTGTCGCCTTCGTTGATGAGATACGAAATCACCTCCATGAAAGAGGGGTCTATGATGACGGTTTCTTTGGAGAACAAATTAGAGTAGTGCTCGGCCGCTGCCTCCTGGATACCTTTATGGTCTTTGATGATGTTACCGTTGCTACCCATAATTTGGTGAAGGGTGAGTTTCTGCTTATGCCCATTGACACATGCATGAAAGAAACTCGAGTTTTTGTCTCCCTCGCTGTCCTATTTAAGCCTTGCTTTCTGCTTCCAAAAATCTGTCTCCACTTTCAGACGGAATTTAAGGATAGCCTTGGTGAGGTTGAGGGTAGTCCTGGCTACGGGGGATCTATCATTCATGAATCTGATCTCAGCGCGAATAACGTCATCCTCGGCTTCCCGGATAGCCTAAAAAATGTCCCCATAGGTCTGCTTGCTCCAATCCTCCAGAGCTTTCTTCGTGGCTTTGAGCTTGATGGCCACCCTAGTTAGGGGCTTGGCATTGTTCGTGCTGTTCCATGCTTTCATGATGACCCCCAAGAACTGTGGGTGGTCGCTCCAAAAATTGAGAAAGCGGAAGCACTTTTTGTTTGGCCCCAGGTTGCTGGAGATACAAACTAACAGAGGGGCATGATCGGGCTCGGTGGCGTTGAGGTGGGATAGCTTGGAGGTGGTCCCCATACCGTGCCAGTGATCATTCGTAAGGGCCCTGTCCAGGCGAGAGTATTGTCGGCGATCACCATCCTGTATGTTGCACCAGGTAAATGCGCTGCCGGTGAACGGAAGGGAGGCGAGGTTGGAGTTGAAAATAAAGTTGTTGAAATCTTGCATGGCTGGGAGAGGGGGTGGCCGACCCCGATCTTTTTCTCTCTGTATGTGATAGTGTTAAAGTCCCCAATGCAGAGCCAAGGGAGATTGTTGTGGTGAAGGTGGATGTCCTACAGGTTGTTCCACAGGATTTTGCGCTCCGTAATGTCATAGCTGCCATGGACTGCTGACAGGATGACCCGTATGGGTAATAACGGGTGCTCCATCCAGCATGAGAGGGCCTGCTTGGAGTCGTCGATGACACCGATTTTGATGTCCTTCGAGCAGAGAATCCAAATATTGCGTATGCCAGCAATGGTTATAGGGAAGCCTAACTGCAGCTGTATGGATTTGAGGTTCTTGTGGCAGACTTTGGGTTCAAGGATGATCAAGACGTCAATCTTGTCGGTTTTCTTATGGTTGGAGATTCTTCTCTTGGTAGGATTGTTCGCTAGACCACAGACATTCCACGAGAGGATGTTCAGCATTAATAGAGTTTGGGGGGGGGTTGGTTAGCCCGCTTAGCTGTAGACCTGGTTCGGACGGTCGAGGATTTATCGGAACTATCCTGATTGGATCTCTTGTTTGAGGTCGTAGCCTTCCCCATCATCGTGGTGGATGAGCTGGAGGTAGAGTCGATGTGGGTATTAGGGATGTCTTCATTCTGATCTATCAATTCTCCTGCCGAGTCAGACTCGGGATCCTGGGGTGATGGGGATAGAGTCGTCCAGGTTGTCCATCAGGTCTCCTTTCAAGTGGAGAGGAAATCCAGCGGCGATAACCTGTAATCCTCTCATAGCTTGGTCTGGACCTAGGATGGCCAGGGCTTGTATGACGTCGACTTCGTGGGAAGGTTGAGCCTCGGGAAGGACCTCCTCCGCAGCTTCCAGATTGGCGATGCTGACGGCCGATGGGTTATAAGATTCCCCGAAATGGATTCCGATGGAGGCGGTCTCTAGAGTGGCCTCTGACGTGTCCTCTTCAAGGGCGTTAAACTGGTTGGAGAGGTTCAGGGTTGGTGGGTTGTTGAGGACCACCGCTCTGGCCGTTGGGGGGGTCTCCGATGTGTTCGCCGAAAATCCCTGTTCTGTTCCGCTTTCGCTTGGTTGAAAACTGATGTGGGAGTTTAGCGGCGGGAGGATGGGGGACCTAGAAAGTGGCTGAATCTGGTCTTCTTTGGTGTGAACTGCTGGCCGTGCAGGTTTCCTCTTAATCTCGGGGTGGAGGCGATAACAATGCTTGGATAGATGACCGCGCAGGTGACAATGGGAGCAGAAGATGATGTGGTTATCGTAGATAATTTGTCGGGTGTGGGACTGGTTGCCCAGTTCGATAAGGATATGGTTGGGGGGCTCAGTTGAGAGATCTAGGTCTACGCAAATCTTGGCATAGTGGGCTTTGGTTAGGTTGCTAGTTTCTGGAGCAGTGGCCACGTAAGTCCCAAATGAATTGGCTATACGCCTTAGGGCTGCTGGAACAAAGCAGATGAGGGCGAGGTTGGGGAGAGTCACCCAAGCGGCCACAGTTGCGGAATCCTCCTTGGTGCTAAAGTTCGTGGATCATTTAACAATCTTCATCTGATGTGTATCCACTCTGCTGGTACCTTTAGACATATATATATATATATATATATATATATATATATATATATATAGGGCTGCTGGAACAAAGCAGATGAGGGCGAGGTTGGGAAGAGTCACCCAAGCGGCCACAGTTGCGGAATCCTCCTTGGTGCTAAAGTTCGTGGATCATTTAACAATCTTCATCTGATGTGTATCCACTCTGCTGGTACCTTTAGACATATATATTTATATATATATATTTATATATATAAATATATATAAGGGAAAAAAAAATATATATATATATAAATATATATATATATATATATATATATATATATATATATATATATATATATATAAAGGGAAAGAAGGAAAGAAACATGTGTGTGTGTGCGCTGGTGAGGGGGATGCTGTAAGGGGACAGCAAGGTGTGAACCCCCAACAACCAATCAATCTCAATCTATATACTACTTATATATACATATATATACACATAGATAATTGGAGAAAAGGTGGCCCAAATGTGTGTCAACATGTGGGGGTGTTAGTCGTGTCCACAAAGTGTCAGAATCGTATACAAAAGCCCGTGTCAGGGTGTCACAGGAAAACAATGAAATAGTGCTCGTGCACGTGTGTCGAGAACTGTAGGGCAAGACACACACGTGTCCAGGTCTCGTGCTCGTGTCCATGGGTAGCCTAGGTATAGGGCTAGGTGTTGGGCACCCTGCCTTGACTCCTCATGTCCGAGTTATAAGTGCGTGTTAGGGCTCAAATTCGCGCATGTGCACAGCAGGCCGAGACCCATGCGGGCTCGATAACTTCTTGCACACTCAACGAAATATCGTGAAATTTCATGAGAACGTGGGCAGAGGTGGCCCCCATATGTCCACAAAATTTCATGCCAAATCGTGCCATATCCATCGAGTTATGACACTCAAGATGCATGACAGTGCACGGGACCTCGTGCTACGTCCCCGTGTCCTGTTTGGACACAAAAACAGTGTCAAAAAATAACCAAAAAAATATTTTGGAATCCCCAGTATAGGGCTATAAGTATATGAAATTAGTTTTGAAAAATAACAACTTTTATTTCTAAGAGGCATTTCATCAAGCACATGTTAACATACACCGACACGCATCCAATACATATATCAAATGGACACAAAATCTAACCAAACTACATCTACAGGTCTAGGGTACCTAGATGCACGCTTCTATGAAGAAAAATTAGGATTTAAAGGAGTTTAAAAGCGTTTACCTATTGAGAGTCAAAATCTCAATGCAAAAAACCTCCAAACGTCCCGACCCCGATTGTAACTCCACTTCCCAGTTTTTAAGGAAAATAAATTTGATTGCTAATAATTAAATTGTGATTATTAAGTTTTAAATAATAAATTAGTTTTAATTTATAAACTTGGTAATTTAGTTTTAGAGGGAATTAATTTTGGAGCACTTTTCAAATTTGAAAAGTTGTTGTAACAACTTGGGGCCCACCATGTGTATTACTAACTGATTTTTTAGCCTTTCCTGAAATTATGAAAATGGGGAGGGCTCAATTGATAATTTTCCATAGGTGGAGGGACTAATATGGAAATTGGTTTGAGCGGAAGGGGGAAATTACAAAAGTACATTTCATTCATTTAAGTGAATGAACTCTGTTCATTCACTTCAGTTCAATACATTTTTTTTCTATTTTTCTTCTGAGATCGAGAGCTCGACTTCTCCCTGGAAGACTCCATGGCGGTGACGACGACGGCGGTCGTCGTCCGGCCTCTTCCTCACCACAGCGACGGTCGACGACGACAGCAGGATCCATACCACAGCGACGGTGGATGATCGGCGACTCAGCACCCTAGCTCCGGCACGGCGGCGGAGGGTGCTCCTCCAGCGATGACGGCAAAGCTATCGAGAGCGGGCGGCGGTGACACATCTCAGGCGGCGATTGTCTCAGCCACAGAAGCGACGGTCATGGCGAGAGCAGCAGCTTCCACGACGAGTGACGGCGGATCGGTGCTTATCGAGCACAACTCTCCTCGGCGGTTCTCCGGCGACTGTGACGTCAGGGGTGCTCCGATCGACGACAACGCACCACCACTGACAATTTCTCTGGTAAGCCTTCGATTCGATTGATTCGATTCCAGTTTAGTTCAAATACAAGATTGGTATGGATTATTCTCGAAGAATTGATTTGGCGGTTAATTGATCGGGGAGATCAATTACGGTTTTGAGATTGAAATTCAGTGTGAATGTGTGTGGATCTGGGATCCTATGATTTTTGAATCTCCTTACTATTTCTTTGATTTTTTATTTACCGGATAATTAGTAGTACTTCTAAGAACCTGTTTTATTCCTTGTGCATGGCAATTGTTCGATGGAATGCCTCAACTGGACTCGGAGAGACGTGGTAGACCGTTGAGATCGGGTTTTCACTTTGATTGAATCTTCTCCTCAGGTGCAGTCTCATACTTCTCAGTTTTGAACATCTCTTTGTTGTGTTTATGAATTAGAAATTACTGAACATGGATCAATCGTAGGAAATTGGTTTAGTGCGTATCCAGTTCTGTGTGATGTGTCGGGTGTCAGCATTCTTCTCTAAGTTGTCGTGCGTTTCAGATCATGAATTCGTGTTTAATTTGAACAACAGATGTTCGGGACCAATCCAGGAAGTTGGCCAGGTCAGGATCGAGTCTTGAATATGATGGTTCATGATCGCGTTCGTGTCCAAGTGTTGCACTGTCCAACCTGTGAGCGTGACAGTGGAGGAAAGGCATGAATGTAGAAGGAAGGAGTCTGTGTCGAGCCTAGGTTTTCAAATTCGTTTGTACCTTCAATTGGATTGATTATATTGTAATTTGATTACAAAAATTTATTAAATTTTGATTCAAATCCTGTTTTTTTTCTTCTGATTTCTATTGGTTGAAATTATTAATTTGAACCATATTTTTCTATGTAAATTTTGGTATCAATTTTTTTGTTGATTTTGGATTTCATGGCCTGTCTGCTGCCCTCCTTTTATCCGGAGTACTGGAAGTAGCCATGGGGCTCAGTTGGATGCCTGGCCTTCTTGAGTTGATGTGTTCATTGGGTTAGAGTAGTAGCCGTTAGCCTCTCCAATTAAAGTTGGTGTATGGGATGTTCTGCAGCCATGTTGTCTAGGTGTTTATATGGTTTGTTCCTGATAAGCACAGCTATTGGTTGATTGCCTATCCTTCCCAAAATTCTACTTTCTGCTTTAACATTGGGTCTATACAAATTTATCCATATTATCATCAGTTTTTTTATGGGTATCAAATTTGGATGAGAACTGGAGAATGGAGAACTGGAGAATGGAGGCTACTTTGAGGAATGTGGCAAATTCTAGGGTTTGTAAAATGCTTGGTAGCTACAAAAGATGAATATATAGAGGTTGGGGGAGGGGACTGTTTGGCCGACCATGGGCTGCTGCTAGGGTTAGGTTAGGGTTTAGGTATGGGCCACAACTCATCTTAAGTCCAATAGGAAGCCCTTTTAGCAAAAAGCCCAAAGGCAAAATATTAAAGAGGCAAACAATGAATTTAAAAGTTTCCTAATTAGGACTAAACCTTAAATTCAAATCTAAAATGCTAATTAGGTCTTTAATCAAATGGTTAGTCTATAATCATGGTTAGCTAAGGTTAAACCAACTACTAACACCAAAAGCACCAATTAAAATATTATCAAAAATTTAAAATCACACAATTACCAAAATATCCCTAATCTAGAAAAGTGGTAGTGACACCATGAGACAACATGTAATTTGAACCTGTATGTGTAGGTTAAGAAACCTATGCAAGTGTATGTGTCAATTGTGAAGACTAGAGGGGATAGTGGCTATTGTTAAGGTTTTCTCCTGTGTGTTGGGGTGTAGGTGCCACCACCACTTTTTGGAGCAAGGGTATTTTGGAAATTTGTGAATTTCGATTATTTTTGAATTTTATTTAATTCATATTGTGTAAAACCCCTAAATTTCTACTATATTTTAAAAAAAATAAATTTGGTACTGATTTTTTTATTTTGTATTTATACGTCGCGTAGTTGCATTGTACGTCGCGAACGAAATTTCATTTTTTGTAATTGCTCGACGAGTGCGAATATGTGCGAGCGTACATATTTTGGAAAAATATTTTTTCTATTTTTATAGTTCCAAAATAATATCCATAATAATTATTTTTAGCTACCGTACCAAAATTTCCAAGTTTATGATTTTATTTATGAAAAGCCTTTCATTTATACAGTTATAATAATAAATAATATTATTATGAAATGGTATACTAGAAAAGTATATTTATGTAAATATTACTTGTGCATACACATATATATTTCGTAAATATTTATTAGTTTATTTTAAATAATAATGCAATTTTTGAAATTATTATTATAAGTATTTTTAGAAAATATATTTTGCAATTTTTTGGCAATTTAAATCTTTGATTATATTTTATGGATTTAATTTAAATAGTTTAAATTTAAAGATAGAATTTATATTGAGTTTAGATTATCTAGATTTAAATTGGAATTGAATTTGAATTTAGATTTGATTTTATTGATTTAAATTTAATAATTGAATTATCTAATTGGGTTTAAATAAATTCTATTCATTATCCAACTCGGAATTTCCAGCTCCTATATAAGGAGAGGTACTCGTCCATATACTTATACCATTCACAAATTCCACCAAAATTATTTCTCCACAACGTGCGTGCTTCGTGTCTGTGGCCAACACTTCTCCGTGTCAGTAGTGACGGCCTCGGGTCCGACCCCGGGTGACTCTCTTGTTCCATTCTTTTACAATTACATTTATTCTTTCGTGCCGGACACACCCCGATACCAATAAATCCTTACTCTAATCCCTAGTATAAACCCCGTCCCCACTCGAGTCAGCCGCCTTCGCCTCGACTCCCAACCGGCACCCTGCCAACATCGGCAGCACAACCATCATCGCTGCATCCCAGTGGCCTCCTTCTCTCCTGGCTAGACCCGAGCCCGACCCCAGCCATCCATCACCCGTCGCCACCACGGCGCTGCCCCCATCGCCACATCACCACTGTCACCACCTACTAATCGCCACAAACCACCACCACCAGAACAGACCCACCTTTACCTCGCCCTGGCCGTTCCGACACAACCCGATCCAGCAAAAAGCTACAGCCATCATCGACCACCAAGAAATTCTGACCAAAATACCGACGCACCACCACGACCCTCAGCTACCACCGCCACGCCGCACCATGCCAGACCCCGCTCCGCACAGCACCCCGCCGTCGCTACGAGCCCCAGCCATCATCGACCACCATCGCCACCGCCAGTCATCACCACCACCGTCACTGCCATCGGCCAGCGCCGTCGACCTCCCTATCCCGTGCACCACCCAAACCACCACCGCCACCACGGCCACCTTAGTCGAGCGCCATCACCGACAGCCCGAAACCCCCAAAAACTATAAATCACTAAATTAAACACACCACCACCAACACTCGTACCTCCGCCGCCGCTCCAGCCTGCCCCGTAGACGTGCGGCCACCTCCGCGAGGCCGTCGTGCCTGCGAACTGCCTCCGTCACCTTTGCAGCACCTCCAGCCGCCGGATAAACCTCTGTCTTCCTCTCTTCCTCGCCTCCTGTGGCTGACCGGCTAGATCCGAGCGCCGCCCACGCACTCGAGAACCCGGCGCCGACCTCCGTCTTCCTCCGCCGACACTGCGACCAACCGTCGAGTCTCCGCCTCCTTCTTCCCTCTACCCCTTCCCGAGGTTCCCCCGCTCTTCCTCTCTCCCCTCTGCTCCCTTCACCACTTCCGTTCACATTTGTTTTTTTTTTCTCACCTCTTTCCTTACAACTCACTTTTGGTTTAGGAAGGGAGTGGATGTTTTCTTATTTTATTTTATGTTATTAGTTGTTGTTTTCTTTGATGTTATTAATTGCTGTGTGGCTTCTCTCTCGAGAGAAAGGCCAAGCGACATGAGTATAGCACAGTTGGCTATTTTTATTTATTACTATTATTATTATTTACTAATACTATCATCATTTTATAAGCCTATATATATACAAATATGTTTAGATACCTACAGTATTACATATGATTATGGGTTTGATATTTGTTACTACTAATTATATATGTATAATTCCTTAAAAGTTTTTGGAAACAAAATATTATTTTGAGCTTAGCTATAGATATTTTCAAATTTTAGTTTAAACCCTTAAAAAAGTACAATTTCTACTAGATTATTATTAATTAAATTATATATATATTACCCCTAAAAGGTAGTTTCGAAAGTATGAAATATTTTTGGTATTACTCAAATATTTTAACTAAGCAAGTTTCTATCCCAAAACCATATTTTTACAACTTAGAGTTTTACCAAAAATGATTTTTTTGACTTAAGTATTTTCCTATGAATATCTTTGACTCATGGAACTAGTTTTTAGCTATTACAAATACCTTTCAAAAATCATATATATTTATTTTCCAACTTCCTTCGATTACCCCTTGACCGTGACTAATTCCCTTTATCCTATTCTTTCGCTAATTTCGCAGTACCTTATGTCCACCCTAACTAAATTGACCCTTCTGGACCCAATAAAACTGTCCATGCCACCAGTAGTGGTCACCTTGTATAGTTGTTACCGAAGTCGCAGTTCGTGCCACATTGATCATTGCAGTACGCCAGGCGTCCTACCAGGCAAGACACGTTGCTATTTGCTGTTTATTTATTAAGCTCATATTTCATGCATTATTCATCATTTTTTTATGCAAAATAAACTATGATACATGGCATAACCTGTTAGAACTTACTGTTCAGTTATATTTCCTGCTATGTATTATTTTTCTTACACATTCAACCTAGATTTAAGGGACCACCTTATGTGTTGTATTCATTGGCCTTGACACGTTGTACCACAAATTTGTGTGTCGCATATAGAATACGGACGTGCAGGATTGGCTGGCCGCCAGTACATATAAGCCGTGCGATAGGATTAACCGCTAATAGAATTGCATGCTAGTTTGACTTAGCGGTTATAGAGGTTTTCCGTTGTGGATACAACATAGTAGGCATTGGACGGGGAGGACAATTCCTTAGTGTATAGGCTTCGATGCACTTTCTCTTGTGACCCGGAAGCTCCGCTAGAGATACAAGGTTGATGACCCATAATTACTGACGGCCACAGGCGTTCTGCGAAACGTTATGCTCTTACTTATTGGGCCACTGATGCCCCAAGGGGGGACTATACCGATCCCATTTTAGCCAGGGCCCATGCGTAGGAAGGATTGTTCTTAACTATATTTCACTTAGAACGGTTAGGCACCTTTATCCGTTAGGTATGAGTACTTTTGGTTTGGGTACTTGTATCTGACCGTGGCTTGGAACAATAACTTATCGCGGAATAGTTCGTCACATCTTGTCCTTGTTTGGTTGTAGGTGTGGCTTACTACTTCGATAAGAAGGTATTGAACCTTGTTGGGATTCGAACACCATATTGGGTTTATAGCATGGAAAGATACGTCATCGTGAATTAGTTTACTATCTTCTGTCCTTGTTTGGTAGGGGATGGTACGCTAGTTCAATAGGTGTGTACTGGACCATGTTATAATTCAATTGACTTATTTATTTGAGCAATTTATATTCAGTTATATTGGGATGATATTATGTGTCTTGTTACGTCCCTCTGAGGACCTGGTTATCTCGCCAGGTGTGTGCTCTTGTCTTTCGCAGGTGTTTTAGTCATGGCCATGATCGTCTCTATTTCTTCGAGGATGATTGCATTTTGATCGTCTTCGCTTCGCTCGCCAAAATTATTTCTTTTCTGATGTATTTTTTTTACGTGTTGGTAATAGATTTGTCTCCGCTCAACATATTGTATCAAGACAATTCATTATCATTATATGATATCTTTTATTTATTTATTTTGTGTGGATGAGATTAATCATGGTTCTACTGTATTTTACAGCTTACGTATATTTATTATACGGCTGGCATATCTACGTTCCTAGTCCTACGTATTTTGGGACTTGAGCGTTACACATTGTGCTAATTGTTATATTTAGTAAAACCCTAGAATTATCATAGTCTTGATGTTGATAATGATCCTAGAGACTTAGTTAGTAGAATTAAACAAGTTATCTAAGTCCTAAAATATCTAGATATTATGTTAGAAACAATATATTGGTTGAAACCTTAATCTAGTTTAGGCCTTTACTTAAAAGGCTTGAAATTACCACTAAAGAAGGCCTTAAAAGCAAATTGAAACTAACCCTAACCCTAGTAACCATATGGTCGGCCACATATGGCCCTCCCCTTGCCTATATATAGTATAAGTTGCCTCATTCTTCCCTTACATTGAAACCCTAATCCTAAATTGGTGTTCTTCTCCAAATTTGTCCCTTTCATCAAATCACCTCTAAATTCAACCAAACCAATTGCAAATCACTACCTTTGAGTAGAGAAGGTCTCTATTGGCTAGCTAGGAAGGATTTGGAGCAATTTGACCATTGGAGCTTGGTGGAGATCTAGATATAGAAGTTTTCATTGAGATTCCAACTCTCAATTGGTAAGGGCCTCTAAACCTATTAAAATTTTGTTTTCTTTACATAGATGCATTCATTTAGGGTCCTTCTAGCCCTAAAAATAGTTTGGGTTCAAATCGAATCCATTTAGGGTGCGTATCGCAAAAGTTTCGGAGGGGTATTCCATGTGTTCGATGAAATGTCCCTTAGAAATTTTTGTTCTCTGATTTCTGTAAAATTTATATATTTAGAAAGCTTGTGATGTGTAGATTCCATATATGTTTAACTGAGTCAATTTTGTGGTGGTTTACGTTGTATAATAGGACACAGGGACACGGGGTCATAGCCTGCCTATGAAAAGTATTTTCTCCTGCTACCTAGGGTATGACACTCATCAACTAGTTAACCATTTCACTTCCCCTTTCTCCTTGTCACTACCACATTTTTGGCTTGAGGGTATTTTGGTCATTATAACTTTTTGGTAATTTTGAAATTTTATTAATTAAATATATGCTATTTGTTTAGTTGAGACTTGACCTAGAATCTTAGCCTAATCTAGATTAGCCTTGAGCTTAAAATCTTGATTAGGATATCCTACTAAGTGACAAGATTAACAATATCTAGATATTATTGTAGTAGGATATTTCCCTTAAGATATTTGTAGAAAGAAAGCCTTAGGACTAAATTGGACCAATGAATGGACTTGAATTTATGTGGAGAAGCCTTAGCCACCCATCTACATCTAAACCTAATCATAATCTCTATTGTGGCAGCAACAACATAGTATCCCCCTATAAGTATGCTCCTATGTTTGTTCTTGCCTCTTTTAACACCTATAAAGAACCGTAACTTGTTTTTCCCCAAATTCCTCCCCCTTTATCCAAATTGATCTCAAATTTAGGCTACTCTCTTGCATTAGAATTTATTTCAGAAGTGGAGGCTAGTGGAGGCTTGCTTGCAAGGAGTGGAGCTCATTTGGACATTGCATGAGGAAGGGAACTTCTTATTTAGGATCCCTTTTCATTGAGTTTGAACTCTCAATAGGTAAAACACTACAAACCCTAATAAATTCCTAATTTCTTTCCATAGTTGCATCCATCTAGTGTTCCCTAGTTGTAGAGTGAGTTTGGTAGGATCTCGTGTCCATTTAGTATGTGTATCGGACACGTATCGGTGGTTTTAAAAACATGTTTGTTGAAATGCCTCAAAGAGTTTTATGTGCATAATTTCTAAATCTATTTGAACAAATTTATAGATCTATATGTTGCTTGTTGATTTGTGTCACACTGAGGTGATTTTCGTGCTGTGTTCGTGTCCAAAATGGACACAAATCGACAGCACGAGACTCGGTTCACTGTCCTGCTGCCATAATATTCATACGAGCTGTACAGGCCACGTGGCGGCCTGCCACTTGGTCAGAGGGTCGGGGCAGTGACTGACATGTCACCCTCCAAGCCACTCTCGACCTCGTGTCGTGTCGGACACAAATTCTTTCATGCACGGGTTTTGCACTGAACCGTATAGTTGGGTATTCACTCCTTGATATTCATCTCGTATCAAGGCACGACATAACATGGACTCGTGTTAGTGTGTCTAACATGTAACCCTACACCTAGACTCACTTTAAACATGAGCACGTGGCTCCACGTGTCTTGTGGCGTGTCCGCGAGACCTCGAACCCATCGCACAACGCTGTCTGATACTATCTGTGCCTGTGTGTTTAAAAATTTGATTGGATACCTCGTGTCCAGCTATGTGGACACGAGATGACACCCCATGGCACATGTAATATATATCTACCCTCTGCACATATCAATTTGATGTCTATTTAGGTTTTTCTATTCTAATTTAGGGTTTGTTTATGTTCGGATACATGGTTTCTGATACTATATGTTTGAAATTGGGTTAATATGTTTTAAGTAACTTTAAATTGTTTAAAAACAAAATTTACATGTTAAAATGAACTGATATGATGTGTTGTATAACTGGGATTCGAATGGATTTGGGTTTTGTATTCGATTTGAATAATTCTGATAACTGAACAGTGATGTGTTCATGTATAAAACTTTTCCTTAGATTTTCCTATGTGTATAAAACCTGAGAATTGATTTCCTAATATCTGAGTTAAATTCACTGTCAATATATATAAGAACCTGAGAACTGTGTAAAACCTGAGAATGGAATGCCCGGGTTTAGGAATTAAAACCTGAGAATTGTTTGTAAAACCTGAGAATGGATTGGATATTTGTTAACTGAGATATAAATTTGCTTTGGGGTTTCGAAATAAAACCTGAGATTTAGGCATGTACTGGGTTCTGTTGATTTCATGTACACCACACACACACACACATTTCCCAGCTCTATACTCATACACACATTTCTCTCTCTATGTATATATATATATATATATATATATATATTTTTTTTTTGGTCAAAACATGAGCTTTATTCAAATAAACGAAAACAGCAGTCAAATACAAGTGTATGAAACTAGCCAACTCCAAGCTGCAGCCATGAATCTGGAAGTAGCGGATGATGCTTGCATCTCTTCAGTGCCTTTCCAACCTGTCTTCGAACTTCATGAAGAATTTGATTCACCGAGTAGGTATACTCCTCGTAACGCCACTTATTCCTGTTTTTCCAGGACATCCAGCAAACCGCAGCTACCACAATCTTCCTTATATGTAAGTTTGGTCTACGCTACCATTGATTAAAAGCCAGCCTTCTTGCTTGTAATTGGAATTCAGTTTGTAACTGTCTCCAAACTTGAGTAACCAAATCACCTTCTATGAAAATATGCTGTGAAGTCTCCATACTAGAATGTTCACAACAATGGCATTTCGACACAAAATGATACCCCATAGCTTGGATGTTGTCATCAGTAGGTAATTTGTTGTGCAGTATTCTCCAAAGTAAGATCGACCACTTGTAAGGGATACACGTACTCCAAATATGTTTAAAATCAGAGCGAGGAGGATAAGGTACACGCGTTATCTTCCAAGCAGCACCAACAGAGAACTTTCCTGTAGAAGTCGAATTCCAAAGCCACTCGCCCGTTGCAGACCGAATGATATGATCATTTGACAACTCCCGACCATGTATTAAACGTTTCCAGACATGGGAACACTTCTGAGGAGCATGAGCCAAGTCCAGATCATGAGACTTGCAATATCTTGCCTTGATGTATCGCTGCCACAACCCCTCCTGAGTCTTCAATTTCCACCATAGCTTAATAGTGAATGCGTTCATCATATCATGCAAGGATCTCAAGCCTAATCCCCCTTCCTCGATTGGTCTAGCCATAGTACTCCAGCTCGCCCAGACATGCTTTTGCAAACCATCTTGAGATCCCCAAAAAATCGAACAAACATGTTCTCCAACCTATTCAAGACTGCCTTGTGCGGGTTGCAAGCCGCAAGTGTATACATTAGAATGGATAATAAAACAGACTTCAATAGTGTTAGTTTACCTCCATATGATAGGATTTTTTGTTGCCAACCTTCCAATCGCCCTCTTATCTTAGCAATAAGATCTTCATATAGCACAGTTGTCCGAACACCCACTGACATAGGACACCCAAGATAAATGAAAGGAGGGTGTTTGACCTCAAAACCAGTGATAGTATGCAGTTCCTCCTTGCGATCAAAATCTGGCATTGTATAGATGGATGATTTAGACTCATTAATAGCTTGACCTGAAACTTGCTCATATCGCTTCAAAACTCCTTGCAGCAGCTGAACCGAGCGAACATCCCCCGCAGAAAATAATAAGACATCATCTGCGAATGCCAAATGCGTAATAGCAGGGCATCCACTTGGCGCATAATAGGGTTTGAACGAAGCAATCTCAAGGTTCCTGTTTAAATTTCTAGATAAAACTTCAGCAGCAATTATGAATAGGGCTGGTGATAGGGGATCACCTTGCCGAACTCCTCTGAATGCTTGGAAGAAACCTGAAGATACTCCATTGATAATTGTGGAATACCAAACATTATTAACAAGTCTGAATATCATACTAATCCAGGTTTCTGAAAAACCAAATCTTCTCATAACTTGCATCAAGAAGGACCAATCTAGCCGATCATATGCTTTGGCCATATCTAACTTTATTGCAATATTTCCCCCTCTACTATTTTTGTTCATCAAAGACAACTTTTCTTGAGCAAGTAAAATGTTATCAACAATCTCTCTACCCTTCACAAAAACACTTTGTTCAGGAGAAATAATTCTAGGGAGAATAGGAGCAAGTCGCAGTGCCAATAACTTAGAAATAATTTTGTTAAAGACAGTACATAGACTGATTGGGCGAAAGTCAGTCATGTACCTGGGGCTCTTGTTCTTCGGGATCAGGACCAACGCGGTGCTCGTGATTGCTTTAGGCAGCTCAAAGCCTGCCATGAATAAAGAGATAGCAGCAACAATATCATCTGCAATAATCGACCAACACGCCAGGAAAAAATTAACTGTAAAGCCATCTGGGCCCCCCGCACTGTTAGTATCCATGCTCTTTATAGTAAGGAAAATTTCTTCCTTAGTTGGTTCAGCAGTTAAGGTTGCGTTGTCCTCCTCTGACAGCAAACTAGGAATTGCCTCTAGTAACACAGCATCATCCATAACCCGAATACTTTTGTATTGTTCCTCATAATAAGTATTTGCAACTGATTGGATCTCCTTTAGATCAGTTCATACACTTCCTGTATCGTCAATGATGTGATGGATATGGAGTTTACGCTGCTTGCTATTAACACATTCATGAAAGTACTTAGTGTTCCTATCGCCTTCAATATCCCAACGGAGACGAGCCTTCTGCTTCCAATAAGAGTCAACATAGGAGTGACGTTGCTTCAAAATTGCTGTGGATTTGTTCAACTGCACTTTATTTTCTTGTGTCCTATCTTCCTCAAAAGCAATCTCATCAGCAAGGACCTGATCTTCTGCAATCTTAACTTCCTGGAAAATATTGCCAAATGTTTTATGACTCCAATGCGAAAGAGCCGTACGACATGCAGCCAGTCGCATACAAACTCTCACCAAGCTATTGACATGGTTAGTTGAGAACCATGCCTCCTGCACCAATTGCAAAAAACCGTCCTGCTTAGTCCAAAAATCAAGAAAACGAAAAGCACGTCTACCACCCTCCTGTTTGGTTGCCAGTTTGATGAGTAATGGCGCATGATCAGATTCAGCTCTGTTCAAGTGCTCTTCTTTCGACAAAGGCGCTAGTGCAAGCAGGTCATGAGATAACATCATTCTATCAAGCCTGGATCCCCTCTTCTCCCCGTCCTTGGATTTAAACCAAGTAAATTTACTTCCTATGAATGGAAGATCAGATAATCCTGCAGCTAGTTGAAAATTTAAAAACTCCTGGATAGAAATTGGACAAGCTAACCTGCCTCCAATCTTCTCGTCCAAACCTGATATAGCATTGAAATCCCCACCTACTGCCCATGGATAAGTGTATATGTTACGAAGATTGAGTAGTCTATCCCACAGATCCCGACGCCCCTCCTTCTTATTATGACCATGCACGAATGAAAACATTACCTCAGATAGGAAATATTCATTCTTAAAAGCAATGGACACAGCCTGATCAAAAGAGTCCAGTAAGGAGACTGTGCAGCCCGCCTTAGCCAAGACCCATATATTGCCCTTGTCATTAGAGAAACTATTTTCAAAGCCAAGCTTCAATTGATAATGAAGCAATTTTGATTGATCAACCTTAGGCTCTATAATAGCCAGTAATTGTACTTTATGCACTCGACATAAATTTCTAAGTCTTTTAAGAGCCATTTTAATAGCTACTCCCCGAATATTCCAACACATGATGTTAAACATTTGAGGGGAGTAGGGAGGGTACCAGATTTTGTGTGATCGGAAGCTGATCGTAAGACTCTATCAGAAGGCTCTGGTACTCGTTTCTTACGCATAGACTTAGGGTTGCCCTGCGCAGCTTTCCCAGCTGCTTCTTCTTCCTCCTGGTCAACCTCATCTGCCCAGCTTCGAAGTTCGCCCTCCTCTTCACTGTTTTCTTCGTCATAGACTTCATCCAAGTGTGGTGCTGGCTCAGGAGAATGTGGAGATGAAGAAACCAGTTGATCATGGCCATTAGCAGTATCCCCATGAATAGGAGTAATCGTCCCCGTCCTATCAACATGGGAAGCCGGACACAATTGTACTTGAGTAGTTGGTTCATTCCCTATTACCTGTTGGGCAATAGCTGGAGAGGTTAAAGGTTCAGAGGAGTCATCTCTTAGAGGCTGATGAGCAATAGGTGGAGAGTGAATTGGCTGCAGAACAGAGTTGATGTTCCTCGATGGTTGTGCCGCATCTTCCCTTTGAACAATATGAATAATGCCATCTACTGGAGGTTGTGCACTGGTTGAAGCAGGAGTTTCCTTATTGATTGGTTCTTTCCCTCGTTCTTTGTGTTTAATTTTACATGAAGCCATTAAATGACCTTGGTGGCGGCAATGAGAATAATAAAGAGGAGTAGATTCATACTCCACCAACTGCCAAAAATTGCCACTAGGTAAATTTATGCGAATACGATGTTGAAGAGGCTTAGAAGCATCAATCTCCACAAATATACGAGCCATGCTCGGGCGAGATAACTCAGACGTTGCCTTGTCTATTTTGAGTGGAGTCCCAAAAGCAGCAGCAATTGCAAATAGAGCGTCCTTAGCATAAAGATGATGAGGAAGATTAGGTAACGTTGCCCACACTGGTATTTTGGGAGATTCCTGTGAAGGCGAGAAATCTGGATCCCATTTGAAGATCCGCATAGGAGCCCTAGCCACGTACCACAAATCCTTTGAACGAAGTCTTAGAAAATCCAGTTCCCTAGAAGGTCGGATGAGTATGTGTTTTTCATCAATAACTCCCGCCGATATAGATCCAACAAACTCAAAGCCAGTGAGAGCCTTCCTGATCAGATCTATCGGAGGGCGATTATGTGAAAATTTCCCAATCAAAGCATATTTGAATGGATCTGCTAACAGTGATTCTTCCTCCTCGGTGAAGGAGATTGCAGGAGATCCTTTGAAAGAAGCGATCGGACGCGGAGCAATGACAGGAATCGGTTGAGTCGATCCCTTCACCGCCTCCGCGAAGGACTTAGCCGCCATTACCCTTGAAGAGACAAGCACAGAGGAAGCCACCAACCAAATGGTTTGGTGGCCGAGAGAACCCCGGCCCGGCCAAAGGCCATGCCGGCGTTGGTGGAGAGGATGACGCTAGGGTTTCTCAGAGGCGGCAGCTACCACGAGAGCATCCCCCCATAATCTATATATATATCATATATATATATATATATATATATATATATATATATTATTGTAAATGTTAGTTAGTTAGGCTATGTAATTATTAGATAGTTTATTTATGTATATGTTTACTGTTAACACAAAACCCCTTTACTGCCTTGCTATACAATGTATGCACACACACACACACACACTTAAAATGTTGCCATCATTCAATCTCTCTATATATGTATGTATGTATGTATATATATATATATATATATATATATATATATATATATATATATATATATATATATATTTTAATATATATATATATATATATATATATATATATATATATTTTATATATATATATATATATATATATATATTTCTTAAAAAAAATATATATATATATATATAATATATATATATATATATATATATATATATATATATATATATATATATATATATATATATACACCCTATATATATTTGTTTATATACGTGAATGTAATTTGAATGTGAATGTGATACTATACTAGATAACTTAGTTGTGTATGCCTAGCTAGTTAGATATAGTGTCAGCCCTATGGTTTAGCTATGTGTTGGTTTAACATATGACCTATAGGCTATGTATTGTAGTTTGGTTCTTAGGCTTGACTTGTTAAACCTAGAATTGACTTGTTAAGCCTAGATTAGACTAACTTAGACTAGTTGACCATAGTTGACCAAATCCTAACTAGTTTGACCTAGTTTGGCTAGGGTTGACCTAATTTGACTTTTAGAGTTGACCAGAGTTGACCAAGAGTTGACTTTGGTCCAGATTGACCTAAAAATATGTAGATGCATTGTACTCTTCAAATAATAATCCCTTTGTATACATCATGACTTGTGTTGCTCTAAATAGGACTCAGTTACCTCGCTTCGAACTTTATATTCTCACGGACTTTCGAATTTCAAGCGAGTATATTCTCTGATCATTTCATACTTGCTATGACTTATAATCATGTTCTAGATTACTTTACTTGATGCTGACACTTGTTATCACGGATTAGTACTATATGGATCTTTCATGCGATGTTATCCCCTCATCGGATACATCGGGTATTTCGTGTTTGTGTCCTTTATCATGGGCATCGTGTACTCCTTGTGTTCATATTATTCGTGTACAAATCATATAAAATTGTGTACTCTCATGTGCTCACATAATCATCGTGTACAAACTATACTTCGTGTGCAATAACATAACTTGACAGAATCCTTGTGTATTGATTGGGGACGGGGGAGTAGAAGTGGTTATGTGATCAATCTTGTAGTTACTCGTATGCAACCTCTGTAGATTACTCGTGTGTAATATCGTACTGTTTACATAACCGTCTTGTGCTATGAATCACTAGTCACTTACAGTTCTTACTTATCATGTATATATTTCCAGTTTACAAATATCTCTCTTTTTTTCGTGTATATCTTCTTACAGTTCATGTATCTTACTTTTTTGCATGCTTTAGATTTTCTGCCATGATATGAACTGCGTGAGATGTATTCTGCTCGTTCCTGTCTTGACTGGACCTGTTGAAAATATTACAGATGACATCGAGGATTTCTGTCCTACGTACTATGGAGCAGCCCTAGACGACACTTACGAGCTGGAATCTCAGGAGGACCCAGCTCAAGCTGATGATATCACCCCTACTGCCTTGACTAGTTTAGTTAGGCTTTATCTTACTTTGTTGTTGTCATTTGAGACTTGAGATATATTATGTTTTGTTGTTGTTATTGTGTCGTATGGACACCTAGACTTATTTCCCTTTATGTTTGTACTTCCTTTGAGATTTTCATATCTATCATATCATGCTGTTTCTACCTTAGATTGTGAATGAGATGTACCTTCTATTTGTTCTCCGTGTAGAGAGTATATCTTGTGCAGTTATATTTATACTGTGTTAGATGTTGTGACCTAGGACATCGTTCTACCACCGATACTGCGGCGTAGGCTGGACGTACCCACTTCTCGTGTCCCTACACTGGGTGCGGGTCGTGACACTCCTACAGCTAGGGGCAATAACTATCAGCTAATGGAGGAAATTTTGTTTCGATCCATGGAGAGATCGAGTGGTGGTTTGACCCACAAAATCCTATTTGTGTGGTCGAGACACCCACACACACTACACTTTATATTCTTTTACTCAAACACTCACTTGTGCACTCTGTTGACACTCTCTGGATACTTGGACCCATTTACACCTTGCTGACACTTGTTGACATGATAGTCACCATTGCACACATGTTCGACCCCATATTATGATGCACACACACTCGTATTTAACATACTTTGACACTTTATGTTGCACACTATGACACCCACTTTGTATTGCCACTTAGGCACTTGGTTTTATACTCTGACACATGCTAGACCCTCACAGTGACACACTCAACACTGCACATTGCTTTGCCACATCTAGCACTCACAAGTCGACACACACACACCCATACACACATGCTCACATTTTCCTCTTAACACCCTGTGACACATCTCTGATAACAAGTTGACACCTCATGGACACACTTGCCATAACACTAGACACGATATTGACACTATATGACACTCTTGACACACACTTTCACACAGGTCTGCACATCATTGCCTATACACACCACTTATCTTCACACACATATTTTGATAACTGTTGACACATGCCTGCACTTGACACTGGACACCTTGCTTGATGCTCTGATAATGTACATAGAAACCCCCTCTGCCTTTCATATGAATGTTTGTTTCGAGTGAGTATATGTTATTTGATTTATGGGTTGCAGTCTTCAGTTATGAGGACTTATAAGCTAACATATGGGTTTATAAGATATGTATGAGAGTCTTATATATGTTCTCAGTTATATGTAGGCTATTTTTGTTTGCTTTTGCATCTATATGGTTATTTGGGAGTTATGGTTGAGTGAGGAAGGGTGTACCAGTAGTGTATAGCCTATGTGGGATTAGGATTTTGCCTTTGCTTTGGGTTTATATTGTTGTAATTGGCTCTGCAGTATGGATTTTGGAGCTGCCTGCAGTAGCAGCATGGATTAGGCTTGGAGGTTGTAGTTCAGAGGTTGGGAGTATCAGTTATAGGAGTTAGAGGTTAGTGTTTGTAGTCGTATTCAATTAGTAGGTAGGGAATTGAGCCCCTTGGCAATGTTTTGCACTTGGCATGCATTACCTTGCTGAGTCGTAGCCATTTGCAGCAGATGCATTACAGTAGTGGCCTTGGGGTTTGGCATAGGCCATAGGTTAGATGGAGTGTTAGAGTTTAGGCTTTACTTTGCTTGTCGTGCATTGGTAGCAGCAGCAGCAAGCAAAGGGGCATGCATTAGCAACAGTAGCAGCAACCTGCTGCCTAATTTGCTGTTTAGTAGCAGTAGCTACTATGGAGGATGTCCTGCAGGGAAACGTAGACTAGGGGCAAGTCTTTTTGAACCTGCATTTAAGGTTTTGGGTGAGTGTGTAGAGTTAGCAAGCCTGAGTGTGTGAGTGTGCACTTAACTTTGTGTCATGCAATAGAGTGTGTGCCTTAGTGTATGAGAGAGAGTATATAAGTGCAGGTATATTAGTTTTTGAATGAGAGGGTGAACCAGGTGTCATTAAGTTAGATTAGGCTAGGGTATCATATAGGAATGAGTTAGTGAGTAAGTGTGTGTGACTTGTGAGTGTGTGTCTAGGTGAGGTCTGAGTGTCCTTGAGTGAATGTTTAGAGTTGAGGGTTAGTTAGTAGGATGGATATGGTTGGGGATAAGTTAGTAAGTTGTATATCAATAATACATACTAAGCATTAGTTAGTATAGGCTTTAGTACTAAGTATTGTATTACCTTGAGATAAGCCAAGATACCCATATGGTAGCATTAGCCATGAGGATTGTGTATGGTATCATATAGATACACTTGGGAAATGAGAATAAATAGGTAATGGATTACCTAGATTAGCTAGCAAGTGGATACCATGGCACCCTAAAGATATACTAGATGGACCAAGTTTGACCTAATTGACTAGAGTTGACCAATTGACTCTTTGACCTAGAAATAGCTATAGTTGACCAAGTTTGACCCAAATTTGTCTTAGTTGACTAAGAGGGTTGACCAAAGTTGACCAAGAGTTGACTTTGACCTAGATTGACCTAGAATTATGTAGATTGCATTGTATACTTAAATTATTATATATTAAACATATTATAACCTGTATTGCTCTAAATAGGACTCAGCTACTCCAGTTCGGACATCTATTTACATCAGTCGCTCAGAGTATCAGGCGAGTACATTCTCTGATAGTTCTTTCATTTATTTTATGATTAATATGATTCAGTTCTAGAATAGTTCTATTTGATTCTGTCACAATATGTATTAGTATTCTAGATTCATTTACTCTCAATACATGTACTTGACTCGTTTAGCCTCTATTACTCGAACCACTCATCTACTCGAAACACCTATAAGTATTAAATGTGCAAATCATACAAGAATCAACACTACAAAAATGATAGCCATTGCTGCAGGGCCCGGTATGTGATGTGCCGTATTAAACAAGAACCATCTTACAAGAACGATAGCCGTCACCGCTTGGCCGAGCGTACGATGTGCCGTATTACAAGAACGATAGTCGTCGCCACTTGGCCGAGCATGTGATGCGCCGTACTCTACTCAAATCACCAATACTCGAATCACTAACTCGAATTACCTATTTGATTCACCAATACTCAAATCACTAATTCGAATCACCTACTCGAATCCCCAATACTCGAATCACCAACTCGAATCACCTACTCGAATCACCTACTTGAATCACCTACTCGAATCACCAATACTTGAATCACTAATTCGAATTACTAACTCGAATCACTGACTAGAATTACTTACTAGACTCATACTGGAATCACACTTGACTTACAATGTACTATCTGGACTCATATCATATTTGCTCTAGTTTAGTTATCTATATTTTACAGTCTTCATTGTCATGCTCTCCTGATTACTGCATTTACTTTTCTTATTCTAAACTGTTGCTATACTTCATTATCTGTCTCAAACTTTCTATGCTTCATCATATAACTGTCTATAACTGCTTTATAGTCCTTGTCATTTTCTTGGGATTGCTAGATCAGTTGTGCTCGTTCTAATCCTGATTGGATACGTTGATAAATTTTACAGATGATACATACCCTACCTGCTATGGATCCGGGGAGATGGTTTAGCTACCTTTGGAACCGATTTTCAGCAGTGATCGGGAGACTAATTTATTAGACTTGTATTAGATTCCATGTTTAGAACTTGAATTGTAATAAGTGAAGATTTTGACATTGTATTTGAGATTGATTTCAGATATTATTTTTTAGTAGTTTATTTACTTGTTTTATTTAGTCTTATAATTATCTAGACTTCTGTGATATCTTATCGTACTTTAGACTGTGATTGAGTATTACCATATCTTATACTTGTTCTCCGTTCGGAGTTGAGATCTATGACAGGTTGTGTGAGTGGTTAGTTAGCGACCTAGAATAGTGTTCTACTGCCGATTCTGCGGCGTAGGCTGGACGTTGTTACGCACTCGTGCCTATATACCTGGTGCAGGTCATGTCAATAGGGGACCAAGACAGCAGTTGGTATAATTTAAGGGTATGTGTGTTGTGTGAGAGTGAGTTAGCTAGGTAAGTATGTGTGTATGAGTGTCACATATGGGTATCATGTAATGTTACACATGTATGTGTTAGATGTGTGAGGGTGCACTAGGTAGATAGCCAATAGGTAATGTATGTGTGAAGTGGATGAGGAATAGGGGTGTGCATTAGAGTGTTAGCATGTGCTATCTAAATACAGCCTATATAGGTAATATAGGTAACAGTTAGGCTAGTGTGGACAATTTGGTTAAACCATGATATGTCTATATGTATATACATAGATAAGGGGCACATAAGTTTGGGTGAATGTATATGACCAAGAAAACTTAAGGGCACAGATGATTGGTACATACATAGGCATGTGGCTAGTGTCATTTCATAGGTAATAGGTGAGGGTACATACAAGATAGGTAATACTCGAATATATGGGTATTCTTATATATATTATATATATTTATATATATATATATATATATATATATATATATATATATATATATATAGGATATGTGAGGGCTTGAAATTAGAAAAATAAATAAATAAATAAATAAATAAATAAATAAATAAATAAATAAATAAATAAATAAATAAATAAATAAATATAGGTATTGGATATGTGAGGGCACGAAATTGTATACTGGTTTTACCTGCATAGTAAGGAAATTGGTTAGCTTGTGTTGGGATACTAGGTATAAGGGAATGCATAAGATTTGGGTACTATACATAGGTAATTAGGCAACTTAGCAAAAGTATGGTACCCTAGAGTATATGCGTACATATATAGGTAGATACATAAGGATATTACTTGGTTTGACCTAGTATAGACTAGTATAACTTGGTAAGGCAAGGTATGGTCCTAAAAATCTAGGTGTGACCTAGTTTAGGAAGGTATTGACCCGATTGACCTAGTTTGACCTAGAAATGACTTGGAGACCTAGTAATGACCTAGTATAGCATGTTTACGATTCTAAAACACCAGTTGACATTGATATTTCATATTTAGGTTTTTGAGGCACCGTATCGGAAATTATTGATATTCTACACCGAATCTCAGTCGAGTACATTCTCTGATAATTTCTTATTTATGATATTTTTTATATTTCTTATAGTGTAGATATCATTGATTCCTGACACAATGGTTACACAAATTTATATTATCTAGATCCCGTCTTGAGATGTTATTCCTGTCTTGGTATATCCTGTACAGGTCGTGTTATTATTCTTGTGCATTATATAGACACCGATTTCTGTGAAGGCTCGCAACCTTCTCGAAGAATCACGTGTCGTAACGTACCATGGTTGGATCTACCGTATCAGTCAGGAGCGGAGAGTAGTAGTATAGATATGTGATCATAACCTTCCTATGCATGTCTTATTTCCCGTGAGTGTTAATTATGCACCGCACGTATGATTAACCAGGCCATAAATTCATGTGTAAGCTCCTAAGCCGATCATATGTTAAAACTAGTACTCACTCATATAGATAGCTTATTTCTTGACTCTTGTACTTGATATATGCTGTTTACTTGCACTTGTACTTACTTACAGTTTAATCATGCCCTGTTATATTCCTGTACATGTTATTTATCTTATATATTCTCTCTATCTACTATTACGTAGTCTTTATTATTTACTTGAACTGTTATTAGAAATGTACTTCGCTACAATCCTGAATGGATATATTTTTCAGACGACACTGATGATGATTGCTCTACCTATTATGGCCAACAGGACGTGGTAGGTGTAGATCGTGAGGCTCTAATTTATGTGGGTCCAGCTCCAGCCGAGGACGCTTATTTAGCAACTCAGTTAGGCTAGATTGGTACTGGATTTGTCTCAAGTTGATTTAGCCTGTTATTGTTTTAGATTTGTATTTTGATTTGTTGACTCCTAGACTATCTAAACTTGTAATATTTCATGTCAGACTTCTTTAGATTTTCATTTCATGTTGTCATTATCTTTTATCATGCCATTTATCTTCCTTATTATTATTATGATTGAGTATATCATTCATTGTCCCCCGTTTGGAGATGATTACTTTGACAGGTTATGATATACTATGTTAGTTAGAATTGTAGACCTAGACAACGTTCTACCGTCGATATTGTCGCGTAGGCTAGGCACAGTCACGCACTTGTGCTCCTATACCGGGTGCAGGTCGGGACATATTTTTTTGGTGGACCATGCAGGTCCAACTTTGCATTAGAGAGATGTCGTGGTAGAGCAACGACTAATTAGTTGTAGTACTGCGAGCCTTCGATAGGATATAAGAAATAGGATATTAGGATGAGAGGATACTCAATCACAATTAGGACTCCTTAAGAGATTTCTAGGACGACCCATGAGAATCTTACTATAAACTCTATTTCGGAGTCTATTTTCACTTGTCACCGTCTACTTTTTTTTTTCGTTGTTGAATTTTGTTCTTGGTGATCTTTGTTGAAATTCATCCTTGGAGTTCATTGTTGACTTTGATTTTTATATCATATGAATTTTATGAACTAAGTTAAGGTATATTTTGATGACATATTCAATAAGGACAGTACGAAAGGCAAATATCAGCCTTGGTTATGAAGTCAAGAGTTTATCGCAGCCATATAGCTAGCATGGCGAAGACATAAAGTCTGACTTTGGATATACTTATATTAATTATGGAATTTAGAGTTTCACATAGCCATACTAGTTGGCGTGGTGAGAAATCTAGATAACACGATTATAGAAGTATATACCTCAGTCATGGACTTTATCGTTTATCGCAGCTTACTTACTGGCGTGGCAAGAATTCCGGGTAACATGATTACGGATAGACATATATGATAATCAGATTGTATCTTAAATTAGTTCTTAACGTATCATTTCTGTCATTCTATTTTTATGATGATATAATTTATCTCCATCACGTTGTTAGCTCAGTATATTGATATCCTTAGCTCCTCTAGTTCAGTTCCTTATAGGGTTTCATTCTATTAGTTCTAAAGTTCCTTGGATAGTGTAGTAGCTTGGTAGCTTGCAGATAGGTTGTGTTGTAAGTATCAGTGTTGGTTGTTAGGAGTATAGCATGGGGGTTGTGAGTGGTTCCTGGTTGAGCATGTAAGCTACAAGCAGTAATTCTTAGTGCAGTACCTTAGTAGAAATGTTTTATGGTAAGTGTCAGTATAGTTAGTATAGTTGCCAAGGGTAGAAGGAAGAGTAGAGTATCAGTGGTGGTTCGAAGAATTAGAATCAGTATTTTCATACATGTTTTATATATATATGTATATAAGTAGGAATATGTATCATTTGAGAGTAGAGTGTTTAGAAAATCTGAGTTTGGTAGGGCAAGAGGGTTTGACAAGGTACGAGTAAGTATCCTAGAGTGATTGATAAGTGCCGGCAGATTGATTAGTATTAGGATACCAAGATAGGAGGAGTCTAGCTAGGCCACTTATGGGACCGCAAATTGCTTTACACCAGCATAGGGAGACACCCCAGAAGGGCAGGGTTTTTGCGGTGGCGGTCGAGGAGACCCACACTACAGGTGATGGACTAGAAGGTTAGGTTATGTTCTTCCTTCTTCCTGTTCATTTCCATCTATTGATTGCTTGATTGATTTCTTAGTACCTTTAGCTTGCATCTGTGATTTTCATGCTAGAGTAGTAGTGAACTCTAGTAGAGACTGCAATAACATGACAATGTAGAGGCTATAACCATGCATATTTGTTTACATTCCATAGAATTGCATGTTGTATAACTTCAGATAGGATTTTGCTAGACTTTGATTGTTGGGGATTGATCTAGAGAAGAGTACAACCAGCTAAAATTTCAAGGACAAATTTTTTCTCGGGGGTAGAATTGTAACTACCATATCTCCAAAATATGAGTATTTTTGTTTTTTCCTATCCTGCACCATAATTGATAATTAATTAAATATTATATGTATTATTGTGACTAATTATTTATTTTATGTGCGTATGTTTATTTATTAATATTGTGTTAGTTATTACGGTTAGTGGCCAGCCTAATTGTTAGACTTGTGTTAGTGAACCTATTAGACTAGACACTAGATTAGAGCCCAATAATTAGCAAGACATTTCTCATGGACCAACTCATTTGATTAGGCTCATTTAGACCCATTAGTCATGGCTATTTTATTTAGAATATGGATTAGAATAATTACCAAAATAGGTATAAAGCTTTGCATGTATTAATTAGTTTCCATTACAAGCATTAGAGGGTATATTAGACAATTTAGCTTAGCCCTAAGCCTAGCCAATCATGGTTGGCCATAAATGGAGGGCCTCCATTTCATTCATTTCTTTCCATTGCTTCATTCCCTTCCTAATTGGTGTTCTCCTCCATTTTAAGCTATTTCTCCACCAATCTCTCTCAAATTTCACTCATTCTCTCATAAATCTCTCTCAATAGATTATAAGGAGCATCGACGCTCGGAGGCTAGGAGCACAAAAGGAGGAGTCCATTGCTAGGAGCTACGTGTCCGGATCGTGTCCATTTAGCTTTTCATTGGGAATTCATCTCCCAATAGGTATACACCTCACTATCCTTGCTAATTAGTCTCTATTAGTATTATAGAACCCCTAGGAATTCACCATAGACTAGGACCACCCATAAGAAGAGTTTTGAGAGTAATGATTCACTATTTGAAAGTTACATAGCATTTTTGTGCCATTTTTAGAAAAACCCGAGAATGGTACACCAAGTGTTTGTTATTAGATTTGTTAGGTCTAAATAGTATAGATTTGGTTTTGTGTGTCTAGGTTCATGTCCACAAATGGATACGTGTAGGTTGTGTCATAATACAGTAGGATACGGGATCGATTTGGAGGTTTTGGGCCTCCTACATTTGTGGTGCACATGCCAAATACACATGACACTGGCTTAAAAATGCACTAATTATTTTCTAGTATATAGTTTAGACTTGCCTATGAAATTTTGTAGGATTCAGATAAGGTTTAGTCGGGTATCTTGGGCGTATCACAAATATGTGCACCAAGTGTTCGTTACGTATCCTCATAGGAATTTTTTATCCTTTTTTAGTCAAAATTTGGGGTGCGCGTCCTAAATAGGATATGTGGTTTTGTGTCATGGTATCTCATGATACGCATGAGTAGATTTGGGTACGTGTGTGTGTATTTAGCCATATATGTACCTATGTATATATGTATATGTCGTGACGTGTGTGTCTAGTTTTGTATGTGAGTGTGTATAACCATATAAATACATAGACAGATAGAGTGTAGTATGTATGAGTCTTGTGAATATTTATTATGGGTGTATGGGCATATAGAGAGAATGGTGTATGACTGTTGGACATAAGGAGAATGTGGCACTGTAACAGGCATGAGGAAAACTTATCTGCAGATTGCCTGCGCAATTATGCATTGGGCAAGTGTGCACCTATGCACAGAGGTGCACATGAATTGTAGGATCTGTATGCAGGTGTTAGGAACAGGAATGTTTGCGTGTGCAGCTCCTTGAGAGTAGGTACATGAGTGCACCAGTGTATATGTACATGAATGTGAAGGTGTATGGGTGGTGTTAAGGTTAGGGGTATCAGTAGGGCATTATAGGGACTGTTTTGCCCAAATAAACAACATTAACAAGAATAGTAGCACAATAGCAAGGTGATGGAGGTTAGGGCCCTGCAGTGTAGAGACTTGATCCCCTACCAGGGGGTTCCTACACAGGAAACAGTATAGTAATGCACTTACCAAGCCTTGCACTTTGGGTGTGCACATAAGTGCATGAGTGTGTGTTAAGGTGTGCGTGCATATGTACAATAATGTGTATAGCCAGGAGTGTAGAACAGTGCAGTAGAGGTAGGATTGGGGTCGAGTTTAAGGATAACAATAATACTAATAGCAGGGGAAAACCTGTGCTGGTGTTGGGTGTGCAGGGACAGTTGGGTAGTATACCAGTCCCATATGTGTGAGTGTAGGTCTCTTGCAACAGAGAATACGGAGAGAGGGAAGTGTACCACAGTACATGACAGGGAGAGGGCCTGGCAGACCAGTGTAGGTATGCACAAGCCATAGGCCTTGCACAGTGTCAGTGTATGTCCATATGTTGTATAAGTTTAGATGATGTGTGCATGTGCATAAAGGAAGAGAGTTCCTATAGGTAGGAATGGACAACAGGGACTCCCCTGTTGGCAAGGCAGGGCCTTGCTTGGGTCTGTACACAGGCATTAGGGCCTGCCCTGCCTGTGCACTTGTACAATAGGGTACATGCCCTACCTGAAGGTAGCGGGGGTTGGAGTGGCCTGTGTTGGCATGTGCACAGGTGCACAGGCACGCCAGTGCACAAAGTAGTGTGTGTTTGTGTGTAACACACACATGTGTGTGTGTTTGGTGTGTCAAGAGAGAGAGTGTCATGGAGTGTGTGTGTGTGTAGTGTCCTAACTGGTACACATGTGTTTGTGTGAGGGATATAGGTATGTATATAGGAGGATGCATGTGTGCCATGTGTGGTGGTGTGTTTGTGGTAGTTATGTGAATAGATAGAAAGTTAGCTTGAGTAGATAGCTTCGTACATATATAGATTGATAAGTAAATAGATAGTAGGTAGTAGGTTGATAGATAAGTTAGTAGAGTGCAAGGGGAATCACTGATGCATACCTGTTATATGCATATATCTATGTGTGTGTAGAAGGGGGAGGAAATAGTAGCTTTAGAAATGGAAGTGGGCAGCTACAGGTACTGGGGGACTTGTTATCTGCATAGACAGTGAATGAGATGGATATTAGACGGCAGCAGTTTGCAGTAATGTAGGAGCAGCAATAGTGAAAAGAGGGCATTAGAAGCAGCAATATGAGCAACACACTCTATATGTAGGCCACCATGAAGCAGCATCAGCAGTTGGGGATAGGGGGAAGCCTTGGCTACCTGTGCACCATGAGACAACATGTAATTTAAACCTGTATGTATAAGTGAAGAAACCTATGCAAATGTGTGTCAGTTGTGAAGACTAGATAATAGCTATTGTTAAGGTTTTCTCCTGTGTGTTGTGGTGTAGGGGACTAAGACAGCAGTTGGTATAGTTTGAGGGTATGTGCATTGTGTGAGAATGAGTTAGCTAGGTAAGTATGTGTGAGTGTCACATATGGATATCATGTGATGTTACACGTGTGTGTTAGATGAGTGAGGGTGCATTAGGTAGATAGCCAATAGGTAATGTATGTGTGAAATGGAGAAGGAATAGGGGTGTGTTATAGAGTATTAGCATGTGCTATCTAAATGCAGCCTATATAGGTAAATATAGGTTAAAGTTAGGCTAGTATGGACAATTTGGTTTCCGTCGTTGGACTCGTTTTGCACCGAAACGCGTGCCAGTACCTACGGTCTCTAAAGTCATCAAACTATATGTCTATGGGTCCAATTTGAAGAGATGAACCCAACCGTATGTCCAAAGTTGGATTCCGGTGGGCCGTGCACAGTTTTGCCCGTTGGATTGGATCGCGGGCCCGCCAAAATAGCGTTCCGGTCGACCTTCTCAGAATCGGACCAAACTTGGCATATAGAACCAAAAAAATGATACGATCCAGTTGGCGCAAGTTTTGTTTTGATTTGACGAATGTGCACAAAGTAATTAAGAAATTTGCAAAGAGATCGATACGACGAATTTTGACGGATACGCATCAAATTCGTCGCGCACACGCAACCAATTTGAATTCCGTCAAAGTCCACACATCCGCAAAGTCGATACGCACCTTTCGATTTCTTCGATTTATGACCACGTCGCCCGGTTTGTCGGGGCGTACGCAGTATCGGTGAAAACCATTTAAATTTACTGTTTTGAAAGCGAATTTTTCTTAAACTTTGAAATATGTTTTCTTGGTGCTCATTCGATGAAATTGAATTCTGCGAGAACATTTATAATCTCGTATATGTTGTCTATAAGTACCATTAAACACAACTCCAAAACTGCTGACGGTTTGGCGAGAAATTGCCTTCCAAATAGGAGTTTTGGGATTTGATTTCTGTTCAATTTTGAATAGTATCTTGCCAATTTCGATCGAGTTTCTGGCCATCCTATTTCGACACAATTAATTCTATCTGAAGGGATTTGAAGGAGTTAGGGTTGTAGTCGTACCTCAATAAATGGTTCATGAAATGGTGATAGAACCGCGAAGGGATTGGGGTACGAAACGGCGGTTCCAGTAGCGTTGCTGCTGTTTTCGCTCTGTTCAGCGGCTTCCGCCGTAGCTGTGTTGTGCCAGCTTTGCTGCTGCTGGAGCGACGGCACGACGACTATGGTCAGGCGATCCGATGGCAGATGCGCGACGGAGCCAGTGGGTCGGCAGCGCTAGGATTAGGGCTGGGTTTTTTTTCGTTTCCTCCTTCCTTACTCGTGTATTTATACACCAACTCAAGGGTTCTGTTCGGTTTGGAAAAAGGGAGAAGGGTCGCGGGTTTATCTACAGGTTGGCATCTCGCGTTGTATTCACGAGATATATAGTATTTTTTTTCTTCTATTCTTATTTATAACAAATCGTTTAAATATCTAAAAATACCAATAATCTGAGAATAAATTTTAATATATTCATGAAATCTCAAATACTTTTTTTACATATATACATAAATATCTATAATTATACATACACAAAAAAACCAATGAATTTATAAAATTTATAAAATTCATAAAACTTATTTCAAAAGTAATTTGATAATTAATTTAAACAATAGGACCTACTAACTACATATAATGAAGCATTTATCTGCTACTATTAATATTACTAGAATCATTTATTAAATATACCACATTTTATTAACCAATAAATCATGTAAAATTTAAATCAAAAATAAATATAGTATATTTTCTAAAAAATCAAAAAAACATAAAAAAAATTTCTGAACTATTTAGTATATAAGTTTGTAAAGATTTATCTATGTAGACATAGAGTGTAGCATTTAAACTTGCTACAAGAATATAAAAAAAATTTAAACAAGAAATCAAGTAAATAAAATACTGTAAAATATATAAATAAAATCTCAAAAATTTGGGGCTTTACATCTGGTAATCTCGTATACAAAGGGATTAGGGAAGAAAATATTTATGTATTCTTTTTGGAAAGTACTAACAATGCTGGAATGTGCCTAGTAGCCAATCAAGATGAAAGCTAGCTATGGTATATGAGGCTAGGACAAGCCAATATGGACACTATCTCATGACTATGTACTAAAAAGTTGGTAAAAGGACTCCCAGAAATCATATTCAAGAGAGACATGGTATGTGCTGATTTTGAAAAGAACAAAGCAACTAGATCAACATTTAAATCCATCAACGATGTAAGTACTTCTAGACCCTTACAGTTAATTCATAAGGATCTATTTGGTCCTAGTAGAGTCGCTAGTCTTGGCGGTAAGCTCTACATTTTTGTAATTGTTGATGATTTCTCTCGTTATACATGGGTTTTCTTTTCATCAAATAAAAGTGATACTATTTTTGAATTTATATATTTTATAAAAAGGTATAAAACGAAAATGGCTTCATGATTACACGAATCCTAAGTGATCATGGTGGCGAATTCATAAAGGCTGCTTGTAAATAGTTTTGTGATGATCGTAGATATTACCACAATTTTTTTGTCCCAGAACCCCTCAATAGAATGGTGTCCTGGAGCAAAAAAATCATACTCTAAGTGAGATGGCTAGAGTCATGCTGAATCAATATAATCTTTCTAAGTATTTTTGGGCAGAAACTGCTAGTACAACCTGTCATTTTTTAAATAGGGTGTTGATTCGATCTATCTCGAAGAAAACAGCATATGAATTGTGGTTTGGAAGAATTCAAAACTTTTTTTTAAAAGTTTTTGGATGTCGCTGTTTTATCCAGAACACCAAGGATAACTTGGGTAAGTTCGTCTCTAAAGCAGCTGAAAGGATATTTCTCAGATATGCTGCTAAGAGTAAGGGATATAGAGTTTTTAATAAAAGATTTATGATTGTTGAAGAGTCTATTAACGTTACTTTCGATAAGCTAAATAGTCACATATCAAGCGACGATGATGATGAAGATGCACAGAATAAACATCTGAAGATACTACTACCAAAGAGAGCTATCTGGAAAGTCTACCAAAGAGAATGAAATTCATGCCAAACCATGCATAGACACTCATCATAGGTGATGTATCAAATGGTGTAAGTACACGTTCTTCTACTAGGGACATTAATATAGCAGCCAATGTAGCTTTTATATCTCAAGTAGAACCTAAGACAGTAGCAAATACATTTAATGATGAGTTTTGGATTGATGTTATACAAAAGGAACTTAATCAATTTGAAAGAAACCAAGTTTGGGAACTTATTTTTGAACCTATTGGTCAATCGATAATTGTACCAAATGGGTCTTCTGAAATAAACTTAGTGAGGATGGGCAAGTTCTATGCAACAAAGAACGTCTAGTGGCACAAGGTTATAATCAAGAAGAATGTATTGATTATGATGACACATATGCTCCTGTTGCTAGACTAGAAGCTATCCACATGTTTTGTGCATTTGCATGTTTTCATAATTTTAAGCTTTTTCAAATGGACATGAAAAGTGTATTTTTAAATAGATTTTAAAAAAGAAGTTATTGTAAAACAGCCTCCTGGTTTTGAAGATTTTTAAAAACTCAATCACGTCTTTAAACTTAGGAAAGTACTCTATGGACTCAAACCAGAACCTCGTGCTCGGTATGAATGCCTAAGTGCCTTCTTACTTGAAGATGAATTTTTAAAAGGAAGAGCTGATCCTACTTTGTTTATTAATCTGATAGTATTCTTCTTGTGCAAATTTATGTAGATGACATCATTTTCGGTTCTACTAATAAAAATTTTTGTCAAGAATTTACTAAGTGTATACAAAGTGAGTTTAAAATGAGTATGATGGAAGAGCTAAACTACTTTCTAGGACTTCAAATTAAACAACACTCACAGGAAACACTCATCAACCAAACTAAGTATACGAAGGATTTCCTGAAGAACGATGACTTCGATAACGTAATGTCTATCGGAGCTCGAATGGTTACATCAACACGGCTTGACATTGATGAAAATGGCAAACATGTCGACTAGCGTATGTATCGAGGTACGATTGGTAGTTTATTATATTTAACTGCTAGTCGTCCATATATTATGTTTAGTGTTTGCATTTGTGCATGATACCAAAATAATCCTAATGAATCACATTTATGCATCGTTAAGCATATCTTCCGATGCCATAAGGGAACTTCTACAGTCAGCTTGTGGTATCCTAAAACTATATCTTTGGACCTAATCGGTTATTTAGATGCAGATTTTGTTGGATGCAAACTAGACCATAAAAGTGCCAGCGATACGCGTCATTTTCTAGGAAAAGCTTTAGTCTCGTAGTTTAGCAAAAAGCAAAACTCTATTGCTTTATTAACAACTAAGGCTGAGTATATCGCCGTAGGACGTTGTTGTGGACAAATTTTTGTTTGCAAAGAACAAAAATTTTATTACAAACTAAGAAAAAGAGTACAAGAGTACAATTGATTTCTGGGGAAGTACAACTATAGGAATCTGATCAGAAGACGATCACTTTATCCCTTGGACGATGTGATATCGAAAACACGAGCCCCTGGAGAATGCGACAGCACTTTAGCAGAAGATTATTATCACTCTTGATGTTTTATGACTGATTTGAAACACTATTTATAGAGTTCTTGAAATAACTATTTAGTAGTTATTTTGGATTGCACGTGCTTCAGATTGCGCGCTTCCTATTCACTTGCGCAAACGGTTGTACTAACTACTATGGACGTGTGACATCATTTGATTGAGATGCACGTGGTCGTGAGTAGTGTAATGCGAAGAATAGGTAGGCAACTCCAGACGGGGTTGAATAGAGTTTATAACAATAGTAGCCAAATAAAAATTAAACTCTTTTCACCAATAGTAAATAATCGGAGTAGTGAATGCGGAAATAAAAAGATCAAGAGAGCATATGCAAACACAATCATTTTTAACCTGGTTTTTCTCGTTGAGGACTAGTCCAGGCCTGAGAACTCTAGTTCAGAATTAAATCTACTATTTGTGAAATAGTAGTTACACCCCGTGCCTTTTCTTCAGAAGAGCACATCAACTTCTTACAAAGATCGCTGTGGCGATGCTTAAAAATTTTCAAACGTCTTTCTTGACTCTTACACAAACTTCTAACTGAATAACACTGAGCACTTTTAGGCTTAGGAAGCTTGTGGCTAGTAGATGAGAAGGTTAAGGCTTGTATGAGGCTTATAGAGAAGAAAAGAGAAGATAATTAGATGATTGAAAATGAGAGAATTCAAGGCCTATTTATACTAGTTGGGATAGGCAGAATTCGGCCAGAATTTCGTGTCAAGAATTAAAATTTTTGGCCATTGGACAACTAGCATACATCAAACCCTAAAAATTAGGGTCCTGTAATTTAGGTGACATAGTTCGGCCCGAACTCTGTGTGGAGGCAGAGTTCGGCCCGAACTCTGTATCCATAGGACAGAATGTTCAAAAGGGCTTTTGTGGGCTAGTTTGGCTTGGTGGATCTTTTGGGTTTGTTTTGGGGATAAGGGTTAAGCCAAGAATACCTTGTGCTACTCAGTTTATATTTTGCTAGACTCAATAAATGTAAAATAGTACAGACTCCGAAACTAGTACGCTGTAGGAGAGAGATGACGTCCGTCATGTACTAAGTTCTGTCTTGAAGTATCATATTAATAATTGACAAAAATGATATTTGTATATTCAATGTTCATACCTGGACACAAGTTGAAAGAAGTAGATATGCGTAGAATGCAGTAGCTCCCCCGTAATAGTAGCTCTTCCATAAACATAGCTTCTCTGTAAACCAATGTGCCTTGTCCTGATATACATAATCTCCTCCAAAACATAGATATCACACAATATGATAGAAATATGAATATCAAATAGATCTTCCCCATTTTGGCATTTATCAAATATGAATATCAATTATTAATATCAAACACAGACAGGTAAAAGACTGTATAAAAGATTAACTAGCAAGCACACAATAATAAAGATATAATAACTGCAGAAAAAATCTAAAGATCCACAGAAACTGAAAGTGTACTCATACAAGTAAATCAAACTACATAATCAGAAGTCCATAAGGCATAAAGCTAAATAAGATCATCAGCAGAAGCAACAGGTATGGAACCACATTCATCATGGAGTGCGAGATGGTCCAGCGGTATCAGATGGATCCGTATCCGAATGACGAGGATCCAAAGGCTGCTATCGCATGACCCAGGGGTCGTCGATACGGTAACCGGCGCGAGATGGATCCCGTTCCATAGGAAGGGGCATAGAGGGATGCCGAGACATGGTGTACCGTATGTCATACAATGAGTTACTGATGGCACTCATCTGCAAAGTGGTACGATAGTCGAGCTGGGTCCAGCGGTCGTCCTCCAACATGAGACGATCGCGAAGCATGGTCGGGTAAGACTCGAGAGTAGTAGGAGGTGCAGGCACAGGTTGCCCAAGAGCAGGTGCATCAGCCTGAGCATCAGACCCGGAATGCTCAGACAAAGCGGGCGACTCGATAGCTGCCTGAAGCCGCCTTGTCTTAGACAGAAAGGCAGGGGCTGGATGGAACTGACACTCATCTAGAGAGACATAAAATGCACGAAAAACCATCGGTAATGTAACACCCAGTTTTCTAAATGAGGATAATTTTGAAAATTTATGATTTCATTATTTATTTATGATATTTAAATCATGATATGAATTTTGGTGATTTATAATCATTTTAAAACTATTTAAAAACCATGACTTGTAATTTTGATGTGCTGCTATTGAAACCCTAGAGATTGTCTAACCTAGTGCCTAAGCATGTGATTGGAATATTTATTTATCATTTTTAGCCTAGGGTAATTTGGTCATTTTGAGTTATTGAAATTATTTGATTAATTATTGTATTGATGGTTGTTAATTTTGACTTTTACTAGTTGTGACTTAAGAGACTAACCTAGGTGTTGACTGTAGCTATGGTGACTTGAATAGCATGGTGGGACCCTAGTCTAACTTAAGTCAACCCAAGTTAAGTCATTTAGAATCAAGTTTCATATAGGAGAATAAATAATTAGGTTCATGGACTTTTGACTTAAGGAGTGATTTCCTATATCCTTGAAACTTTGCCCAATCCCATTAGTCATAACCCTAACCCTAATTTTATACTTTATTGGCCAACCACATAGGGATCCCCACCCTATATAATCTCTCTTCCTATTGTTCTTTCCTCTTTTGTATCAAATCAACTTTTGGAAAGGAAATGTATTGTTCGTTCTTCCCCAATCCATAACTATTCTATTTTAATTTCTTTTTGACTCTAGTTTCTTGCATTAGAGTCTAATCCTACCCTATTTTTTGTTTATGGAGAGAAATCTCAGTTTTGGTACAATTTAGAGTTATTTGCTTGCAAGAAGAATCATTCTATTTGGGGCTTTTCCTTGTCATTGACATACTATAGGTAAACCCTCTAAATTATGCTTTAATTCTGATTTCTTTGCATGGGTGTGTAGATCTAGGTGTCCCCTAGCTGTCCCTCAAGTTTGGTAGGAAACTGTGTCCATTTCTTGTCCGTATCGGACACGTATCAATGTGTCTTTGTATGTATTTGTTGAAATGCCACATAGAACTTTTTATTCATATTTTTGAAAAGTATTTAAACAAAAATGTAGATCTATATATGTGTTTTCATTCTTCCTAGGTCTGAACACGAATTTGTGTCGTATTCGTCTTGAAAATGGTCGTGGACACGCTGCAAGAGACACTGCACGAGGATCGTGCTGTCCCCTGCATCTCGGGCACTGTAGCGGACACGACACAGCACGGTCTGACACAAAACTTGGTTAACACCTAGGGCACGTGTCTAACACTACACTGACAAAGTTTTATAGGGTTTTATCAAATAGATTGGGAGAAATTGAACGTGCACTGGTTTTATACTGAATGTGCACATGCGGGTCTTGCTCTCTGATACGGGCTTCCCGTGTCGACATGATGACACGTGGACTCGTGCCAGGGTCCTTGACATGTAGCCCTACTATGGGCGAACATAGGGATATGTGCACGAGGACACAGGTGTCGTGTGTCGAGTGCACGATCCTGTGATACGCCTGCACGAGGCTGTGTTGGGCAGTTCTGTACACTATGCACTGACACATGTTTTTGTATACTTTGACACTTCGTGTCCGGATTTATGGACACATGGATACTCTCCACGTATGCACACACATGTCTTACATCTCTGTACACGTGTTTCCCTAATTTATTTGGGTTTTTCTATGCTTTGGATCTCGGGTTTCATGATTACTGATACTTCAAAATGAGTTGGGTTTCGAAATTTAGACTTCACTTGTATCAGTGGACTGAAATTTGGTTTTGGGAATTAAGGTTGTATATGTATATGTAAAATTGCTATTTTACTTTTATTAGTTGTTGGTTAAATGTTTGGGGAAAGACTGAGTTCTTTCCTTTATGTGATAAACAGAAAACTGAGAACACCTGAGTACACACCTTATACAAATTCGACACACACACAGTGAACTGAAATTGGAAATTGGTTGGGTTTAAATACGAAAACTAAGATTTCAAAATGCTAAGCTAACCTTAGAATACATGTGCACTAAACTGATACATTGATTTGTGTACATTGATTTCAGATATCACACACACATGTAAAAACTGAGAACCATGCCTATCTACTGCTCACTAATTCTCATACACACACTGATTTTCCTGATACCTATACACACACTCAACAAAACTGAGAACATATATACACACACAGGAACAGGAAACACCCTATGCTACACACACCCACACATTGATACCACACACATCACCCTATGCTACACACACACAAATTGGAAACCCATATACACACACTAACATGTTACACATGCACTACACTAGGCCTTTATGTTAAATAAACTTGAATATTAGCATGTTAAACTGAGAATAGTTAGGTTTCTTATTAGTTGGATTGGCATTGGGTTCTGTGATGTTAGTTGTATTAGGCTTTCATTGGCTAAGTCTGAACTTACACTGCATATTAAGATACCTACCTTGCATTTATTCATGAACTCACCAATTTCATTAACCCCTTCTGATGTAAACCTATATGCACCTTCATGAACACATTGATGCGTGTTAAAAAAACTTGTGACACTTGGGCACATTGTGTATACAGTAAACCCCCCTTCCTTAACAGAACAGTGAACTGCCTTAACCCTACACACTATGACACACACTCTTAGCCCCCTCTCTACCTCTCTATGCATTATGAATGTGAATGAATCTAAATAGATATATGCATGTATTGTATATATAATGCAACATTGAGATGTATGAATGAATGCATTATAATATGTAAAATAATAAATGCATGAATAAAAGTCATATATGGATGAATCAATCAATCAAAAGTATAAGTAAAATACAATGCTTGTAATGAATGTGAACATGTATAATGCACATGGTGGTTGAATGCATGCGTGTATGAGGTATACATAATCTAATGCAAGCATGAATACAATGTGAATGTAATGTAATAATGTATGTAATGTATGTATTATATATAGATAAATGTATATGATGATGATATGATTGCCTATATATACTTGTATGTTTACGTAATTTGAGTGTATATAGATATATATATAAATCTGGGTTGATACCTTGTGTTAGCCTTGTGATTGTGCTTGGATGCTAGACTAGGCTTGGTTAGGCTTAGTGAGACTTGCTGGGTTAGGACTTGACCTAGTTGACCTAGTTTGACTAGTGTGGTTGACTAGAGTTGACCAAGTGTTGACTTAGACACATGCAGATGCATTGTACATTTCATTTATCATCCCCTGTATACATCTTGACTTGTGTTGCTCTAAATAGGATTCAGATACCTCATCTGGGACAGTTTATTCATTTCAGACATTCAGATACCAGGCGAGTACATTCTCTGATCATTTCATAACTTGCATAGAATTATATTCCTGCTCTAGATTACCTTATTTGATATTGTCATGATATTATCACGGATTGGTACTATATGGATCCCTACATTAAGATGTTATCCCCTCGGAAGCATCGGATACTTCTTGTCATGTGTTTCATGTACATCATGTATTCCTCGCTCTCAGGTTATTCATGTATACCTCGTGTACTCTCATATGCTTGTAGAAGCATGGAAAATGATCTATGCGGCCAGAAAACCCTATGCGACTCAGATAGTCCATACGGCTCAGGGAGTCATGCGACATAAGGAGCTATGCGGCCCGAGGCATTCCATGCGGCTCAGAAGATACGTGGCCTGACAGTGCTCCCCTCCGACCCATGCTGTATTAATTGCTTTGACGGCTGACCCCTCTGAAAAGTTGACAGCCCTGACATAAAAGCAGATAATTATGACTCTGTCATAATGATGAATCTCTAGGGAAGAGAAAAGAGATCTCTGATACAAATCTCCCGAGAGCCATAAAAATGCCACGTGGCCTTGCGACGTGGGCGTTCGTATGCGGCTTACTTCTCATGCGGTTCAGAATAAATCCTATGCGGTTCAGGTCAAGAAAGCCTCATGCGGCTCGAGCAAAGAACTTCTCATGCGGTTCAGAGTGAATCTGTCCTATGCGGCTCAGGCCAAGAAAGCCTCATGCGGCTCGAGCAAAGAACTTCTCATGCAGTTCAGAGTGAATCTGTCCTATGCGGCTCAGGCCAAGAAAGCCTCATGCGGCTCGAGCGAGGACTTCTCATACGGTTCAAGAGGATCATGTCCATGCGGCTCAGGCGGATATGTACCTATGCGGCCCACAAGGATTACTCCCCTGTGGTTCGAGGGCTCAAGTAAGGGCCACTGCCCAGGCAGCCCTGACACGTGGGCTTAACCATATGCGGCTCAAATTCATATGCGGCTCACTCGTCATGTGGTCCAGATCCCCCCAGCAACTCCTAGGATACGTGTCCTAAACTGATTCATTTCTCAGATTTGCTGCCATTAAAGATTGGGTCAAATCCCAATAATCTGGGACACGTGGCAGAAGAATAGATCTAATTTATTTGCAGACATCAGAAGATCATTATGAGGAAGATTTATTCCAATCAGCATTAATTGCTAATGGGATTTAGTGTAATCTACACCTAAAGGCTTGGATTCGTCACAATCAAAACTGAACGGCCTGGATTGACCAATCTATGGGCTGCCGCCATCTCCAAGAGCTAATCATTGGCAACCCTAATGATCACATCCCACTATTATAAATAGCAAGGTGTCATTCCCTTGTAAAGAGATACAATATCAGAGAGAAATACGTATATACAGAGAGATTTTCCCCCATAGTCAGAGAGAGAATACACACAGAGAGAGAGAGAAGCCAGAAGAGCAATAGAGGAGCAAGAAGAGCATTTCTTCATCAATGCCAACCATCTTTTCATAAGGAGCCAAGGCTGCATACCGATCGTCCAAGGAGTAAGGCAGGGCTGCCGTCGCCTTCCCGAGCCTCTATCGTCACCCCTAGAATCTAAAATAAACAATTGTACTTAGACTGCTGTACCTAGGTTTTCGTCCCTAGGCTTTCTTTGTACAAGCGAGTTTGTAACGTGAAGTAAAAGTCCGACCCTCCGATAATTGTTCTGTTCTTTTATATTTCATGGCAAACATGATGGCGACTCTGCTGGAGACTAACTTCTCTACGGCTGAGGAGTTGGTGACGCAGTCGGATGCAGCCAAGCTTGGCTCCACGCAACAAAAGATGGTCGCCCGGTTCGACCAACAGGCATTCGAAGAAATGCTCTCCGACAAGAGCACTGGCCCGGTCCAGAAGCGAGCCCGCACAAAGGAGGCCCGTAAGGAGTGGAGACCCCGATCCTTCGTTCCTACTGAAGCTCTTGCGGAGACACCCTCTGTTGTTCAAGACGGCGAGCAAGATTCCCCTGCGGCCCCACTTCAGATCGTAGACAACTCTACTGTCCCCAAGTCCGGCAGAAGAAAACACTATGATGCTGGACTTGCAGGGGCAAAGAGAAACTCTATGAGATCCAAGCCGCATAAGGGTATCAGCCGCAGGGAGAAAGCTCATGCGGCTACATCCGCTAGCCGCATGAAAAAGACTCATGCGGCCATATCTGTCAGCCGCATAGCTTATGCGGCTACAGTTGCCAACCACACGGATGAAACTCGTGCGGCTATGGGAGTCAATCGCTTGCAGAAAACCCATACGGCCAGCCTGTACGGTCGTGACTCCTAGCCGCACAAAAATAATTCATCCGACGGCAGAAGACAACCGCTTGCAGACAGCCTGCACGGTACCCAACTCTAGCCGCATAGCGTCCGTTCCATGCTTCTCTCGATCAGTCTTCGACCGTCTCTCATGCGGTCCTGACTCTGATGGTTCTCTGGATGATAAGCCAGACTCTGTGGTGTTCAACTTGGACTCCTCCTATTACGCACCCGCAAGTGCTAAAAGGAGGAAGTCTAGGGCAGCACGGGCTCACCAAGCCCAGACAGCTGTCCCAACCTCTAACTATCGGGACGTCCCGATGATTATCACATGGGCCTCTGATGGAAAGTTGTATAGAACCGCTCGAGTCCAGCCTCCGACGGCAAAAGAACAAAGTGGTTCCTCTGACCTGCGTGAGGCGATCCTCCACAAGCACAAGGAAAGAAAAGGAGCCTCGGCGTGCAAAGAGTCCTCGCTTGGACATCACTGTACCCAAAACATCGTCAACTGCTGTTGCAACAACGCGGCATGAAGGGAAGACCGGCCGTCCGTCTTTCAAAGACTACGGCATCCGAGCTCAGAAGATGAGGCACCTCCTGTTGTCTCCTGCAATTCCGCTCACAAGGTCCCCGCCGAAGGGAGAGGGAAAAAGGCAAGTATCTCCAATCCCAAGATATCAACCACTATAGCTAAGAAACTATCGTCTAAACGGCTGTCCTCTACTGGTGTATTCCAACACACCCGTTTAAAGATGAAATCTACCGCGAAGGGAAATTCATCATCCACATCGCTGGAGGTTGAGGGAACTGGGGGTAGCACTCCTCTGAACATCCGCAACAATCTGATGTTTCAAGAAGCCGAGCCCGGGGAAACCACTCTCCCATCAGGTACAACAGACGCTGATGTCCCCAAGGATATCCATAGCTCTCAAGACGAAGCAAGCTCCGAGGCTGGGGATACCGTTCCCTCCGAGTCCGAGCCCGAAGGGAACATTCCCAGCTACCCCGATAACTTCTCGGTGCATGGGTATGACTCGGAGGGCACATCCTCCACCGTTCCTTCCATCACTCATCATGTAAGGACGATATTCATGACGGACAACAACCAAGGTGGTTCCAGCGATCGCCAACGCATCGACACTTTGGAGGCTATACTGCAGGCCTTGGTCAAGTCTGTAGATGAAATCAAAGCTGCTCTTCCAACTCTGCAAGGAGGAATGCCTGGCCAAACAAGCACGGGTCCCGCAGTCAATGCGAACTCGAACTCAGCGACACCAAACCCGGGCAATAATCCTTCCGAAATAACAGCCCCTACCACGACAGATGAGGCCCGCGAAGTAAGGAGAGAGGTCCAGGAGCTCCGAGCCATGTTCCACACCCGAGAAAACGCTCAAGATCTCAGAATACGGCAACCATACCCTGCTGAATGGAGGGTTGTTCCATTTCCACCAAGATATAAGCCGTTCAATATCAACCCGTATGATGGCAAAACCTCAGCAAGTCGGTACATCACTTAGTTCGAGGTCACTACCGACCATCTGCCCCATGATGATGCTATCCTCACACGGTTATTCATTGGGGCGTTGGAAGGAGTCGCCTTCGATTGGTACCGCAATCTGCCGGACAACTGCATCCACTCCTTTACCGGCTTCAAGCGCCTATTCTTGGAGCGATTCTACGAAGTAGGACAGGACGTCACTATGTCCACTCTCATAGACGTCGTTCAGGGGGAGAAGGAGTTGACAAGGAACTACATCGAGCTGTTCCGCCAGACCGCCATGAAGCAGCCCTCCGGAAATCCAGATTCATCTTTAATTGAAATTTGTCAAAAGAGACTGCTTCCAACAATCAGTCTCTGGATGGGCGAAAGTCAATTCAAAGATTGGAAGGCATTCATCATCAGCGCCACAAACGCCGAAGAACGACTGAAGAAGGCTCGCCAACTGGGATTGCACATCTCAGAAGGAGAAAACAAGGGCAAGCGTCCCAACAACGATAATGGGGGTAACCCCTCCAACAATCGGGACAGCAAGGGAAAACAGGCTATGGTGGCCGATACAGCACAACAACCTGAGCCGAAGCCCGTAGACAAACAATGGCCTCAAGTCACTTACTCTTTTGAAGACGACCACGTCAAGCCTATCTTGGACATGCTCATACAAGGAGATAGGATTCAGCTTCCTCCACCAAGACGGGAGCCTCGGCCGGCTGATCTGGAGAACCCAAAGTTCTGCCATTACCACCGTTATGTACACCACGCTACACACGACTGCTACCAACTAAAACGGTACATCCAAAGCCTCATCGATTCGAACGCTCTGGCCATCGACTTCGAAGAGGTAACCGTAGCAGCCAATATGGTGTCCGTACAATTCGGCAGCTTCCCTCCGACGGAGACTCAAGACGGGGTAATCCCCGTCCCTCTGGCGACGATGGAGATTACCAATCTTCCACCTCCCCGGGAACAGGCTGCTGGTCTAGTACCTCTCACCACCTCATGAGGGGAGGTCATGTGGGTCCATCCAGACTTGGTGTCAGAAGTAACTCGGCCCACAACATCTCCCACCAACAAAAAGAAGAGTGGAAAAGTCAGGACCTGCCACACAATCTCAGCAGACAACGAGGAAGCTACAGCCGTCGTCACGCGGTCCGGAGCGCAATCCCAACCTGTGGTTGACAACCCAGCCGAAAATCATCAACCCACTACAACTGATGCTCCGGGACCGGCTCAGCCTTCGACGACCGACAAGCCTAGGCTGAAGGAGACTCGCTTCGACAAATCTCTCCGGAAAGAAGCAGCCCAAGGGCTAGAGAGGCCCTACAACTTTGACATCTTAGCACAATTGGCTAACACACCAGCCAAATTGTCACTGTACGAACTCCTAAGGCTCTCCAAAGACGTTCGTATTGCATTGAGCGAAGCACTACAAAATGCCGATGCCTATCTGGCTCAATCCAACCTCACCGGGGATGACTCACCCGTGGATCTCCAAGACAGTGCCTGCACGAAAGCAATGCCCAATATCGTCTTCACTCCACAGGACATGCTCATCAAGACCAACCTATACGATCGCCCGCTATACTACACGGGGTACATCGGTGACATAAAGGTGGATCGGATGCACATAGATCCTGGCTCTTCCATAAGCATCATCCCGAAGGGCCTACTGCATCATCTTCGCATCCCAATGCATCGCCTGACACCTACAAGCACCGCCATCAGCGGTTTCAATTTGGGCAGGAGCTACCCTATTGGGAAGATTCGTCTGAAGTGTCAGATTGGCAATCTTCAATCCGAAGTCACCTGCTACGTCATAGATGCAGACACTTCTTATAACATCCTCTTGGGGCGCCCATGGATACACGATTACATGATCGTGCCTTCCACGCTGCACCAGTGCTTCAAATATGTCGATAAACACGGCTTCGTGAAGACAGAATTTGCTGATATCGATCCCTTCAAAGGGGTCGAATCCTACTACTCGGACTCCTGCCTATACGAAAAGTCAAAAAGGCACCTTGATGAAGGAAATGAACAAGCTAGCACCGAAACGGCCACGGGATCAGAAGGACCCCTGACGATCCACCTCCAAGCTCGCAAACCGGGCAAGTCCGCACCCCTTACTGCCACTCTGCAGAAGGACGCAATCAGCCTCTCAGCGCAGGAGGAACATATAATAATCCGGCTGCCAAGGTCCGGCCAAGTACCGAGACCCACAACGGGGCCACTGACAATCAGACTGCCGAGAGTCAGTCAAACGTCGAAGCTCAATCCCTCCGATAGGCCACTGACGATACGCCTTCCCAAGAAGGGTCGTCACCCCGATGCAAGGTCTGACACTTCTAGCGAACCAGCCACTGCTCGCCCCACATCAAATGCCAAACTGGGGGTCGCTAGTCTGCCAATAACTCCTCGCTCTGCTCCATCAACTGAACCACTGACAATCAAGCTTCTCAGGTCGTCCTTTCAGTCTTCATTCACACAGGGGGTAGGCGAAGAGGAACCGGAGCTAGCCAAGTATGTGGCTGCCCACACTGATGTCCCCTCTGCTGATGATGTAATCCCCCTAGAAAAGATACCTTACTTCATCAATGAAGGGTTATCTTTGAACTACACCGAGCTCAATAAGCTATGTACAATGTATGCTATGGAACACGGTATAGGTACTCACCTACACACACAAGTGACAAATGTGTACATCGCGATCCGGCTTACTCCAGTAGAAGACGCTTACCGAATAATCAAGGGAGGAGATCATCCGATCATCTTCGGCTGGACGAACAACCCGTATCCCCTCACCATAGAAGAAGCCGACCTCGGGTCAGATATCGGGAGACTACCTCTGTATCTCTATAGCCTCCAATCCAAATATCTCAAGCAGAAATAGGGGTATGATCTGGAGACGATGCCAGGATTGAACTACGGTACTGGGCGACAATTACCTTTGAAGCCTCCAGTCCCGGCGGGCAAACCACGGAACTACTATAACAAAACTCGATGCGGGTTAGGGTATGTAACGCCTACTACGACCCCTGAGAGTTCAGATGAAGAATGTGACTGGCAGTCACATTCAGCCGGGTCACCAACTTCTGACTCGGATACCAGCATCGGAGATGTGTTCAGACAGGTCTTGTCAGTCAACATGGCATTCGCCGACCCTTACGAAGAAGACGAAGGCATCTCCGAGATCCTCGAGCTAGAGCCATGGGCCCAACAGCTGGATGCACAATGGAAAAAGCGGTTTGAGCAGAGAGAACCTCCTACCGAAGATGAGGTTATGCAGGTCGACCTCGACAGCGAATCTTCTCCAAAACCAATTTTCATCAGTAAAAGCCTAACAGACGAAGAGCGAGAGTCGCTGTTAGAACTTGTCAGAGAGTACATTGATGTGTTCGCCTGGAGCTATGAAGACATGCCAGGGTTAAATCCCGACATCACTCTTCATAAACTCAACATTCGACCAGATGCGAAGCCAGTCAAGCAACAACAACGACGCTTCCGTCCAGGCATCATGGACACGATCGAAGCCGAAGTCAATAAACTGATATCCAGCGGCTTCATTCGTGAGGAGCAACATCCAGACTGGATCGCCAACATAGTACCCGTCCTCAAGAAGAATGGGAAGATTCGAATTTGCATCGACTTTCGCAATCTGAACGAGGCGTGCCCCAAAGATGAATTCCCCCTTCCTATCACAGACATCATGATCGACAATACCTGTGGCTTTGAATGAATGTCATTCATGGATGGCTTCTCGGGGTACAACCAAATCAAAATGCCTCCTGATAACGAAAAGCATACATCATTCCGAACACCAATTGGCACGTACTGCTACACAGTCATGTCTTTCGGTTTGAAGAATGTCGGTGCCACATATCAAAGAGCCATGAGCATCATCTTCAGAGATCACTTATGCAAGACAGTGGAGTACTATGTTGACGATATAGCCGTTAAGAGTCGCTGCAAGGGAGACCATCTGCAGGATCTAAGGACGGTATTCGACCTAATGCGAGCGCACAATTTGAAAATGAACCCTACGAAGTCCTTTCTGGACGCATCCAGCAGGAAGTTCTTGGACTTCATCATCACCGCACAGGGTATCCACGTAGACCCTGAGAAGACGAAAGCAATCATGGAGATGGGTCCCCCGAGAAATCTCCGCGAACTCAGAGGCCTTCAAGGAAGGCTAGCTTACATCAGAAGGTTCATTTCCAACCTCTCCGGGCGATGCCGACCATTCACGCACCTCATAAAGAAAGGAGTCTCATTCATATGGGACGAGGAATGCCAGCGTGCTTTCGACAGCATCAAAGAATATTTGTCAAATCCTCCAGTTTTGGTAGCCCCGGTTCCTGGAAAACTATTCCTGCTCTACGTACGAGCAATGGAACACTCCCTCGGGGCCTTGCTGGCACAGAACAACGACGTAGGCCATGAGCATGCCATATATTACCTCAGCCGAATGATGATTGGGCCAGAGCACCGATACACCGCTGTAGAGAAGGAATGCCTCGCCCTGGTGTTCGCCATTAAGAAAATACGGCACTATGTTACCGGACAAACGATACATTTGATCTCACGAGTCAACCCTCTCAGGGTCCTCATGACTAAACTGGGGGCACTCAGTTCTCGACTCGCTACATGGGCAATATTGTTGTCCCCTTATCATATGATCTTTGTCCCACAAAAGACAGTCAAAGGTCAAGCCCTGGCGGACTTTTTAGCAGCCTACCCAGGCTCGGAGTCCTCCAGAATATATGAAGAGATCCCAGACGAGGTCGTCGACTCGCATGCAACCTCTCACGAGGCTATATGGCGAATATTCTTTGACGGTGCTTCAAGGACCGGACCTAAAGGCAATATAGTCGTCGGAGTTGGGGTAGTGCTGATCTCCCCTTCCGGATTGGTGATTAACCGCGCTTATTCCCTCACCGAGCCCTGCTCTAACAACGTCGTCGAGTACAATACTCTGGTCATTGGCCTCTAACTTGTAAAAGAGCTGGGGGTAGAATACTTTGAAGCATACGGCGATTCCCAACTAATCGTCAATCAGATCCGGGGCTCATACGAAGTCCACCACGAAGACATGGTCCCTTATCACCAAATAGCGATCGATATCATCTCGTCATTCGAAGGGTTCTTCATTGAGCACGTCCCCAGACTCCGAAATATCGAAGCGAACGCCTTAGCCGGTCTTGCCGCTTCCCTAGCAGTTCCGAATTATGATCGCCAATCAGTGGATGTGATAGGCCACGAACTAGTCTGTCCCAAGAACAATGTGCAATTCGTGGCAAGCTATTCCGCCCAGACGATCGATGAGGCCCCAGATTGGAGACAACCATTCATCGACTTCGTCGTCTATGACATCCTGCCTGAGAACCCAAAGGAAGCCACTTCCATCAGACGACGTTCCCTAAGATTTTTCTACGATACAAAGACGAAGATGCTGTATCGCCGCTCCTACGACGGATTACTGCTTCGGTGTTTGTCAAATACAGAAGCCAAAGAAGCTGTACGAGAAGCTCATGACGGTGTCTACGGGGCCCACCAGCCCGGCCCAAAACTGCAAGATCGCCGTCGCCGAATGGGCTACTATTGGCCCACAATGGTGGCAGATGCGATAGATTATGCTAGAAAATGCAAAGCCTGCCAAGTCCACGCAGACTTCATTCACCAACCATCCGAATTTCTATATCCGACAGTGGCGTCCTGGCCATTCGAAGCATGGGGAATGGATATCATTGGTCCAATCACCCCACCTTCCTCCATAGGACATCGCTTCATACTTACGATCACTGACTACTTCTCCAAATAGGCGGAAGCTGTCCCACTCGTAGAAGTCAAGACTTCAAACGTGATCAGCTTCCTTAAGCATCACGTCATCTACCGCTTTGGACTGCCCCGAAGGATCATCCATGATAATGGTCCACAGGTTGCAAGCCACGCATTCTATCGGTTTTGCGATAAACGACGTATTCAGAATATCGCTTCGACACCGTACAACCCGACAGCAAATGGGTTAGCAGAGGCGTTCAATAAAACAATCATCAAATGCCTCAAGAAGTTTGTCTCCTCCAACAAATGCGACTGGAACGAGAAACTCGACGAATGCTTATGGGCTTATTGTACTACAGTTTGAACAGCTACTGGGAATACGCCATTCTCCCTAGTGTATGGGAGTGAGACAGTTCTCCCATTAGAGACTCAAATACCCTCACTCCGCGTCGCCCTCACTTATCAATTGACGACGGATGACAACTACCGACGTCGACTACAAGAGTTAGAAGCCTTAGATGAAAAGCGCCTCCTAGCTCAGCAAAGGATCGAGCTGTACCAAGCACGCATCTCAGGAGCCTTCAACAAGAAGGTCAAAATCAGAACATTCCAAGTGGGCAATCTTGTTCTGGCAGTCCGGAGGCCGATGGTCATGACTCACAAGACCGCCGGCAAGTTCCAGCCAAAATGGGAAGGCCCATTTATCATAGAGACAGTATTCTCCAACGGTGCTTACCGCCTCGCTAAGAAAAACGGAGACTTGCTCATGTTGCCCGTTAACGGCAAGTTCCTGAAGAAATACTATGTCTAAACAACATCCCAGATTATCGAGTCACGTACCCGCTGGTGCCTCTGAACTCACCACCATAATTTTCCAGATTATTGAGTTACGTACCCGCTGGTACCACTGAACTCACCCCATAAATTTCCAGATTATCGAGTCACGTACCCGCTGGTACCTCTGAACTCACCACCGTAATTTTCCAGATTATTGAGTCACGTACCCGCTGGTACCATTGAACTCACCCCCATAATTTTCCAGATTATTGAGTCATGTACCCGCTGGTACCGCTGAACTCACGCTCACCATTCTCTAGATTCTCGAGTTATGTACCCGATGGTGCCTCTGAACTCACATCCCGGTCACTCTTTCAGATAGAAAGTTATGTATGAACATACCTCTGAACTTTCTTTCTGGAGGAGATCCTCCCCTATGATCTAATACCCGCACTCCCAGTGCACAAAAAAGGGTAATCGATCCACAAATTTCCAAAATAGCCATGTCCTCATTACCTCTGAGCCGTTCCACTTTCGCCAAAAATAAATCACCCCTCTACGTAGAATTGCCATGTCCTCATTACCTCTGAGTTATTCTATGTACCCCTCCGTCAAAGAAACCCTCATGCTCACCATGTCCTCAGTACCTCTGAGTCAGTATGATTGGTTCCTTTCTTTTAAACTTGTTGTCCGTATTCAAAACCAGGGTACGTTAGGGACAATGGGTCCACACAAAATATCCCAATAAGAGGATTATTACAAAGCAAAAGAGTGAAGCAAATATATATTCCATTCAGAAATCGGTTACATCTACACGATTGCAAGCAAGTCAAAAGAGTTCTTCATGAAGGCAAGAAGAAAGGCAAAACAAAATAAAAGACTACAGACAGACATCCACGAGAAGCCCCTACATCCTAATTACATGAGCGCATATACCATTCCCTCAACCATCTCACATATGAAGGATGCAAGTGAAGAGCGTCCTCGTCCAGAATAGGAGAAACAGGGTTCCCAGCGCTGCCACCCTCAACAGTCTCGATATTTGGAGGGCTACCGTTCCCCTCAGGCGTAGGTTCTTCTTTCTTCACTTCCTCCTTAACAGAGGGAGATCCCTGGCTGATGACAAGAGGCTGCGGCTCCTCTGACGCCACAGTCTCAACATTCGGTGAAGATACTGCGAGAACAAAAGACGAAGAAAATGAAAACAGTCAGAAATGTTCATGCGGCTCGTTCTAGACGAGTCTCATGCGGCTCAGACATGGGGTATATCCTCATGCGGCTCAGTCAGGGGACGTGGATGCGGACCATGTAGTTTAAGAGGTTCACGTCAAAGTCGTGTACATGAAGCATGCAAGCAGGCTCTGCTAGGGTTTCAAATCGACTACCTAACCCTTACCTTCGATGGCAATACGAACGTCAAGACGAACGGGGGACACGACAGTCGAGGGCAAAGCCGACTTCTTACTCCTCGCCACAGCCTTCTTCACAGCCTTAGAAGCCCTGGGTGCCATTGTTGTCTGATGATCAGAGGAAGAAAATACGACAAGAATCTGAATCAAGAATAGTCTAAGAGAGAAGGCCGTCCAAATGCCCTTCTATTTATAGACAGAGAACTGTGGACCGACGCCTCGTATAAACGCGATCGACTCTTCGGCTATCGAGCCAAACCAGCCATTTAAAGACTGAGCTCTTAGGATCCTGTCCCAAAAAGATCTACACGCATGGCATAATGACGTAGCAAAGAGCCTATGCGGTTCAAATGGCCATACGACTGAAAGCAACTATGCGACTCAGATGGTCATGAGGCAAAAATTTCTATGCGGCTGGGTTATCCATGCGGCTGAGACGTCCTTGCTGCAGAACTTTCCATGCGGCCAAGATATCCATGCGGCCAGGACTTTATATGCGGCTAGAAGAATATACACCCATGCTTCTTATTCAAAGTATTTCAATTTTACAAATTGAAAACTTTGAAGGGGGTCTTGTAGAAGCATGGAAAATGATCTATGCGGCCAGAAAACCCTATGCGGCTCAGATAGCCCATGCGGCTCAGGGAGTCATGCGGCATAAGGAGCTATGCGGCCCGAGGCATTCCATACGGCTCAGAAGACACGTGGCCTGACAGTGCTCCCCTCCGACCCATGCTGTATTAATTGCTTTGACGGCTGACCCCTCTAAAAAGTTGACAGCCCTGACACAAAAGCAGGTAATTATGACTCTGTCATAATGATGAATCTCTAGGGAAGAGAAAAGAGATCTCTAACACAAATCCCCCGTTAGCCATAAAAATGCCACGTGGCCTTGCCACGTGGGCATTCGTATGCGGCTCACTTCTCATGCGGTTCAGAATGAATCCTATACGGTTCAGGTCAAGAAAGCCTCATGCGGCTCGAGCAAAGAACTTCTCATGCGGTTCAGAGTGAATCTGTCCTATGCGGCTCAGGCCAAGAAAGCCTCATACGGCTCGAGCAAAGAACTTCTCATGCAGTTCAGAGTAAATCTGTCATATGCGGCTCAGGCCAAGAAAGCCTCATGCGGCTCGAGCGAGGACTTCTCATGCGGTTCAAGAGGATCATGTCCATACGGCTCAGGCGGATATGTACCTATGCGGCCCACAAGGATTACTCCCCTGTGGTTCGAGGACTCAAGTAAGGACCACTGCCCAAGCAGCCCTGACACGTGGGCTTAATCATATGCGGCTCAAATTCACATACGGCTCACTCGTCATGCGGTCCAGATCCCCCCAGCAACTTCTAGGACACGTGTCCTAAACCGATTCATTATTCAGATTTGCTGTCATTAAAGATTGGGTCAAATCCCAATAATCTGGGACACGTGGCAGAAAAATAGATCTAATTTATTCGCAGACATCAGAAGATCATTATGAGGAAGATTTATTCCAATCAGCATTAATTGCTAATAGGATTTGGTGTAATCTACACCTAAAGGCTCGGATTCGTCACAATCAAAACTGAACGGCCTGGATTGACCAATCTATGGGCCGCCGCCATCTCCAAGAGCTAATCATTGGCAACCCTAATGATCACATCCTACTATTATAAATAGCAAGGTGCCATTCCCTTGTAAAGAGATACAATATCAGAGAGAAATACGTATATACAGAGAGACTTCCCCCCATAGTCAGAGAGAGAATACACACAGAGAGAGAGAAGCCAGAAGAGCAACAAAGGAGCAAGAAGAGCATTTCTTCATCAATGCCAACCATCTTTTCACAAGGAGCCAAGGCTGCATACCGATCGTCCAAGGAGTAAGGCAGGGCTGCCGTCGCCTTCCCGAGCCTCTATCGTTATCCTCCAGAATCTAAAATAAACAATTGTACTTAGATTGCTGTACCTAGGTTTTCATCCTTAGGCTTTCTTTATACAAGCGAGTTTGTAACGTGAAGTAAAAGTCCGGTCCTCCGATAATTGTTCTGTTCTTTTATATTTTATGGCAAACAGTGCTCTCATGTACGACCATGTTCCTCATGTGCTTCATGTGTAACCTATACTTCATGTGTAACCTTTATGGGCCTTCATATGGAATTCATGTACACTCAGTTCTGAGCCCTTATGTATACTTCATGTGCAACCATCTGTGGGCTTTTATGTAAAAATTATGTGAGTAACATAACTTGTCTGGATCCTTGTGTATTAATTGGGTATGGGGGAGTATAAATAGTTATGTGTACAATTCTAAAGTAGTATAACCATGTGAGCCTCTTTAGTATATTCATATGCAATTCCAGCCGTTCATATGTCGACTTTGTACTCTACATCACTAGTCACTGATAGTTCTCTACTTATAGTAGATATTTCCATTATAGTTCTCTCTTTTACTTTATGTATATTCCTTCAGTTTTTATGTATCGTATTCTCTTACATGTTTATATTTTCTAATCTGTTATGATCTGCGTGAGATGTATTGTGCTCGCTTCCGTCCTGACTGGACCTGTTGAAAATATTACATAGGATGATGGGGAACCCTGCACCCTTTAATATGGAGCTTGTCTAGATGACACTCGCGACCTGGACCCTTGGAAGGTTCATATATTTGCTGAGGATGATACCCATACATAGTATAGATAGTTTAGACCGTTCTTAATTTTCATGATACTTGTTGTCTTTGATTTCAGAGTTGTATTATTATGGAGATTTTGAGACTTGTGTTGGTTAACTTTGATTTATTTTACTTCTGTTTGTACCTCAGTTTTAAGGATTTCCTTATCTATTCCATGGTGCTATATTCTACCTCTAGATTGTGATTGAGTTGTGCCTTCTGTGATTTGGCCTCCTTTTGGAGAGTATTTCATATTGCGTTAGTTATGGTTCATGACCTAGAACAACGTTCTACCGCCGACACTGTGGCGTAGGATGGACGTACCCACTTCTCGTGCCCCTATGCTGGGTGTGGATCGTGACACATTTTTAGTGGTGGCCCATTCAGGTCCGAGTTTGGGTAGTGGTATTCAAACTAAAGTATCACTATAACTGTAGTAGGATTAGGATTATTCTTGAGGTACTCAATCACATTAGAAAAAACTCTTAACTGAATTCCTGCCATCTAAATTCTTGTTGAAGATTACTTCCTTAAAATAACTGTCCTTTCTTGAATTATCGTTTCTATTTTAGTATTGATTCCTTGTTTGGTCTGTCTCCAGGATGGTGATTGAGACACGATCGCATCGCTCTGGCCCAGCAGACGCTGGTGAGAGGTCTGCCACCCCTCGCCCGATTATGGACGCTGGGACCACAACACCTCATGTTTTTGCTTATATAGGAGCTTCTGCAGCTTTTGGAAGTGCATCTCCACCTGTCTAGAGGTCTTTCCCTGTCATTCCGAATATGTTCCAGCAGCAGCTACCTTCAGGGACAGTGGATGCGGCTCAGATGTTTACCCTTTTCTAGCGATTCCTGGAGACTCAGCAGCAGATGCAGCAGAGCCAGTCTACTGATTTTCAACAGAGCATACACGATACCCACCAGTTGGTCAGGGCGACAGTAGAGCTGGTGACTGCTCAGCCACTGGGAGGACAGATGCAGTAGTATCAGCCGAAGACTCCACACATCCAATTCTTTAAGAAGATGGAACCCCAAGACTTCAGAGGTATAGAGGGCATTATATACACTGACGATTGGATAGAGCATACTGAGGAGATATTCCGGTTGGCGGAGATGCCAGTTGGATTACAGATCGAGGCAGCAACCAGTCAGATACAGGACTTGGCCCATACTTGGTACCAGACAGACCCGAGGGTTGGTACAGCCGGTCAGACTTGGGCAGCCTTCAAAAAACTGTTCAAGAAGAAATTCATTCCCGATACAGCACTCGGTGCCTTGGAGGCACAGTTCGAGAGTTTGGTTCAGGAGAACCAGACCATTGAGGAGTATGTCGATAAGTTCTGTCATTTGAGTAGATTCGTTGTGGATCTTACTGAGGCCGGGAAGGCGAGGAGGTTCCGTATGGGCTTGATCAGGGAGATCAGGTCGTATACCAAGAGCAACCGTGATGCCACTTTCGAGCAGATTCTGGTAGGAGCCATGGCAGCGGAGGACGATCTTGGGCTAAAGGAGAAGAGGACACGAGACACTCATGGAGCTAGTGACAGTGTAGGCCCGGCCAAGAGGCCCCACTTATAGAATCGACAACAGTATCCGCAGCAGAGGCCCTATTTACAAATTCAGCAGCAGTATCCGCAGCAGAGGCCCTAATTACAGATTCAGCAGCAGCATCAATAACCGAGGGTCTACTTTCAGGAACAACAGTTTCAGGACCGTGTACCCTTTCACCAGGTACAGTAGCATCAGAGGCAGCAGCAGGCCCCGGGACAGCAGCTTGTTATCCTTTGCCCCTTCTGTAAGAAACCAGGGCACGATTGGGGCGAATGTCGAAAGAGGCTGGGTAGATGTTTGCTTTGCAAAGGATCCGATTATCGGCTGAGAGAGTGTCTTGAGTCTTTTAGACGGACAATTCAGAAAGCAGGAGCTAGGGCTCCAGTGGGCCAGTAGAAGGGATTACCCTTACCAACTCAGCAGCAGAGGTACATACAGCATCAGCAGCAGGCCAGGGGAGGCCAGCAGGGGCAAACTTTTGCCATGGTAGTCGAGAATGCACAAGCCATTGGAGTTCTTGTTGCAGGTTCCGTTCTTCTCGATTCTATTTTCGTAATTGCCTCTTATAACTGTCTTGAAATTCGATTTCATCTGTTCCTTGTTGATTGATCAATTTTTTCCTGTTGTTCTTGTGATATGATTGATTTTCTTCTGAGATAATTGTATGGGCTAGGTCACCTCAGTTATGGGATCTAAAATCTACGATAGTCGTGTTAGCTAGCATAGTGAGGATATATAGTCAGATTTTGGATGTATTTCTCGAGTGTGGGAATTTAAGGTTTTCGTTGCCAAGCATGCGGCAATGCAAATTTTTTTAAATACCATAATTCTAGAGGTATGTACCTTAGTCGAGGGCTCTGTGATTATCGTAGCCTTGCTCACTAGCATGACAAAGATTCTGAGTATCATGATTTTGGACAGACGTATATGATTATCAAACTGTATGATTTGAGACTATGATTGTGAGGTATTTGACCTAGAAGGAGTACTACCATCTTAATTTTGAGGACAAAATTTCTCTAAGGAGGGTAGACTTGTAACACCTAGTTTTCTAATTAAGGGTAATTTTGAAATTTTGTGATTTAATTATTTATTTATGATATTTAAATTATGATATAATTTTTGGTAATTTTTAATCATTTTAAAACTATTTAAAATCTATGATTTGTGATTTTGATGTGCTGCTAGTGAAACCCAAGAGACTATCTGACCTAGAGCCTAACCATGTGATTGGAATATTTATTTATCATTTTTAGCCTAGGGATAATTTGGTCATTTTGACTTATTAGAATTATTTGATTAATTATTTGATTGATGGTTGTTAATTTTGACTTTTACTAGTTGTGACTTAAGAGACTAAGCTAGGTGTTGACTCTAGCTATGGTAACTTGAATAGCATGGTGGGACCCTAGTCTAACTTAAGTCAACCCAAGTTAAGTCATTTAAAATCAAGTTTCATATAGGAGAATAAATGATTAGGTTCATGGACTTTTGACTTAAGGAGTAATTTTCTTTATCCTTGAAACTTGGCCCAAGCCCATTAGTCATAACCCTAACCCTAATTTTATCCTTTATTGGCCAGCCACATAGGGATCCCCACCCTATATAATCTCTCTTCCTATTGTTCTTGCCTCTTTTGTATCAAATCAACTTTTGGAAAGGAAAGGGATTGTTCATTCTTCCCCAATCCATAACTATTCCATTTTTAATTCCTTTTTGACTCTAGTTTTTTGCATTAGAGTCTAATCCTACCCTATTTTCTATTCATGGAGAGAAATCTCAGTTTTGGTACAATTTGGAGCTATTGGCTTGCAAGGAGAATCATTCTATTTGGGGCTTTTCCTTGTCATTGACACACTATAGGTAAACCCTATAAATTATGTTTAAATTCTGATTTCTTTGCATGAGTGTGTAGATCTAGGTGTCCCCTAGCTATCTCTCAAGTTTGGTAGGAAACATCTTCTATTTCGTGTCTGTATCGGATACGTATCAATGTGTCTATGTACGTGTTTGTTGAAATGCCACAAAAAACTTTTTATTCATATTTTTGAAAACTATTTAAACAAAAATGTAGATCTATATGTGTGTTTTCATTCTCCCTAGGTCAGAACACGAATTCGTGTCGTATTCGTGTCAAAAATGGCCATGGACACGGTACACAAGGATCGTGTTGTCCCCTGATTCTTGGGCACTGTAGCGAATACGACACAGCACGGTCTGACACAAAACTTGGTGAACACCTAGGGCACGTGTCTGACACTACACTAACAAAGGTTCATAGGGTTTTATCGAATAGATTGTAAGAAATCGAATGTGCACTGGTTTTATACTGAATGTGCACAGGTAGGTTTTGCTCTCTGATACGGGCTTTCCGTATTGACACGACGACACGTGGACTCGTGTCAGGGTCCTAGATGTGTAGCCCTACTCTGGGCGAACACAGGGAAACGTGCATGAGGACACAGGTGTCGTGTGCACGAGCCTGTGACACGCCTGCACGAGGTTGTGTTGGACAGTTCTGTATACTGTGCACTGACACATTTTTTGTATACTTTAACACTTCGTGTCCAGATTTATGGACACGTGGACACTCTCCACATATGGACACACATGTCTTACATCTCTGTATACGTGTTTCCCTAATTTATTTGGGTTTTTTTATGCTTTGGATCTCGGGTTTCATGATTACTGATACTTCAAAATGAGTTGGGTTTCGAAATTTAGACTTCACCTTTATCAGTGGACTGAAATTTCCTTTTGGGAATTAAGGTTGTATATGTATATGTAAGATTGCTCTTTTACTTTCATTAGTTGTTGGTTAAATGTTTGGGGAAAGACTGAGTTCTTCCCTTTATGTGATAAACTGAAAACTGAGAACACTTGAGTACACACCCTATACAAATTCAACACACACACACAGTAAACTGAAATTGGAAATTGGTTGGGATTGAATATGAAAACTGAGATTTTAAAATGCTAAGCTAACCTGAGAATACATGTGCACTAAACTGATACATTGATTTGTGTACATTAATTTCATGTATCACACACACATATAAAAATCGGAGAACCATGCCTATCTACTGCTCAATAATTCTCATACACACACTGATTTTCCTGTTACCTATACACACACTCTACAAAACTGAGAACGCATATACACACACACAGGAATAGGAAACACCCTATGCTATACGCACCCACACATTGATACCACACACATCACCCTATGCTATATACACACACAAACTGGAAACACATATGCACACACTAACATGTTACACATGCACTATACTAGGCCTTTATGTTAACTGAACTTGAATATTAGCATGTTAAACTGAGAAAAGTTAGGTTTTGTATTGGTTGGATTGGCATTGGGTTCTGTGATGTTAGTTGCATTAGGTTTTCATTGGCTAAATCTGAACTTATACTGCATATTAAGATGCCTACCTTGCATTCATTCATGAACTCACCAATTTCATTATCCCCTTCTGATGTAAACCTATATGCACCTTCCTGAACACATTGATGCATGTTACAAAAACTTGTGACACTAGGGCACATTGTGTATACACTAAACCCCCTTCCTTAACAGAACAGTGAACTGCCTTAACCCTACACACTATGACACACACTCTTAGCCCCCTCACTACCTCTCTTTGCATTATGAATGTGAATGAATCTAAATAGATATATGCATGTATTGTATATATAATGCAACAATGAGATGTATGAATGAATGCATTGTAATATGTAAAATAATAAATGCATGAATGAAAGTCATATATGGATGAATCAATCAATCAAAAGTATAAGTAAAATACAATACTTGTAATGAATGTTAACATGTTTAATGCACATGGTGGTTGAATGCATCAGCGTATGAGGTATGTATAATCTAATGCAAGCATGAATACAATGTGAATGTAATGTAATAATGTATGTAATGTATGTATTATATATATATATATATATATATATATATATATATATATATATATAGATAAAAATATATATATATATATATATATATATATATATATATATATATATATATATTTATCTATATATATAGATATATATATATATATATATATATATATATATATATATATATAGATAAAAATATATATATATATATATATATATATATATATATATATATATATATATATATATATATAGATAAATGTATATGATGATTAGATTATTGCCTATATATACTTGTATGTTTTCATACTTTGAATGTATCTATATTTTTTTTTTTGTATCTATATATATATATATATATATATATATATATATATATATATATATATATATATTTTTTTAATATATATATATATATATATATATATATATATATATATATATATATTTTGTATTTTTTTTGTATCTATGTATATATATATATATATATATATAAATCTAAAAATATATATATATATATATAAATCTAGGATGATAACTTGTGTTAGCCTTGTGATTGTGACTGGATGCTAGACTAGGCTTGGTTAGGCTTAGTGAGACTTGCTAGGTTAGGACTAGACCTAGTTGACCTATTTTGACTAGTGTGGTTGAATAGTTGACCAAGTGTTGACTTTATTCTAGTTTGACCTAGACAACATGCAGATGCATTGTACATTTCATTTATCATCTCCTATATACATCTTGACTTTTGTTGCTCTATATATGAGTCAGATAGCTCATCTGGGACAGTATATTTACTTTAGACATTTAGATACCATGCGAGTACATTCTCTGATCATTTCATAACTTGCTTAGGATTATATTCCTGCTCTAAATTACCTTATTTGATGCTGTCATGATATTATCACAGATTGGTACTATATGGATCCCTACATTGAGATGTTATCCCCCTCGGGAGCATCGGATACTTCATGTCATGTATTTTATGTACATCATGTATTCCTCGCTCTCATGTTATTCATGTATACTCATGTGCTTCATGTACGTTCATGTACGCTCGTGTACTCTCATGTGCTCTCATGTACGGCCATGTTCCTCATGTGCTTCATGTGTAACTGTACTTCATGTGTACCCTTTATGGGCCTTCATGTGGAATTCATGTGCACTCAGTTCTGAGCCCTCATGTATACTTCATGTGCACCCATCTGTGGGCTTTCATGTGAAAATCATGTGCGTAACATAACTTGTCTGGATCCTTGTGTATTGATTGGGGTATGGGAAAGTATAAATAGTCTTGTGAATAATTCCAAAGTAGTATGACCATGTGAGCCTCTTTAGTATATTCATGTGCAATTCCAGCCGTTCACATGTCGACTTTGTACTCTACATCACTAGTCAGTGATAGTTCTCTACTTATAGTAGATATTTCTATTACAGTTCTCTCTTTTACATCATGTACATTCCTTCAGTTTTTATGTATCGTATTCTCTTGCATGTTTATATTTTCTACCTGTTATGATCTGTGTGAGATATATTGTGCTCGCTCCTGTCCTGACTTGACCTGTTAAAAATATTACAGAGGATAATGAGGAACCCTACACCCCTTAATATGGAGCTTGCCTAGATGACACTCGCAACCTGAACCCTTGGGAGGTTCAGACAGTTGCTGAGGATGATACCCATGCATAGTATAGATAGTTTAGACTGTTCTTTCTTTTTATGATACTTGTTGTCTTTGATTTCAGAGTTGTATTATTATGGAGATTTTGAGACTTGTGTTGGTTAACTTTGACTTATTTCACTTCTATTTGTACCTCAGTTTTGAAGATTTCTTTATATATTCTATCGTGCTATATTCTACTTCTAGATTGTGATTGAGTTGTACCTTCTGTGATTTGGCCTCCTTTTAGAGAGTATTTCATATTGTGTTAGGTATGGTTCATGACCTAGAACAACCTTCTATCGCCGACACTACGGCGTATACTGGACGTACCCACTTCTCGTGCCCTTACACTGGGTGCGGGTCGTGACAGGCAAATAGAGAGCATAGAACAATGATCGAGGCCTCTTCCTTGCACTAATGATCCAGTCCATCATAGTGCGTGAAAAGTTGAACGGGACATGGAAGTGAAGGTGATAGAGGGCAGAGATCTCAAAATAAGAAACTTCATAAGTCGATCTCGCTTTAGGCAAGATCGTGGAGAAGACGATACGATGAAGCTTGTAGAAATATGGGTTAAGGAATTTTGCAAGTAACTTGCATGGAAGTGTGTTTGGAGTACACAAATCGTCCTTAAAACTCTTAAGGGACGACCCATCGGGAAATTAAAACTTGCGTGCATCAACAAGCTTCTCCCAAGAGTTGGGTTCCGGAATCTCGAGATATTCCATAAGTTCAAAATCATCGTAAGAGATGTCGATCCCGGCGACACGAGAATAGAGGCATTTATCGTCAAAAGTAAGATTACATTAAAACATTTGGATCACATTCAAATAAATAAGTGAAGTTCTAGAAACTAACTAATCAAGACAAAGATAATGAAATAATGAGTCATACCGAGAAAATATAGTAAAATTGATAGAATGACCCGCACACACAGGCCGTGAACGAAAATCATTGAACCATTCATTTGATGCTTCCAATTAAACAAAAATTCGATCATCGAATGTGTTGGGGTCATTGGGTTGTGGTGGATTGAATAGTGGATGAATGGGTTGATTATCCCGAGGAGGAGGGTTCGATGAGGAAGCACCCTCGGTTCTAGTACTCTTTTCTCTATTGAACAACCTAGGTGCCATTGAACAATGAAAGGAAATTTGAAATTGAGATGGAGAAAAAGATAGAGTTATACCTCAAGAGAGTAGAGAATATGGAAGAGAATGATGCATAAGCAATTCTCCTTGAGTTTGGGATAGAAAACCACACTAGATAGAGAAATCTAGGGTTAAGTTTTGGAGAGGATGAAGTTTGAAAGGTTTTAGAGGAGGCAATGGAGAGGAGAGAGAGAGAGAGAACCCGAAAATAAGAAAGGGGGTTCGGCTGGTCAGGTTGATCCTGGACCATTAGATCAAAAAAGTTGGATGGCTGAGAGCAATTTATAGTTCTGGAATGACCAGACCGAATTCGGCCCGAACTCTGTGTGAGGCAGAGTTCGGCCCGAGTTCTGGGTTCTGGGACCAGAACTGAGAACAGTTTAAAAATTTGCTAAGTTGGAGAAAATAGACAGGAGTGGAAAAAAATTCAAAAGTAAATGGCCGAGTTAGAAAATTCCAAATATAAATTGAATGGAGTAAATGTAAATAAAATTAGAAAAATTGAATTAAGCAAGTTATAAATGAAACTGAACCATGTAATAAACAAGGATTTATGACATAAATCATTACGATGAAACTGCCATGGGGTAGCTGTAGGGGCCGGATCCCAGCTAGCAGTAGTCTGAAGACTAGTGCGCCTTGTCGCTTAGGCTTTTACGCCTTGTTGTCAGAAGGACCCTTTCGGCGTGTACCCATAGCAAAGTCATCTTAAAAAAACATGACATAATCGATATTTACGTAGGCCAATTTAATGAATAACCGTTTATCCAAAATTCCTAATTTACGACGAAGAAAGTTGAATCGCTCTTTGGATAGTGGTGCACGCCTCATGAGCGACGCCCGCCGTCCGCGTCTCCGCCGAGCCGAGGCTGCTCGCCTCCAAAGCGCCGCCCTCGCTGGCGCATCCTTCCGCCGGTGCCTGACCGAGGGTCGCTGTGCGCTGCTGAGTCCGCGCCTCTGCACTGGGAGCAGTGCCGCCTTCACTTTCGATCTGGAGCTTCCAGATCTGACCGCCTCCGAGCCGAGATCGGTGTCGACCGCCTCCGAACCGAGCTCCCCACAGCACCGCCGCGTCATTGCCCCGTTGAGTGGCGACCGTCGGTCAGGTCGCCTCCTCCGCGAGCGCATCTTCCCGTGAGTCCCTTTCCTCTTTTCCTTCTCTGTTTTCTTATTCAGCTTCCTTTTCTCTTTCCTTTCCTTTTCTTTGGCTATTCTTATTTCCCTGTAGTGGGTCAGTGGGTTTATTGAGTTTGGGTTGGGCCGATGAGGGCTGTGTTTTAATCACTTGAAAATATTCTTATATATAATTGGCTTTTGGTCCGATTTGAGCCTACCGACTTGGGCTGTGCTTTGTGTTAGACTTTACTAGTATAGTATTGGATAGATATTTAGTTTATATATATATATATATATATATATATATATATATATATATATATATAATAACTTTATAGAAATAATTTTGTAACAAAATGGTAGTTTTATACTGACCCTTCACATCATTTCAAACTAGATTTTAAAAGAATACAATATTATTACTGTATTTTGAAGTATTTTAATATGACTTTTGACAAAAAAACTATAATGGTCAAAATTTATGTTTTTAGCCATAAATGGTTATTCCTAGATTTTTAAGTATTTACCAAAATTATTTCAACTAGTAAAAAAATTGTTTTAACCTAAAATAATTTCCTATAATTTTCTAATATAAATTGTGATATCATTTTAATTATCATAAATAATTTCTAAAGAGTTTATAAGTACATTTCTATATAAATATATTTTCTTACTAAGACTTTAGCCTTAATACGATTTTGTATATCTTCAAAGTAGTTAATTAAAAACTACTTTAAACTCGTAAAATATACTTTTCAATTATTTTCCAAAAATTATTTTACCTAAAATATATATACATATACGGGCATTTTTCATATATCTTTGGGGTTCAAAACGAGTTGATTAATTATATGGGTTAAGCCCAAGAAATTCCATATAAATAGATTTTCTAAATAGATTATAAATATTTTCTAGACAGATTTTCTAAACAGATTTTCTAAATAGATTATAAATATTTTCTCTATAAAATACGTATTTTTATAAAACGATTTCCTTCGAAAAAATTAATTTCGATCGTGATTAGTTATACGTTCTTATATTATGTGATTATGACTATTTTATGTTGACCCTAGGCTAATCGAACCATTCCAGACTCGATGGAGTAATCTGTTCCATCATTAGAGGTTGACTTGCATAGTTATGACCACCGCGACTGTCTTGGACCCAACAAGATTATCGGTTCCCCCAGCAAGGACCCCAGGCAAGTACACTTTCTGATTGCTTTTGATTCATAGTAGTCTTTTTATTTCATATTTATACATATGTCTTGCTGCTTGTTGACACGCTCGTCACACGGAGTAGTCGAAAGGAAAAATATCTTAGTAGACATGTGGACTACCCATAACTATCCTATGAGTCTATTCTTGAATAATAGCAGCTGCACACGACACGTGCAGGGTACCGAATTTACCCCCTAGCCGTTCACATGTCAAAACTGATATTTCACATCACATAGATAGTTGTATTTTATTTGTTTTTCTTTTCTTTTTCATTTGCCATGTCGTCAGTTACTTTCTAGTTTTTATATCTTCATATGTTATTTTCATGTCTTGTTAATTCTATTGTGATTTCGCATTGCCGTCGGTTTGTGTGCTTGTTCCATTCCTGACTGAAAACCAATATTTTTAGGTTAGCTATGGCTTCTCTTAGCACGGGAGATACGGGTGTACTTGCAGGCCAAAACCTAGACTTTAGATAGATGTTGTAGCTATTTCAAATATGTGTAAGAACATTGTAATTTTCATTTAAATATAAATCTTTAACTGTTGTAATAAATCTTAGAAATATGAATGAGCGATAAAGTTGTTATTTTGTGATTTCAAGCATATTAGCTGTGACAGCATTCTACCGTCGACTATGCGACTTAGGCTGGCTTGGACACGTCTCGTATCCAAAAAAGTGGGTGCGGGTCGTGACAAGTTTTTGTGGTAGCCCATGCAGGTCCATTTTCGCAAATTATACGAACTCGTGGTAGTACCATATTAGTCGTACTACTGTGAGCCTGAGACTAGGAAATGCTCATTCACAACTATGAGTAAATCAACTTTAATAGATTGGTTAGGACTAGGAGTCCCTATTTTAATTTGACATTTGGGTAGTTAAGGTTACTACAAAGGTCTCACTAGATGACTTTCAAGATACACTATCGCATTTTGATTCGACAGTATTTCTAAGGAGGGTAGATTCGTAACATCTTTCCAAAATTTTGAAAATATCATTTATTCCTTTTATTTGAATTAAAATGTGATGTTTGAATTTTATAAATATTTAGTATAGAAGACCTTAGCCACGGTTAAGTTTTGGAGTGCAAGATAACCAAGAATTTCGATAGTGAGAGTATGGTCGAGTGCTTTGACTAGTGTTCTAGCCATGGTAGAGAAGACCGAGTCATAGGTGTGTACTAATTAGGAAAACCAGGCCAAATCGTGACATAATCCTAGGAATAATTTATTTACTTATTATTAAAATTATTGGCTTTTAGAAGACCCGGTTGTTCCAAACTAGCCCGAACTCAACCCAAGTCCTGGTGGTCATGTAGTGCGACCAATGTCGTCCATGTAGACATATAGATGCGCATATATATTGGTAGTCCATTTCTAGTATTGTGAATAATTTCTATAAATTATATATTAAATGTAATATATGTATTATTGCTATTTAAATTTATATTTTACATTGAAATAGGATAATCTCCTCTTGGAACGATATTTAGGATTTTCGAGATTTACTTAGGCTATACATATATATCTGTGTATGAATGTATTCATAATAGGTAGACATAGTGCCTTATACATATTTTCCCTCGATCCTGAATATTAGAGAAATAAATTTAAGTTTATATTTCTTTTGCCTACGGTCATTTTCTCCCTAATCATGATCATATGTACAACTTTATCTTCTGTCTTTTCTAAAACATCGCCATATCATAAGTTCGTATCACTTATATTCTTTTTCTTGGACCTAAGAAATTATTTTTAAAAAATAACTTCTCACTCAAATGTCTATTAATCTCAAGTTAAGTTTTTGGATTCAAAAGTTTTCTCTCAATCGTTGAATATTGAATATCCGTGAAATAAGGAGTATAAGATTTTTACGTATTTCGACTTTGATCATTATCCTTCCTAATTAATTGTTTTCTTTTCAACAAGCTGAACTTACACTTGAAGAACAGATACTTATATTTTTTCTATCTTTATCGACTTGTAGGATATTTTAAACTCCTTTGATATTCTTGAGGATATAGTTGGAATAATTTTGATGACTTGCGATGACAAGACAGCAGCGCACTGTCGTCACTTATTTGAATTATCGAGACTACGGGTTCACTGCAGCCAGCAGCGCACTGGCGTGGCATGAACCCAAAGTTAAAATAATTTCAAGCGTGGGTGATCGAACATTATTAAAATTATATCTGGGTCGTCTATTTCATCCTTGAGTTGTTATGTCAAGATTAGAGAGAGTTGATAGGGTATTCGTTACCGCAACATAGCTTGAGTTGCGGAACCAAGGGTTTAATGCATCTAGTTGTACACTGGCGAGGCATAAATTTTCGGTAAAATGACTTCGATTATGTTTATGAGTTTCGAATACCATAGAGACTACGTCTTATTGGCATATAACTTTTAAGTTTTCAAATAGATTTGTGCTTATTCCTAGTCACAATCTTCTCGATAAAGCGATAGTTCTCCCTTTCTTTCTTATCCTTCCATTTTTCAGATTGTCATCTTTAAATGTAATTTCGACTGGATTCCTAAACTTATCTAGATTTTGATTCTAAACTCGTGCCTAAATAATTGTGGATAAATATTTTAAGCACATCGAAATAATTTTGGATTTGATCATCCTTGAACAATTACGATCATGACTAGACTCCTTTTATTATATTTCGATCGAGTCAATTCGTATCCTTTCCTAGGTTTGATTCTATAATCATGCCTAAACAGTTTTGCTTAACTAGGTTGATCGTTCCTAAACAAATTTGATCACGACTAAACTCTCTTGACTATAATCATAATTGTGCATATATTTCAAATCGATTATTTCTAATGTTATATTTTTTATTCCATTTTGATCATGACTATTTTGACCTTGTTCATGCTAGCGCCAACTTTCTAATTTTATCATGCATGGATGACTTACATGATTAACCTTGATTACATCTAAGTAAATATAACCTCGTTTAGAGTCTACCAATTTTTTTAATCATTCTTTAGCGATTTTGGTCGTGACTAGACCATGTTGACTATAATTTGGTCGTGCCAAACCATTTCAATTTTGACCGTTCTTAAAACATTTTGGTCGTCGACTAGACCATTTTGACCAAAGGTTAATCGTGCCTACGACTTTTTCTCGCTTAACTAACTATATTTCGATTATATCCTTGACCATTGTGACTAAACCCTTTGGACTATACCTAAATCGTGCCACGCGGTATCATTTCTTAAAGTTTGATTCCATTCACAATCTAACTCATCTTGATCATGGATCATATCGTTTCTTGATTATATTCTTAATCATGACCAAGCATGCCCTTCGAAATTTTGGAGAAGAGATTTCTAAGGTGGGTAGAGTCTTCGATTGGTGCATTGTCCTTAAGACTATTGTTAGCTTTTGTGAGAACATTTAGAGCATTTTAGGATTCAAGGCCATAGCCTAAAGTTCCAACACCATGTCGTACCTATTACCTATTCCATTCCCATCCTAGTGGAGCAGTGTTATTTTTATTAATGAATTTTTCCTTTCCTTTTCATCTATTTTATCAATATTTCTTGTCAAAATCTTACTTTTTTTTTACAGATCAAACCAGTCCGTCTACCATAATAGCCCTTAAATTCGAGGACGAATTTATTTCTAACGTGGCTAGATTTGTAACTCCTCTCCCCGAATCTTTATATTTTTATTCTTTTAATTATTGTGTTAAAGGTATTTTTCTCGTCGGAACTTTGTGAAAGATATATTATGATTAATTCTTTTATCAAAACTAGTTTTGAAAATTATATTTGAGAGTACTAATTTGTTTTAGCAAGAGTAATTTTATTATTGGAATTATGAAGGACGTTAGTAATTATCTTGGATTTTATTGACATTTGTTTCAAATATAATTCGAACTCATATGTATTTTTGGAAATAATGAAAAGATTTTTATTAAAGTATTTTTAAGTTAAGTTTTAGGAAATTAAAAAAAATATATACTTTACATTATCTATTATTTTATTAATAATTTTAATGATGATCAATTATTCAATTTTGACTTTAATTTATTTTGATAGGTTCGAAAATATTTATTATTATCCTAATTGAAAATTCGTTTATAAAAGAGATTGGAATTTATGCATTTAAATTATTTTATATGGCAATCGTTAGTAGATTGTGATTAGATCAATTTGGTCTAAAACATTATTTGAATTTGGTTTGAACTTTTAAGATTTATTCTTTGATAAATATGAAATTTTATTTAAATTGTAGTAGTAATCAACTATCTGAATTAGATAGCTATATATATATATATTTATTTGAATGGTATATATATATATATATATATATATATATATATATATATATATATATATATATATATATATATATATATATATATATATACCATTTAAATCGTTAACTTGATTTCGATTAGATTGACCTTAATTTAAATATTTATTGAATTAAGTTTGTATTAAAATTATCAATTATCATCTCTGAATGATAATAAGATTTATGAAATTATTTTTAAATAAGATTTTAGATTAATAAAAATATGCTTTACGGTATCTTGATAATAAGGAATATTATTAGTTGGTATTTGAATTTGCATTTTAAGTTATCATTATTGTCTATTAAACAGATTATGACTAGATTATATCGACTTTAGATATCTTTTTTTTTAAATTAAAGGAATGTCTTATCTGATTGGATTTCTTATTCTTATCATACTAGGGATAAACTCCTATTTAAGGAGGCCCTCGGCCTCATCACTTTCTCATCTACCACATCTATCAACACAACGCTCGCCACTACCGCAGCGTTCCGCGGCCAAGACCACCACCATCCCCTTCCATCATCCCCGCCAATCTCCCAGATCATCTTCGCCAATTTCCCAGAGCAACACCACCCGACACCAGCATCCACCCCTCCTCTGTCACAACAACAACTCCACCACCACTCTTCGACAACCAGCCAGTCCCATCCGACGATAGACACCAACATCACAACCATCATCAAATTCGTGACCCTGTGTCCGTGTCCTGGTCAACATCTAATTCCTTTATCTTGTGTTTCGTACAATACAATCAGCCATAATACAATCTTGTGTCCAACATTTCAGACACCTCGACATCATTATCCCAAATACGACACAAGCAAAAAACTCTAAAATCTAACTGCCTCGCTGTCGAAAGTCGCCTCCCGTATCTCCGTCGAGCCCCGAGCTGACCAACCTAGCCTCTACGTCCGCCGCACCAACTTGGCCGTCCCCATGCAGTGGCAGAGACAAATCCGCCCGACCCCAGTGCCACTTGGCCGCCCTCCTGCGCTGGGGCAGTCGTCTGACGTTTTCCCTTCGCCATATCCGGCGCTGACGATCCCTCCACACGGCGTAGCCACGGTGGGCGCCTTTCCTAATGCCTGCCGCTCCGTCGAGGAGGCGAACAATGGTGCGCGTCTCCTAAGCCACGCCCATCGTCCGCGTCACCGCCGAGACGAGGCCGCTCACCTCCAGAGCGCCGCCCTCGCTGGCGCCTCCTTTCGTCGGTGCCTGACCGAGGGTCGCTGTGTGCTGCTGGGTTCGTGCCTCCGTACTAGGAGCAGTGCCGCCTTCACTTTCGATCTGGAGCTTCCAGATCTGACCGCCTCCGAGCCGAGATCGGCGCCGACCGCCTCCGACCCGAGCTTCCCACAGCACTGCCGTGCCGTTGCCCCGTTGAGCGGCACGACCGTCGGTGACCGTACCTTCGGCCGTGCCGAGCCCCCGCGGCCAGCCAGGCGACGCCGACCCAACACGCCACCGCCCGGACCTACGGTCAGGTTGCCTCCACCGCGAGCGCATCTTCCCGTGAGTCCTTTTCCTCTTTTCCTTCTTCGTCTTCTTATTCAGCTTCCTTTTCTCTTTCCTTTCCTTTTCTTTGGCTATTTTATTTCCCTGTAGTGGGTCAGTGAGTTTATTGAGTTTGGGTTGGGCCGATGAGGGCTGTGTTTTAACCACTTGAAAATATTCTTATATTTAATTGGGTTTTAGGTCAGGTTTGAGCCTACCGACTTGGGCTGTGCTTTGTGTTAGACTTTACTAGTATAGTATTGGATAGATATTTAGTGAATAATATTATATATATATATATATATATAAATAATTTATATAATAAAATATATATATATATATATATATATATAAAACATATATATTTATATATATATTATATATATATTAATATATATATATATATATATATATATATATAAAACATATATATATA
>JANAVB010040917.1:0-33990 GCA_029216955.1 Iris pallida | reverse complement strand
GAAAAACTTAGATCTAGAACAATGGAAACTCCAAATCACAAAATGTCAAGTTCTAATATTGTTCACCATGGCCTAATCTAGCTAATGGACAAATAAAAAATGGTTCTCATATGGTGGAAAGGTGCACTTGCCTATGAGTGATGGTGTTGTGTAGAGGAAGGAAGAAGAAGAAGAAATAAATAAAAATAATGAGAAGAGAGAAAAGTAGGTGGGGATTTATGATGGTGGGTTGTGGTGGAATGAGGGTGGAGAATAGGTTAAGGTGTTCCTCTCATGATAACCAAACCAAACCAAACCCTCTCCACAAAATAAACCAAGCCATGTAAAAACCCAATTACGAGAACCAAAATCTGCAAGTCAAGTCAATTAGAAGTACATGCCAAAATCCAAGAAAATAAAATACAGGTCCGAAATACGTATAAGCCTGATAAAATACGTATTTCGAATATGGGTGTTACAAGTAGAGATTACCCGAACACGATCTCCTTCGAATAGCGACCTTCAATCCTCCGTCTTCTTCTCCGAAGTTGTAATGGCACTTTTGCCTCCTTCCTCTCTCAAAGTTGTGTTACGTTGTAATATGTTGCTCCATGAATTAGGGTTGGGAAATCCCAATATAACTCCCTAATCTCGCAGCAAACCTGGACCGTTGGATTAGATCCAGTGGTAAAAACTCACCCGAAATCCCGCTTCAGCCCCGACGACAAAGAGTTCGGCCAGAACTCTGTGTCGAGCAAACAGCACCTAACGCCAACATTCTGGAACGGCCAGACCGGGTTCGGCCAGAACTCGGCCTGGGACCGAGTTCGGGCCGAACTCGGCAGACCTCCAGAATCTCTTTCAGGAGCAGCAGCAGCAGCGACTCCGCATCGCCTACTTCTCGAGCTTCTTCGACACACGAACGGCGCTCGTCGCACTCCGGGGTCTTCTCCACATAGGTTGGGAACCCCACCCACTCCAACAAATCTCCCCCTTCACAACTATGGGGAGGATGTTGTCATCCCGACGACCTGCCTGCAGTACTCAAACTTCCTCCTTGGTAGAATCTTCGTAAACATATCAGCTCCGTTGTCATCTGTATAAACCTTCTCAAGCTTCGTGTCCTTCTTCTCAACCTATCCCGTATCCAATGATACCGAGTCTCGATGTGCTTGGACCGGCTATGAAACGTCTGATTCTTCACAAGGTGGATAGCACTCTGACTGTCGCAAAGCAAAGTATACTGCTCTTGCTTCAGTCCCATTTCCTGCAACAGCTTCTTCATCCACAACAGCTCCTTGCAAGCCTTCGTCGCCGCAATGTACTCTGCCTCTGTCGTCGACAAGGCAACACACTTCTGCAACCGCGACTGCCACGACACTGCTCCTCCCGCAAACATCATCACGTAGCCCGAAGTCGATCGCCTCGTGTCTACATCTCCAGCCATATCAGCGTCGGTATACCCAACTAGCTTCGGCTCGTCACCACCAAAGGAAAGTCTCCAACCAGCAGTGCCCTGAAGATATCGTAGAATCTACTTGACCGCACTCCAATGTACCCTTCCAAGATTTAAAAGATACTTGCTAACCGTACCAACTGCATGAGCAATATCTGGCCTCGTACACACCATGGCATACATCAGGCTTCCCACAGCTGAGGCATATGGAACCTGCTCCATATCTTCCTTTTCGACCTCGGTAGATGGACACTGCTCCTCAGTGAACTTAAAGTGAGCCGCGAGGGAGGAACTCACTTTCTTCGACCCGTCCATCCCGAAATGCTGAAGTACCCGGTGAATGTACTTCGTTTGGGACAAGTGTAGCAGCTTGGACTCTCTCTCTCGACTGATCTCCATCCCAAGAATAGTCTTCGCTGTGCCCAAATCCTTCATAGAGAAGGCCGTGCCCAGTTGGCGCTTCAGCTCTGCTATCCTAGTGGCATTCCGACCCCTAATAGCATATCATCAACATAGAGCAACAAAATGATAAAATCATCCTCGGCAAAATACCTCACAAATATACAGTAGTATGACGTCGTCCGTGCATAACCATGCTCCCCCAAATGACTCGAACTTCCTGTACCACTGCCTCGGAGCCTGCTTCAGACCATACAAGCTCTTCCTCAACCGGCAGACCAAATGTGACTTGCCCTTCTCACAGAATCCCTCTGGCTGCTCCATGTACAACTCCTCCTCAAGATCACCGTGGAGGAATGCTGTCTTCACGTCCATCTGCTCGACCTCCAAGTCAAGACTGCTAATGCTAGCACCACCCGAATAGACGAATGCTTGACGACAGGCGAAAAGATCTCATCATAATCCATGCCTTTCTGCTGACCGTAGCCTTTGACTACCAGCCTCGCTTTGTATCGAGGGCGAGTAGCATCTTCCGTCTGCTTCACTCTGAACACCCATCGATTCTTCAAAGCCTTCTTGCCCTTTGGCAACTGCACCAGATCATAAGTAGAATTGGTGTACAAGGAACTCATCTCCTTCTGCATAGCCTCCATCCACTCCTGCCTGTGTTCGTCTTCCATAGCCTCTACAAAACTTTCGGGCTCTCCTCCGTCAGTCAATAGCACATACTCATCTGGTGAGTATCTCGTAGATGGTCGACGATCCCTGTCACTCCTTCTCAGTGGAGCCACTGGTGCTGGCTGTATACCGACAGCCTCCTCCCCTTCAGGAACTGCCTCTCCGGCATGCTCATCCTCCTGAGGGACACCCTGACCACCATCAGCAGGCTGATGATCAAGGTTGGGAGCAACTCCATGTACTGGCTCTCCCATAACTGGATCCTCTGCGATGTCCTCTAGAAACTGCTCGAAGTAAAATGACTCTAACTCAGGCAATTCCTCAGCCTCAGAAGGCGTCTCGGAATCCTGAGTGTTGGTCATGGTCTGATCCTCGACGAACACCACGTCCCTGCTTCTGTAGAGCTTTCCTTCCACTGGGTCGTAGAGTCTATAGCCAAACTCATCCCGACCGTAGCCGACAAAGACGCATCGTCTCGTCTTCGGCTCAAGTTTGGTCCTCTCGTCCTTCGGTACATGCACGAAGGCCTTACAACCAAACGCCCGCAGGTGATTGTATGACGGCTCTTTGCCGTACCATACTTTGTCAGGCACATCACCCTGCAAAGGAGAACTAGGAGACAAATTAATAACATAAGCAGCTGTGAGAAGAGCCTCACCCCAATAACTGCCCGGTAAATTTGCTTCTGACAGCAAACACCGTACCCTCTCTACCAGTGTCCTGTTCATGCGCTCCGCTACACCATTGAGCTGAGGTGTCTTGGGCGGAGTCTTCTGGTGTCGTATCCCTTGCTCTCTGCAATACGCATCAAAGGGACTGATGTATTTGCCGCCATTGTCGGACCGAACACATAACAACTTCTTGCCCGTCTCTCTTTCAACAGAGGCCTAAAACTCCTTGAAAGTAGGCAGCACCTGATCCTTGGTCTTTAAGGCATAGACCCAAACCTTCCTGGAACAGTCATCAATAAAGGTTACAAAGTAAGAAGTACCACCAAGAGATTTTACCTTCATAGGACCGCAGACATCCGAGTGAATCAACTCGAGCAACGCCGGCTTCCTCGAACTTGGGTGACTTTGGAAAGACACACTATTTTGCTTCCCAGCTAGACAGTGCGTGCATTTCTCCAACTTTGTAGACTTGAGCCCCGGAATCACCTTCCTGTTCACCAAGTAGCTCATCCCCTTCTCGCTGATATGGCCGAGCCGCCTGTGCCACAACTCGGTAGACGTATCACTGACTGCGTTCACCTCCTGTGTCCCCTGTGTGCTTCCCTCCATATAGTAGAGACCGGACTTCTTGCTTCCTCTGGCAATCACCATCGAACCCCTGGAAAGCTTCCACTGACTATTCCCGAAGAGACTGAAGAATCCCTCGTCATCCAACCTTCCAACCGACACCAGGTTGAAACAGATATCAGGGACATGACGAACATCCTTGAGAACAAGAACCGCACCCGTCTTCGTTCTCAAATGCACATCTCCAACGGCAACCGCCTTCGACATATCTCCGTTGTCCATCTTCAACACGCCACAGTCGCCTGTCGTGTAAGTGGCAAACAGTGCCCTGTTGTGAGATACATGTGCTGAAGCCCCTGAGTCCATCAGCCAAGAATTGTCATCGCAGGCGAGGTTAGTAATGACCTAATCACCTACGATGATCACATCGCCTCCATGCATCGAGGCCGTCGCTGTAGTGTTCTCTTCTTGCTTTCCCTTGTCGCCCTTCTTCTCTTTCTTCCAAGCGAAACAGTTCCGCTTGATATGGCCCTTCTTACCACAATGGTAATACTCTGAGTCCTCGTACCGATCCTTGGACTTTCCCCTGCTCTTGTCTCTGCCACCACCTGGACCCCTGCTTTTGCCCCTTCCGTGGCTCTCTGAAACAAGTGCCTCTGAGTGGTGGGATGTGGATGAAGTGCCCTGAGAACGTCTCCGCATCTCTTCATTCAACACCCCGCTCTTGGCAAACTCTAGACTGACCACGCCCTCTGGAGCAGAAGCGATCATAGATACTCGTACGGTCTCCCACGAGTCTGGCAAAGTACACAGCAGCCACAGTCCCTGAACTTCGTCGTCGAACTTGACTCCCATAGAAGATAGCTGGTCAACCACGCCCTGGAACTCACTCAAGTGATCCGAAATAGACGCCCCATCCTTGTACCACAGACCCATCATCGTTCGGATCAGGAACAACTTGTTTACCCCGATCTTCTTCGCATACAAGGATTCCAGCTTATCCCACAACATCTTTGCATGCTCAATATTGGCAACGTGGTTGTACACGTTCTCATCAACAAACTGTCGTATGTACCCACACACCTGTATGTGCTCGAATGTCCAGTTCTCCTCGAATTTATCACTGGGCTTCTCGGATGCAAACGGGTAGATGCAGCTTCTTGACAAATAGCAAATTCTTCATCTTGCTCCGCCAATAATGATAGTTTGTGCCGTTCAGGTTCACCATGCGCACCGGCTTCGCGTCCATCTCTCCTCTCTGGTTTCTGTCAACTCCTGACACCCTTCTGAATTCTAGAACCTGACTCTGATACCACTCTGTTGGAAAAGAAACACGGAAACCTTTCCCCAAACCGGAGAGTACCTGCGAGAGGACCGAGCAATACAACGCACGAACCCAAAAACACCACACAAAACAATCTACACAGACACAGAGAATTTTTGACGTGGAAAACCCTTACGAGAAAACCACGGGACGATCGGAGTCCAACCCTGAGAAGCCTCCACTAATGGAATAGAAGAATTATACCCTCTACAAACTTCTTCCGATCCAAATCGGATCCCCACAACACTCAGAAATAAGAACAATGATTACAAGGCTACGAAGAGCGAGAACGACGAGTAGAGATTACCTGAACACGATCTCCTTCGAATAGCGACCTTCAATCCTCCGTCTTCTTCTCCGAAGTTGTAATGGCACTCTTGCCTCCTTCCTCTCTCAAAGTTGTGTTACGTTGCAATATGTAGCTCCATGAATTAGGGTTGGAAAATCCCAATATAACTCCCTAATCCCGCAGCAAACCTAGACCGTTGGATTAGATCCAGTGGTGAAAACTCACCCGAAATCCCGCTTCAGCCCCGACGACACAGAGTTCGGCCAGAACTCTGTGTCGAGCAAACAGCACCTAACGCCAACATTCTGGAACGGCCAGACCGAGTTCGTCCAGAACTCGGCCTGGGACCGAGTTCGGGCCGAACTCGGCAGACCCAGTCCAGAATCTCCTTCAGGAGCAGCAGCAGCAGCAGCAGCGACTCCGCGTTGCCTACTTCCCAAGCTTCTTCGACACACGAACGGCGCTCGTCGCACTCCGGGGTCTTCTCCACATAGGTTGGGAACCCCACCCACTCCAACAAGGTGTTCCATGGGTCAAATATTATGGGACATATAAAGATCTTCACATTAACCACAGGTGTAATGATAACAATTGTTGCTTTGCACATCCATGCTAAGAAAGTGAGATTAAATAAGAAAACATGAAAGTAACTAGCTAAGAGGCAATTTTTTGCTGTTAGAGAATATAAAGAAGACAAAGATGTGGAACAACATAGAATTTCTGAGATATCTTAATTTTTATTACGTTATAATTTCAAAACATTGTTGGTGATTTATGCAGTTTTGCTTCAATTATAATTGGAAGAATAATTGTATTATATTGGGTCCATTATGGTTATGGTAAATGTGTTGTGAACCTAGTGCTCTACGCAGATACTAGTTGGGTAATTTGTCTTGGCATGAAGAATTCATTAAAAAATTTTCTTTCAGGTACTGGTATAATCTTTATCCAGGGTTCACAACAGGCTGCTAATTAGTAATGATGTGCATTGTTGGAGTGAAACTGGAGTCTCAAACATCAAAGGCAGTTGTTATGCAAAATGCATTGATCTGTTGAGGGAGAAGGAGCATGACATCTGGAACGGTATAAAAGTTGGAACCGGTATGAACTTGATATATTACTTTTTGCCTTATTTTTTAGCAATCTAGGTAAGTATTGCTTCTCAATTATAGTTTGAATTATTAGATTCCAGTGCTTGTCTTGGTGTATTTTGAGTGTCTTGTTGTCTATTACATGTTCCAAATGATCTAAAGTGGATATGGCAACAAACTTTGGATTTCTGTGCTTCCTGATGTATATCGTTGTGTCAAAGTTATTGGAGACTATTATCATCTTGTCTTTTTTAGTGATTTGAGGAGTTTTTTATCAATCATGTTCTCTTAGTCTATTTATAGATTAATAGTCTTTCTTTCAGATCCGATTCTAAGGTTCCCAGCACATTCTTATAAATATTTATATCAAAATTGTCACAGACCTTTTAATATACTGCATGGCAAAATATATGATGACATAAAGATACAGGCACGACATTATAGTTTTGGCATGTTTTACTGTATTTTAGAGTTCAATGTCATGGCCGACACTGACACGACATTATTTGAGTATCCATGCATCTTAGGTATTTTACTTTTATTAATAAATAGGATCTTAATTTTCATCAAGAGACAGATAGTGACCAACTTTTTTTCTTTGATGAATAAGTAAACTTATTTCAGCAATTTTTAAAGAATGCTCACCCCTGCAAGTATGCTGGAGAGTATCAATTTACAACAGATCAAAATTTTCAAGGTATGTGTTACATACCAGAATTTTGGTCTTCTGCCATAGAATTATCTCAATAACTGAAAGCATGTTGATCAGAAGATGCCATTTCTTGTCTGACAAATTTGCAACACATGTTTTAATTTGACTAACCTTGCTAAATCGTTGCAAGAAGATCATCTTTGGATATTTTAAAATGGAGAAAAGGAACTTAATTCTATTGCTCTATTTGATAGGAAAGAGTTTTGTTGTCATTCAACAGTTATGTTGTTTCGGATTGCAAATTAGGCTAAGGATCTGCCCCATGTTCAATGGTTGACATTTATAGTGAACACTTGTAAATTGAGCTTGGCCCAAGATACCTGAATAACAAATGCTTATCGTTTCTAAATGTAGTTTGACACCTTGTTAAAAAAAATGCATAACGAAAATTATAGCTAATAAACTATATTTGGTGAATCAACAGACTGCTTAGATGGGTCGTTTAAAGTTGTCATTCCCTTGGGTGCCTGAACAACTAGCTTTCATAACGTTACAACAACTGGCTCTATTAACTTTACATCCAACTAACTGATTCTAGTCAAAATCTTGGTTCAGTCCAATCGTCCTAAATTCGAATCAGCTAAACGAATTTCCTTTGGAGGTGCTAGACTACTTCAAATATACGAAAGATGGAGGAGGATATTGCCTAGAAATACCTACCGATGTTTCTTTGAATCTGCTCATTTACAAATATCCTATCGTTTGCTCTCGATATATGCCAAACAATAACAGTTAGCATGTATCTTCATAACTGTTGAACTTTTAGAGCTATTCCATGCTCTTTCCCTAATTTCTTCCTCCAGTCTACAACTCCTGTATTTGAGGCCTAACTGTAGTCTATATAGTGCATATAGAGAAGGTCTGTTCTATACTCTCGTGAAATAAGTGAAATAGAAGGCAATCTAGGTCTACTTGTACACCATGTTGAATAAGTTTATCTTTAATCAGTACCCTCTTGTGTATAGCTTTGTAAAGACAAGTATTCATCTTTAAGAAGTTTTCTTTAAACCACTCAACCTGATGTCAGTCTACTTCTGGGATTGTGTTCTAACGACTTCTAGAGCAGACTCCAGGCCGGGTACGGTGTGTGTGGAGAATCCTAGCAAATCCTAATAGTCTTCTCTGCCTTGAATATGATTACCACATTAGATATTTCTTCTGATATGTATGTATATATATGAGAGAGATTCTTGATTACAGTAAAGAAATTAAATCATGCAATCAAAGGGTGGACTTGAGCAAACAGTTAATAGATGTATACAACTAAAAAGATTAACCAAGTGTTATTCCCCAACCATTAACTTATCCTAAAATAGCAAGGCAGTAATAAAGGAACTAATCATTGTTCATGACTATGGGGTCTAGATAAGCCTAAGGTGGGGGTTTTAGCTTGCCTTATATCCAAAACAATTGGAGAGGCAAATACAAGTAGACCATGCCTAACAGAGACAGATTAGTGTCCAAGTGGGCATAGCGCCCCAGACAGAGTACTTTCATGGCAAGGGCCCCTGTTAATTTCTGCTTTAATAAAAACAACTTTGAATCCTCTGTTTATGCTTTCCCAGAATTCAGTAGGCGACTCAGTGCAGAAAGATACCCTTTTGCCTAGCTGAGTCAACTTTGAGGACTCTAGTGCTATTTTGGGGCATGATTCCTTGGTGAGGTTTGACGGCTGTCATATAGAATACTACTTGGAATTTTAGGTTTGAAATGCTTTGAAACCTATTTTGAGGTTTGGTAATATGAGCATTTAGAGGGTGTTTTCTGTACTAAATCCAACTATGACGTTTTACAAATGTGGTTCTCTAAGAAGCAATTGGTTGAGAATTTATGTGGGTGTTAGATTGTAATACTTATGTTGTGCGTAGACTTTGATATTTGATTTTCTCAATTTTTGAATCATGGTGCCATCATGTTTACCATGGATTACAATGAAGGTCTCACTTTAGTTTTGGAGCTTTTATGTCTACAAAATCTTAGTTTGAAAGAAGCTTTTCGGAGAACCATTTTATGGAAGTTGTTGCAGTTACAAACTTTTATGTAGTCATCAAATTACTTTTATTGGTTCAAGCGGTGAGTAGAAAGAGTTATCTCAGTAGGGTCTAGGATGCTGCAAAGTAATATTAAGAAAGAAAATCTCAACCAACTTACAAATATGAGTGGTTGTACCAGTTGTGGATAGTGTAAAAACCAACCCCTTCCAGACAACTTAAAATGGATATGACCCATTTATCTGTCTTTATCATGTGATTTAGATTTTTCCTTTAAATATTTTAATTCGGGCTAATTTGACCTCAATAGAATTTCAGGGATGCAATCTATAGATTTTACACTGTTTACAATTTAGGTTATGTTAACTCCATGCTTCATGTTTGTCTTGTGAAACTAACATCGTTGCCTTAGTTTTCCTTGATGGTCTGAGTTCTTGTAACTTATGTAGTTCTTTTCTACCTCTAATAAATAACATATTTATTTGCTCAAGTTCATTATTCGAGACATTTCTTGCTTCTAAATTTCAATAAGTTATATGAGCTCACATTGTTCTTGCATGTAAAGCGGGTTAAATTGGTTGTCTTGATATAGGTGCTACAAGGCTTCCACCCAAGACATCAAAACATACAAAGAAGTGACTGTGATGCTATGTTGAAAGGAAATTGTCATTGTTGCTTTTTATGTATAAACTTTTTTTATTAAAAAGAGGTTTACTGTGGTTATTTTTCATGTTGTTCCCAATGCCAGAAGTTGTTGGGGATAACTTCTGTAACAAACCTAATAATTTGGAAATCAAGCCAGACATCAATAGTGGCGTGCATAAGAAGTTGCATGAGTAAGATTTTAACTTTGATATTTTTATGCTTCTTCCTTTAGTTCCAAGGATGATTTGGCCCAGCTAACTAATTTTTAACCTCTTATTACAGTGTTCTCATGCCTTCTCCAGAGTTGAACATGGATTTGGGAAGAGAGTTGAGGTTCCCCCTTTGTAAGAATTCTTGAAAATGGCTGTTATGATGCCCTGTTGTCACTATAGTTTTTGTGATAAATGTAAGATGTTGATCTTGTGGGCCAATTGCATGTTTGAATATATTATCTTGATCATTTTTCACTTAAACTCTACTTTTCTATTTTCAACGTGATCAATTTATATATAATATATATCTATATATATATATATATATATAATATATATATATATATATATATATATATATATATAGAGAGATGTATATAGAAGATGTATATGTACAAACATATATATAACAAGAAACTAACATATATACAAAAGATTAAATATTCTCAAACTTGGGATTAAAAACCCTCAAAATTGAACAGTAAAACATAAAGTATCATATAGAAGGATATATATGTATATATACACTACATAACTATAACATATATATCATATATAGAGAACTAGATATAGGAACTATTTATATATACAAACATGTATAAACATATGAGTAATAATCAAATCTGGAAACTAACAAACCTCAAATCAAACTCAGCAAATCTCAGGAAAAATCCCCAGCCGAACAATACATATATATAAGCTATATATATTATATACATTAACATATACATAGATACATATAAATATGCATACATATATACTGAAAAATGAGAAAGAAAAGGGTTTCCATACTCGTGTCAACTTGTGAGTGTCATGAACGTGTCCAAGAAGTGTCCACAGTCGTGTCAAAACTGTGTGTCAACACGTGTCAGAAACTGTGCTCAAAGAGGGCTCGTGCACGTGTGTCGACCAACCTAGGACACGACACATACGTCCACGTGTCACGTGCTCGTGTCCATGGGTAACCTAGGTATAGGGCTAGGTGTTGGACATCCTGCCTCGAGTCCACGTGTCCTCGTGTCTGAGTTATAAACCGTGTCAGGGCCAAAAATTGCGTGTGCACAGCAGCCCGAAATCCATGCGGGTGCGATAACTTCGTGCACACTCAACGAAACCTCATGAAATTTTGTGAGCATGTGGGCAGAGGTTGCCCCCACATGTCCACCAATTTTTAGCCTAGACCGAGTCGTGTCCATCGAGTTATGGTACTAGAGATGCAGGACAGTGCACGGGGCTCGTGCTACATCTCCGTATCCGATTTGGACACAAAAACAGTGTCAAATAAACCCAAAAAAATATATTTTGGAATCTCCTCATATAGAGCTACAATAATATGAAATTAGTTTTAAAAAATAACAATTTTTAATTCTTAGAGACATTTTATCGAACACATGTTATATAGTACACCGACACGCATCTGATACACATATCAAACAGATACGAAATTACACCAAACTTGGTCTACTGGTCTATGGTACCTAGATGCATGCTTCTATGAAGAAAAATCAGAATTTAAAAGAGTTTAGAAGCATTTACCTATTGAGAGTTGGAATCTCAATACAAAAGTCTCCAAAATGCCTCGACACCCAAAATCCTACGGTCAAACGCCTCCAATTCTTTGCTAGCAAGCCTCCAGCAACTTCCTCTCCTCCCAAGGATCGCAACGCAATTTGTTTGGTCTGATTTGGATGAGAATTGGAGAATGGGTGCAACTTTGAAGAAGGTGAAAATTAGGATTTTGCAAAAGTGGCTTGGTGGCTACATGATGTGTTTATATAAGAAGGGGGCTGTATTGGCCGGCCACATGTGGAATTAGGTTTAGGGTTTAGTCATAAGGCCCAACTACAACTTAAGTTAATAAAAAGCCTTTTTAGCAAAAGCCCAAAAAGCAAATAACTCAAAACCCTAAAAATGACTTAAAAAGTTTCCTAATTTAGAATATAACTTAAATTCTAATCTAAAATGATAACTAGGCCTCTAATGACATGGTTAGTCTCTAATCATGTTTAGCTAAGGTTAAACCAACTACTAACAAAAGAAGCACCAATTAAAATATTATCAAGAATTCAAAATAACACAATTACCAAAATACTCTATTCTAGAAAAGTGGTGGTTACAACTCTTATCTATAAGGCAGAAGATAAGACATCAATATAATTATAAAAAAATACGTTTGTTTGGATATGGTCGCATCCTAGTCAAATTTATTTAATGACAACAAATAAAGCAATGCATTGATTGTTTGCATATAAGAGAAGAAGATTAGAATATCAATACAAAGTCTCATAATTCCTACAAAAGGTGCTTATGTACTTCTGAAAATAAAATTTTCATTTAATGACAAGCTAGTTGATATTTAAAAGATTTAAACCTCAAATACAAGTCAGAATTTTAATTCAAAGGATAAGACTAACTTAAAGGATTACAGTTTTATCTAACACACTACCTGCCTAGCACAATGGAGAATGAAAAAAAAGTGTTTTTTCCGACATTAGTTAATTCCAATCAGGGCAAAGATTCTGTAGATATCCAAGATGACCAAAGTCTGATTTAATCAAAATAAAGATACTATAAAGAAAAATGCGATATAATTTCTCTGTGTTCTAACGAAAATAAGATGATATAAAAAAATTAAAGATTTAAATCCTTATGAATTTGCTAACAATTAACGAGCCAATGATATTATTTAAATATTATTCCAAAATGACATATTGTCTAGATTCCTGACAGTTCCAATCGGTTTAGCATAGTATAAATACCATGTACATGTATAATAGATCATTCAATATTAACCAAGTTTAAATAATCATGTACTCAATATAAAGAAATCATATACTGCTTATACTAGCGGACACTAATACAATGTCTACAGATTCAAAAGATCAAGCAATTTGTATCGTAAGGAAACCCAAAAAATGATCATAAGTTGTAGTGTACAAAAAATTTGATGATCATCGCATATGATGATTAAATATATAGATGCATATATGTTTTGAAAGGATATGCTGACCTTTTTGTGGTTTCTAATAAATCTGAAAATAGTATAGAGTGATCGATATTACGTTATGTCATCGTCGAACCTTCTATTTTTCTCATTTCTCTCGTGTCAATTTTCCTCCTCCTTTCTCTTGTGTCATAGAGCTTCTCGAGCATTCGTGCTTATAACTGTTATGAATACGGAAGTGAAAGAGAAATATTGTAGCTGAATTAATTCTCTAGGACTTTTCTCATTAACAATATATATGGAGAGAGAATAGGATAGAGGTGGTTATAGATAGGGATAAGGACATTCATATTTGGTATTATCCACAAATCATAACAAATATTAAACTTCTATTACAACTTTTTTGTTTTATTTTTATTTCATATTTGAAAAAAAGAAAAGAAAAAAAGTACCCCATAGCCTCTCGACATCTTTTAACAAAAAGTTAATTTGATGTGATGTGGTTTACTTGGTCTATAATTTTAATTATTTGGAGAATGTTGATTTGTGTATGGCTAGATTGATACAACCTAAAATTAATGTAGGTAGAATCCTCATATAATAGTTGCATAACAACGTGTACAAGTTGAAGGTATTTCAAAGCAAATTAGTCCTCAGAAAAATATAAAAGTACACAATTAAGAAACAAAACTAACAACCTGTTGTAAACTGAATTTTGCATTAAAATTGGTGGTTGCCCATAAATTAAGGTATACTAACAGATTTACCTAACCCTCAAGTATCCTTAACAGATTTACCCTAACCCTAAAGTATTCATACATATATATACTTGAGGAATAAAGAAGCAATGAGAAATTAAAAATGAAATATTAAGAGACATTTCTCCCATATGAATTGAATTCTTTTAAAATGGAGAAAAAGATACTGTTGATACATAATTCGAGGGCTAGGCCCAGATGCGCAAGCGTGATCTTACTAAACTTTACATAGGCCCATGTCCATGTTCGATCCAAATATGGATCTAGCAAATGTATTGATTAAACACAATACTAAAGGGATTACATATAATATTGACGGAGATATTCAAGTATATCGTGTTGTCAAGTTAAACCTTAACTTGGCATGCAAGTAAAGATTTAAGATTCTCACTTAACATGCTATAAGTAACCTCTGACTCGTCTCTTAGAAGTATGCTTACTCTTACCCAAAAGTTTTGTCATATTTTATATACTCTGACCGACTAAAGCGTTGGAGTGGCCCTAGGGAGATATTATCATCTTCTCATGTTTGTTCATGTACACGGAAAGGTAAGGAGACGAAGAAGAGCAAGAAGCCCTCTTAATCAAGGAGAAGAAGGCATTTGATTCAATCCACAAGCTTTCTGAGAATCTTGGTGGTAATAAGAGAATTCAGATTCCAAATATGGAGCAGATTTAATTCTTACAATTATAGCTTACATGTATAATTAGAACATTGTAAATTAAATTTAGTATAAATACAAGAACAAGCATATAAGTTATTCATTCCTTATCAAGAGTTGATCAAAATTCAAATTTTGGGCGGCCTACGATAAAATTTAAAATCTAAAAAGACATAAATATAATAATTACATATCCAAATACGCTAGAGAACAAGTAAAATGAAACTAAACATCAATCACATATGACATATCTATCGAAGTTGTGCCCGACTATGCTTCACAGAATAGAACTTGTCTCCTATATATCCAATCATAATCAAATTTTGTGCAAATTTTTCGTTCAATATGGAGAGTCGTACAATTACTTAGAAACTCATCACATGTTTCATTGTGCGCACCTTCGTTTTAATATTCTTTAGGGATGAAAATGCACGTTCTACAGTTGTGGTAGATACAAGAAGAGTAAGCACTAGACATATCAACCTGAAAAGCACTAGATACATCAATCTGAAAGCCAAATCGTAATTTGCTAACTTCTTTCGGCCAATTCCCGACACAATTCCAATAGACTAAGTTTTGGAACATTGGATCACAACTCACATCAAGTTTATAATGCTCATTCCTCACCTATGTTGCTCATACAAGTATAACTTGTCCATGCATTTTTGAATTGGAAGACTGTAGCGAACCATAACATCACACATCTTTTTATTTAAATTGAATGATGTTGTGTCTTTGACTCGCAATATCAAAAAATGCTCCACTAAATACTTTCAACAATGACATATATATTTGTTCTTTCTTAGACTCATAGACTGCTTCATCAACAAGAATACAAAAACTACCATATCAATCTCATCACGATTTATTCTTCTTACTCTATTTGCCATATGCATGCAATATTTCTTTTTAAATTGAGGGACCAATATATATTAGGCATTTTGTGACAGATTATCTAATATAAAATTAGCAATATTTTCATTCACTTCTGCCAATAATTGAGTTAATTCAGTAAAATTCTCAAGATTCAATGATTTTGAAAATTTATCATGCTCTCTATAAACTTCTCCTTAAGTTCAAGATATTGAATACAATTGGTAACAAGAGGAGGAATATGACAGCATGGCTCATGTGGTGTCATGTCTATTGTCTTATTGAAGAATCAAAGCCCGGTCATTAATAGTAGTTATGCATGTCCAATGTCAAACTTCGTTATGTTTAAAACTTGAGTAGTTTGTAAGTTCTAAAATAAAAGGATTCTACTATGTGGTACAAGCGGGCTGTCACATGAGACTTGTTGTTTGATGTCTCAAGTTGTGTTGTATGTTGTCACATGAGACTTGGTGTTTTATGTCTATAATTGTGTTTTAAGTCAATGTTCGAACATTATATATCGGGATGTATAATGTGAAAAAAATGTTTTATTTTATTGTAATATATGTTTCTTACTATTTTGAATTTGTGTTGTGGTATTACGAGTACAGATTTATGTTAATATCGTGTGTGATTAAATTCTTTTAAAACGAGCAGAAATCAAGCAGCATTGAAAACTACTTCACTATTATTATTTTATAAAGCATTGAAAATAAGTGTTATATTTGTGCATTCCATTTATAACATTTTGGAAAATAAGTGTAACGTCCCAATCCCAAAATACGTAGGACTAGGTATACGAATACATTACAGCAACATGTCACCAATGGGCCAAACTACCCAATAAAATACGTATTTATATCATAAAAATATTTTATTAATTCTGAAATAATATTGAAAACTAATTCAAACATATCATTTATTTTATAAACTATAATTAAGCTAACCAATTAACACATTTAACTAATCTCACTAGGTATAATCCAGTTAACTAACACAACCATATATTTAACCATATCTACTATAGACAATATTATGATATCTTGATAAAATAATAATTTATAAACTAAAATATAAGATATTAATTCTAAAATATTTATTAAAAATATTTATAAGCATTATTTAATCAGAATATGTACAAGAAATAATTATCTAGTTAGTATGTATAATTAATAACACAATATGTTGAAATTAGCTATTTATTTGGAACCAATTATAATAGAAAAATAAATTTAATATTTAGTTATGAATTAAATCAAAAAAATAGGGCTAATCATGATTTTATATCAAATGTTACATGATTTACTTCATAGAAAAATTATTACGAAGTTTGGGTTTAAAACAACTAGGTTCAAGGTATATAAACTAGTCTAGGTTAATACCTTTGTCACTTTGATTCACAAGTAGATTATCAATAAAATAATAATAAATCATACTTTAAATTAATTCTGAAATAATACAATTTGAATATAAATTAATCATAATAAACATGCTGACATGATTGTAGTTACCGAAAGAAAGTCGTAGCAACTAGTACGACATACCCAAAAATTGGTCATAGTTTTCTATCGCTTATCATGCAAATTTATTTAATCTAATAATCTGAAATTAAACCAAAAATATAATATCCAAAGATAAATATATTAGAAATTTGATCCAAAGAGTCGGATTATAATATACCATAAGTCGGCACAAGTCGTTACCAACTCATTCAAAGTTAAATAGATTACGGTGACAGAAATAATGAAGTTGCAAGCAAATATATACATAAAACTTTACGAAATAAATTTTGGGCATAGTGGAATGTTATAGGAGTGTTAGGAACGTTACCAAGGGGTTAGTTGCTGCCGTGGGGTCTCCTAAGGGTACACGAACAGCAGTGCACCGAATTTTGTTTCAGCCTTGACACTTTGTCGTAGAACGAGTGCTACGGAAAACCGTTACGATCTAGGAGTTGCGGCTTTGAGAGAATGTAGAGTACACGCATAGGTACAAGTTAGAGTTGGGGTAAAGGTGATTTGGCTGATAAAAGTAGCAAAACACAACGATGAAGATGGTCTTACCTTTGAAAAAATTATTGTAGCAGTTTTCTTAAAATCGGCTAGCTTGTTGGGCTGTTTTGAGGAAGTTAAAGTGAGTTTTGATGGAAAGTTTGTGAAAACAAAGTGTTAAGAAGAGAGAGAGGAAGAAGTGTGTTAAATTTTAGAGAAAAATCTTATTGTTGAGGGAGATATGGCCGAATTGGTAGAGACTAGCCGAATTCAGATTTAGCCTAGGTAGGGGTGGATTGATGGAGGTATAGAGAGAGATGAAGAAGATTTTTGGAAATAGTTTGTGAAGAGAAGTTGTTTGGAAGAGACTTAGGAAGAATTTTTGTCTAGGTGGTTTGAGGTAATAAGTGAAGGAGAAGTCATGGGGTGGTCGTTTACTAAGGAAGGTGAAGAGTTGAGTTGAATTGTCATAAAGGATGGGGGTCATGCTTGTGTGAGAAAGTGAAGAGGTAGGTGAAGGAATATGAAAAGTAAGGGGGTTATGGCTGCCCACTAAGTACGTTTGACCACACTTGAGTCATCCATTAGGATTTAGATGGTGGGGTATAGAGTTGGGTTTATTCCAAAGGGTGCAAAACTAAAATTATTTTTAAAAGTTTAGATGTAAGGTTTTGAGTGGTGAACCTAGAAGTTTGGTGTTGTGTAGAGAGGACAATGGTGTATGGTGTTTGCATGAACCATGTGAAGGTATGTAAGTGTCTGGGTTGAGTCTAGACAAGGTTTGGGCCAAGTCAAACCGGTAGCTCATTAGGACTTGTCACGACCCGCACCCGCTTTTCGAACGCGATCTCGTGAGCAAGCCAGCTACGTATCGAGCGAACTCTATCCTAACCCGAATATGTAAACGCTGTCTGGACTATGTAATGGGTCTAATCATGGCAAGGCAAACTATATCTCAAATCCACAAGAGTAATATAAACACGAATGAACACTATGGGTCGTGGTCTGCAGCCCACTAGCATATATGCCCGATAAGATTCCAAGGAAAGGTAATGTGAGTTTATAAACTAGGCTAACAAGCAGGATATCTCATGATAAAGAATGAAAGCACGAGAAGACCATAAACGTAATATTAATACCTGAATCATGCAAGTATATCATAATCATCCACCATCATGCTCTGCTAGCTAACTCCATGCAATCGCTAAACCTGAAGAGATCATCAGATCCTCAGGGGACATAGCAAGATACATAAAAATATGTATATCTAGCAGTTTATCATGCAATAAAGAAATACATATAAACAGGCAAAGACCAAACAATACGAAACTATGACCAATCAATACGAAACCATGACCATACACGACTGGGAGAACCACTACGCATAAACGAACTGCTGGAGGAGAACAAGAGAATACGATGTCAATGGATAACCAATCGAATACTCAAACCTTCGCCCCTAGTGTGGACTCGCAGGTTTGAACAACTACTAACACTACTAAAATTTGCTCAATTGGTGACGTAAATTTAGCGACGTTCATAAAATATCGCTAAATTGTGGACATTAGCGACGTATAATTGAAACGTCGCTAACAGTCACTACTAGCGACGAAAATAGCAACGTAACAACGACGTATTAGTTACATAAGCTAGTCGTCGCGTAACGTCGCAATGACGTCGCTAATAGCAACTAATTTAGCGACGTTAGTATAACGTCGCTATGACGTCGCTAATAGCGACTAATTTAGCGACGTTAGTATGAACGTCGCTAAATTCTAATTAAATTAAATTCCCCCCTCCCCGATTCATTTCCTAATCTATTTTACTCTATCACTCTCTCCCCCGGCGCTCTCTCTCACTCTTTCGGTGCTCTCACTCTCTTCGGTGACTCTCACTCTCTTCGGCGACTCTCCTCCGGTATGTGACTCTCTCTCTCTCTCTCTTCTCTCTCTCTTTCTATTTTGGTTGTTCGTGGTTGAGGGGTGCTGGTGGCTCGGAGGGAGGGGCAGGGGTCGAGTGGTTGGGGTGAAGAATGGTTGGGGAGTGGCTGGGGGGGGGCAGGGAGGGTGAGGGCGGCTGGGGGTGAGAAAGGGGGCTGGGGGGAGGGGAGGGTTAGGGTTCGGGTTAGGGGTGGGTGTGTGGGGAGGGAGGGGCGGGGGGGTGAGGGCGGGGGGGTTGGAGGGAGGGGAGGGTTATGGTAAGGGTTCGGGTTAGGGTTACGGGTGGTTGGTGGGGGAGGGGAGCAGGGGGGTTAGGGGGGCTGGGGAGGGGAGGGGGGCTGGTGGGGGAGGGGTTAGGGATAGGGTTCGGTTAGGGTTAGGGTTGGTGTAGGGGGGAGGGGTGGGGGGGCTGGGTCAAGGGCACCGATAGTGCCAAAAAATCTGATAATTTAGTAATAATTATTGTTTTTCGACATCGAAAAATCTGATACTCCGATTCGAAACCACGTACAGATAGTGCCGATATTTGTAACACGTAGTTTTGTTTGTTGGTTAATGCCGTCGTATTTTTCTTGATCCCGATACTCATAGGAATGGTCCGAGTCACGGCCGTACGTGGGTTAGGACCTTCTTGCTCCTCGTGGGGTTGGAGGGTCTGCTGCTCGGGGTGGGGCCCCTACGGGGCTCGCAATATATATGTATGTATGTAGTATGTAGTATATTCGTTTTAGTTTTGAAGTTTATTCATATTTGCAGATATCTAGAAATGGCTATATCCATGTATCTGCTAGACCGTTCGTGGATGTACAACACGCATTCGAGATGACAGGTATGGTGTACGAGATGAATACATCGCCGGAAGTAGAACAATTCCTCCAATTTGCGAAGGCGTTTTCCTCAATCCATGGACGGCATAGGACAATAAGTGCTCGTGTGCAAAATGTCGAAACTATGAAGTTTTCAACCAGAATTGGATGTGAATATATCACTTATACACAAAGGATTTCCTTCCGAATTACTACCAATGGACCGCACACGGAGAGCTTGTACATTTAGCATTCCAAGCGGAGCCTTATTTGGAGCCTTATGTGGAGCCTTATGTTGAGCCTTATGTGGAGCCTTATATGAATGTCCACAACCGAAATGGTGTCGACAACAAGTACATGAACATGGTCTTCGATGCTGCGGGGCCTAGTTTCGATCCATACAATCGTGACGCAACTGAGGAGGCACCGAATGCCGATGCCGCGAAGTTCATGGAGTTGCTGAAGAATGCAAGACTCTTTTGTACTCTGGTTGTGAGGACCATTCACCGTTAGAGGTGATCACTCGGCTCTTGAGCATAAAGTCTGACTTTAACATGTCGCAAGAATGCTTCAATAGAGTGCTCGAGTTGATTACCGATATCTTGTCGGAGGGTGCCAAGTTACCGAAAGACTTCTACCGCTCTAAGAGGATGGTGAGATCCCTCTGGATGGGATACAACAAGATCGATTGCTGTCAGAACGGATGCATACTTTACTACAAAGATCACAAGGATGCAGAAGTGTACGAATTCTGTGGTGCTGATCGCTACAAGCCAACTACTGCAGGCAAGTCTAGAAGACTGACTGCTTCAATGCACTACTTGCCGTTGACACCGCGGTTTGCAGAGGTTTTTCATGGTGAAAGAGACTGCCAAAAATATGAGTTGGCACAAGCGATAACAGACTGAATGAGTGTTGGATCACCCATCTGATGGAGAAGCGTGGAAGCACTTCGATCGAGCATATCCTAATTTTGCTTCTGATGCGCGTAATGTAAGGTTGGGGCTCTGCTCTGATGTTTTCACCCTATTTGGTCTTTCAGGCTCCCAATATTCATGCTGGCCGATAATCCTCACTCCGTACAACCTATCGCCTTAGATGTGCATGAAGACACCTTACATATTCTTAACTATTATCATCCCCGGTCCGAATAACTCGAAGAGGAACATCGACGTGTACTTACAACCGTTGATAGATGAGCTGAAGCAGCTATGGGAAACAGGGGCGTACACGTATGATGCTTCGAAAAAACAGAATTTTCAGATACGGGCAGCACTAATGTGACAATCAACGACTTTTCGGCTTATGGAATGTTATCTGGATGGAGCACTCATGGTCGGCTTTCATGTCTGTATTGCATGGACCGCACTAAGGCTTTTCGTTTGAGACACAGAGGAAAGCCATGCTTCTTTGATTGTCATCGGCAGTTCTTGGCGAAAGACCATCCGTACCGTAGGAACATAACTGTTTTTCGTGCCGAAGCTATGGATTAGGGCGATCAACCGCCAATGTGGTCCGGAGAGGACACATGGGAGCAAGTAAAAGAAATTCCAAGTGCTATTGAAGATCCTACAACGAGCAGCCGTTGCGAGGGATTTGGTGAAGATCATAACTGGACCAAAAGGAGTATATTCTGGGATCTGCCATATTGGAGCACAAATCTGATTAGACATAACCTTGACGTCATACATATCGAGAAGAACGTGTTTGATAACATAATTAATACTGTAATAGACGTCAAGGGAAAGATAAAAGACAATCAGAAGGCTAGATTGGACTTAGCTAAAATATGCAGACGCCCTACATTGCACATGATAGACAACGGGAAGGAAAAGCTTTTGCGGCCTAAGGCAATCTACTCGCTGGACAAGGAGGACAAAGTGAGACTTTGTAGATAGATCCAGGACTTGAAATTTCCGGATGGATACGTCTCCAATCTAAGAAGATGTGTCGACATAAAGGAGTATAAACTGACCGGAATGAAGAGCCACGATTGTTACGTATTCATGGAGAGGTTAATTCCTGTTGCATTTCAGGAATTATTACCGCCGGTAGTCTGGGATCCATTAACAGAGCCTAGCATATTCTTCAGAGATCTTTGTTCTTGCAAGTTGCTCATCGATCATTTAGAGAAGCAAGAGAAGGACATTGTGGTAACACTTTGCAAACTTGAGAGAGTTTTTCCTCCTGTATTCTTCGACTCAATGGAGCATTTGCCGATTCATCTTATCCATGAGGCTCTTGTTGCTGGACCTGTCGGTTATCGTTGGATGTACCCGTTCGAGCGACAGTTAAACCACCTCAAAAGGAAGGTGAAAAATAAGGCTACGGATGGAGGGTTCTATTTGTGAAGCATATATCCTTGAGGAGATTTCAAACTTTTGTTCCATATATTTTTTAGCCTCATATTGCTACAAACATAACAAGAGCTCCCAGAAATGACGACGGCTATGAAGTTGGTATTGAGGCAAAGCTGAAAGTATTTACTGCCTACGAAAAACTATCTGGTAAAATAAAAAAAGATATCTAAATGACGACGAGGTTAGCGCTGCAACGTTATATGTATTGCTCAACTGCGACAAGGAAGAAGTGGACAAGCTAGAGGGGTAAGTAAAATTATTTTGCGTGCTTCGTTGCTTCTCAATATAACTAACATACCTATGCTTCGTTGCTTTTCAGCATGTTTATGAGGTAACGTCCAACAATCCGTACGCAACCGAGGAGGAAGTAGAACAGCAAATGAGACTTCATTTTCCTTTTTGGTTGAGAGCATATATACGGATATCTTCATAATTTACTTTTTTGTACGTATACTTGCACAGAATAATTAAGTTAGCATCGTTTATTTAGTATTTAGGTTGATCGTCCGGAGGCAATCCTTGAGAATGAGTATATTAAAACTCTAGCCAAGGGACCAATTTATCAAGTAAAGACCTGCCAAGTTACTGCGTAAATGGCTTCAGGTTCAAGTCAACAAATGCTCGAATAAGAGACGACTTCTTGGATTTAGATTCTACGAAGAATAGCTGTTTGTGCATAAAATCTTCAAACTACAAAAACGTCGACCCAGACAATGACTTCTTTGGCGTATTATGGGAGATTGTGGAACTGACATACAATTATGCTATAGAATCTTGTAAGATCGTTTTGTTCAGATGTGACTGGTTCGATCCGATCCAAGGTCGAGGTTGGAGAGTTGACAAACATGGTCTTGTTGACATAAATTATACCGTCGATATCAAGCTTATGAGTCGTTTGTTCTAGCAAGCCAGGCTCAACTAGTTTACTTTACCAGCTATCCAAAATAAGGAGCCGAGAGAACAGATTGGTGGGCAGTCTATAAGACTAAAGCTCGGAATACCTTCGATGCTGATGAGATAGCTTATCAGAAAGACAAACTACCTCTTATTACAAATATTGTCGATGTGGACTCAACGGAAGTTCCTCATGACATGTTTCATCAATTGGAAGAGGTAGAAGTATCATAAGAGGAAGAGAAAGTTGACAGAAGTGAAGATGAAGAGGAAGAGGACTCGGAACAAGATGAATATTCAGAAGAGGATTGAATATGTTTAATTTTCATATGTAATATGGTTTACTTTTGTTATTTTCCAGATGTAGTATGGTTTACTTTTGTTTTTTCAGATGTAGTATGGTTTACTTCTGTATTTTTTCAGATATGGCTCGACGTGGATCCTTTGGTTCCGGTGGTGGGGAGTCGACGAGGCCGACAGTCTCCATCTACCACTCCTCCTACCGACTCGTCATCCTCCCGTACTCCAGTATACACTAGCGGTCTAGTCGTCGGCAGTGTCTCCATACCCGGCTCTAGCAGTTCCAGGCTAGGGCCTTATTCTTCTACGCAGCCAGTACCGTCGAGTATTCCAGAGGCCGATCATACTACTGAGGAGCAGCCGAGGCCGAGGCCCACGCTGAGGGCGAGGGCGATGGCGAGGCCCATCGAGGGCGAGGGCGAGGCCGAGGTCGAGGGACAGGCTGCGGGCAGGGGCAGGGGTAGGGGCAGGGGCAGGCTGTAGCTCCATTTGAGACAGATCATCCGTGTCGCCCGGAGGGGGATCTGAGGTTGAAGATTTGGGCCTGTACTCGGACCAGGCGGTAAATAAAAATATTGTTGCATTTAATTTGTTTAAATTTATTATAAACTTGTTTAATAAATTTTAATTTCCATTTTACATGTATCCCTCTTCCCGTACACCGGTCGCTGGGGACATTCCTGCGACAGAACTACGGGAGGCCCTGGATCAACTGGAGGGATGTCCCGGCCGACAAGATGGCCTTCTGGTTTGTGCACTTCTCGGTACGTAAAATTTATTTCCTTTTAGTATTTAGTATGTTGTGTTATAACTTACGTACTTCTATGATTTTTTCAGCGGACTTACTTCTTTCCTCCCCACCGCGTCATTGCTGTCGAGTCTATTTTTTCCAGCGTCGTCAGCAAGCTCATTAGGGACGCAATCCTCGACCAAAAGGATCGCGAACGCTGGAGAGAGCCTATTCAGGATTGGATCTCTGCTGCCGACAGGGCGGCAATGAAGAGGAGATTCGAAGAGGGAACCTACAAGGAGAAGTCCGCGAAGTCTAAAAGAGCGCGACAGGCGGGGTCGCAGTGGTGTGGTGGGTCACGGTCCATCATGGATTTCTTCACTCATATGGTACATATCTCACCGTATACCCATAATTAATACTTTATAGTAATATATTTCTTTCAACTTAACTGACAAATCATATAATAATTTCGTAACAGGTTGAATCGGAAGAAGACCCGAATATGGTGACCTTGTTCCTCGCTACGCACACAAAGGGGAGCGGTTCATAGACGTCAAGGCCCAGGACACCTACGTAAGTTTTACTTAATGCTAGTTCATTAATATTAATTTTTAATTACGTAAAGAATTCATATAGATTTATTTCTAGGCCGAGTTTTTGAAGTTTTACTTAATGTTAGTTCATTAATATTAATTTTTAGCGACCACGTGAGAATTCATATAGATGTTTTTCTAGGCCGAGTTTTTGAGGCTTAGGGAGGCCGACCGACACGGTCAGAGGGAGCTGGTGCTAGCACTTCCCAGCAGCCCCCGGCCGTCGCAGCTCAGTCAGATGACGAGCTGTGGATGAGGGCCGTTGGTGGCATGCATAGGGGTACGTACTATGGGCTCCTATGGTGCCTTCATTGCGTCACAGGCCTCTACGACCGCCACTAGTGTGCCCGGCCTCGCACAGACGGAGGAGTCGCTCCGCTACCAGCAGAGTGTCGATGCGCAGATCGCAGCTCTGCATGACGAGATGCTGCAGAGGATGGTGGCACCGCATACAGATGATTCTACGCTCATCTCACGCTTTGAGAGGCTTGAGGAGATTACTGAGGCGCTGCGACAGATGACCCGCGCTACGCAGGAGCTACGCACGGTTGGTCGAGCAGATGCAGCAGTTCCAGAGATGGCTACGGAGCGACCGTCTGCTGGTACGCCGGGAGCATCGTCTACATCCGACGGTGCACAGGAGGACATGCTCGTCCACCTGTTATCACCGAAGGAGTACCAGACGATCCTGGCATTGCGATGACAGTCATCTGGTGGCGCTCCTCCTTCAGCTCCGGCTCCAGCACTGGGTCCAGCTCCAGCTCCAGGCGATCATAGTTTCATTTTAGCATTTCGGACTGTACTATATTTTTTACTTTGTACGTATTTAGGGATATTCACTTTGTTCGTTGAGGATATTGAATTTGTACGTATTTGAGGATATTGAATTTGTTCGTTGAGAATATTATTGACTTTATTCGTTGATGATATTATTTTTTCTTTATATTTTTGTATATTCTGGAATGTATTGTGAGTGTCGGTGTTGAGTGTTCCACCGAGGGGGTCGGCGAACCCAGGGATTGGATTCTGTATTTTGTATTTTGGATTCTGTATTTTGGCTCAAGCTCCAGCTCCATTTGTATTCTGGATTCTTTTTTTTATTTTTTTAACATAGCGAAGTTAATATGCGTCGCTAAATTTTTGCGACGTTAACGAATGTCGCTAAAAGCGTCACTAAATTGCTAACGTGGCAACACGTGGCACCAAATCTGATGTCAGCACGTCGTCGCCAAATGTCGCAAAGTGTTGCTAAATGGCAACCACACAATAACGTCGCCAATTGCATCGCTAACTAGCGTCCACGTGAGAACGTCGCAAATAACGTCGCTAATTAGCGACGTTATCAACGTCGCTAAATAACGTCGCCATAGCGATGTTTTGCGACGTTTTTCGATTAGCGACACGTTTTTTCTGTCGTTTTCAAAATGTCGCTGAAAACGTCGCTAATTTAGGTTAGCGATGTTTTGGCCGTGATTAGCGACATTTTGGAACGTCGTTAATCTGACAAATTTTTGTAGTGTAACCCTCGTCCCTGGTGTGGACTCGCAGGTTAGCTTCAAGAATCACCCTCGCCCCCTAATGTGGACTCGCAGGTGTGGACAGATAACTACTAACCATCGCTCTAGTGTGACTCGCAGGTTAGCTTCAGGAATCAAGGTACAGATAACTACTAACCCTCGTCCCTAGTATGGACTCGCAGATTAGCTTCAAGAATTCAAGGTTCAGTAGTTCCGCTATGACTTACTCATCCTATGAACGATATGACTCAATCAAGTACAGGTGACGACACGATATGACCCAGTCAAGATACACGGGAGAATAGATTCAATATGAACTACAAAGCTAACTATGAACAAGGACTATATATACTAGCATGCATGATATACAAATCACATGTAAACAATCAATTAGTAAAACTAGATAATAAAAATATGCATGTAAATAAACTGTAGAGGGAGGCAAGGTATACTTGCCTGGTAGTAGCACGAAGACCAACAATATTCCGTCAACTAGTAAGCCATAAAGTCCAAATCTCACCACTGTCTCCAAAAGCTAAACAGACATCGCCAATATTCTTAGAATAGTCAAATTAGCTAGGATTGCCTTCCTTAAGTCCAATTCTGGACACAAGGGCAAAACGGTCATTTCGGACCAAAACGATGTCCACCGTTGGTCCCGCTTTGTACCGAAAAGCGTGCCAGAGTCAATAGTCTCTAAAGTCATCAAACTACATGTCTACGAATTATTTTGATGATACAAACTCAACCGTATGTCCAAAGTTGGATTCCGGCAGGCCGTGCACAAGATCGTCCGTTGAATCGGATCGTGGGGCCCGCAGAACGATGATCCGATCAACTGTCTCAAATCGGACCAAACTTGGCATACAGGACCAGAAAATGATATGGTCCTGTTGTGCAAGTTTTGTCACGATTTGACGAACGTGCACAAAGTAATTAGGAAATTTGTACAGAGGCCGATACGATGAATTTCGACGGATACGTATCAAATTCGTCGCGCACACGCACCACGCGACCAATTTGAATTCCGTCAAAGCCCACACGTCCGCGAAGTCGATACTCACCTTTCGATACTTTCGTTTCGTGACCACGTCATCCGTTTGGCGGGACGCACGTCGTATTGGAGAGATTTTCTAGATTTTCAATTATTTTGAAAAAGTTTTTCATAATTTTGGGAGACGAATAATTAGCAGATATGCGATGAAATCATAAACTACAAAAAGGGTTCTGGACTCCTATATGTTGTTACTAAATTACTTCAGGTAGATTTTGTAAATCACCAATATTATGTTAGTAAAATGTCTTCCAAAACAGGAGTTTGCAACAGTTTTGAAATATTTACGAACAGTTTTTCGACCATGTTTGCATCGATCTTCTAGGTAATCTAGATCATATAAATTCAAACTATTTAAGGTGTTGGAATTCGTATAGGTTGTGTTCATACCTACGAAGACAGATTGAAGATTTATTAACCATGCGCAGAGAAATCGATCGATGAAGTCGGGTCTGTCAACCGTTATTGCTGTTGTTCGGCTTGTGTGTCCGGTGCTGTGCACGCGTGTGCGGTGGCCCTGGCCGTCGGCGGTCACCTTACGGCGGCACTGCGGAGGCACGCCGTCGCCTTCGAGGTCGGGGATCGCTGGAGGTGGTTGTATTTAGGGTTTTTCGATGTTTCTTCCACTCTCTCTTTCGTTATGATATGTGTACGTGCGGGCTCAGGTTCTGCTTGGGAAGAAAGGGGTTGTTGGGCTGGGCCTTTTTTTTTGGCTCTTATTACTTACTATATATATTTATGAGTGTGTGTATACATATTTATCTATACAATCTATGCCATCATATATGCAATCGTATTATATATATATATATATATATATATATATATATATAATATATATATATATATATATAATATAATATATATATATATATATACACACATACATACAATCGTTTACACTATATTTTATTTATGCAAACAAGAATACACATGTGCCTATATATCCTCTTAATTAATATATTTAGCAAGTTATCATAGTTCTAAAAATATATTATCCCTCCAATGTCAAATACAATAACAATTATTTTAGGAAAATATTCATTAGGCCATTTAGAGTAGGATGCGAAATACACAGTCAAAATATATATATCGACACGGATGTCTATGGACACACTACCCGACTACATGGGCTTGGACTTGGTTTGGTCCAGTCTGGGCCAATCTGATACAATTAGGTCTCCTAAAGATCAGTAATCTCATTAATAACTAGTTAAATCATCTGTAGGGGTTAAGTCGCAACTTGACCTGGTTTTTTAGAACACACCTATGGTTCGACATTTCCCTACCATGGCTAAACACTAGTCAAAGCATGCCACAGCACTATCCGTACCATGATTCCTAGTCGTCTTGTACTTCAAAACTCATTCATGGCTAAAGTCACCTACCGTAATAATTAACTAATTAATTATTTATAAAATTCTAAAAATTACCATTTAAATAAATAAATATAATAATAAATATTTCAAAAAATTTCGTGAAGAGGAGTTACAGGACTATATATTGTGTTATTAGGATTTGTATTAAATATAAAGTATAAATTATTAAGATAATTAATAAATTAAAATTATCTCAAAATTCAGAGTGCTTACAATAAGTTTATATGTGCATCTCATTTATAATGTTTTGGAAAAAAGAAGTTATATATGTACATAACATTTATAACGCTTTTAGAAATATTTATAATATTGGTATTTATAACGCTTGGGCGCTAACTAAAAAGCCATATAAAAAAGTCATTTATAACACTTTGTAGCAGTCATAAAATGGTATTTTTCTTGTAGTGTGGTGTTTTGTGGGTATGAGAATATTTTATGTTGAAATTACTTAAATTTTAACTATTTTGATTAATTTAGGATTGACTACTTGGGTTTTCTGATGGAGTAATGTATTTATAGTTTACTATATTAGACTGGACGGTACGGGCTTACATAGCAGAGATATTAACAAAAATAACACATGTCATGCCAATGTCAGCACCAACCCCCATCCCTCCACACACACACACACACACATATTTGTACTTGTTCCTTGTAAACTATGTCCGAAAACTATCTATAAGAGTCAATTACGTCATAACGAAGGTCAATGGGGTTTAACAAACGAGGAAATGTCATACCAATTAAGCTTCTAGCAAAAAGCAGTAAAGGATAGGTCAAGAGGGTGATGAATCCATCGTAGACCAATAAACTCGTAGTCACGAAGAATTAGTGAAGAGTGGAGACTACGTCATAGTCGTGACGAGTATGGGTTAACAAATGGAGATAAGCCATAAATAGAAACATACGACCACAAAAGTTAAGATGAATTGTGTTTTCTAGTTCCTTACTGTTCCTTTTTATTCCATGAAAGGCGATTATCGACAATAATGAAACATATTTCAAGATGTTAACGTAAGCCTAATTTATTACTTAGACGAACAGTTCCTAGGTTCCTGTAAATTTACGACACAGTACTGTAGAGCTATCCATACAGTTTTATTGGAGTTCACATGCTAGTTTTTATCTTTTATAGTAATATCCTTTAATGAATGGATGCATGTGGATTTATTCTTGTATAAAAAAGAGATCTATTTTTGTCTTTCATGGTCTAAAATTTTCTCTCTTCTTGAAAAAAATCATATACTAAAAGCTTATACAACCAACTTAGAAGATAGATGTTAGTGATAATAATAAAGATAAAACAAAATTAGCTTTGAGGTGTATCTGTATGTTGACACTTTTTTAGAAAGTTATTCATCCATACTCGCAAGAGTTTGTTATCGGATTCAGACGAATACTTCCCCCCGGATACAAGAAAGTCTTAAGTAATAGATGCAGATAGAGAATCTGAATTATCACGCCTCAGTCCCAAAATATGCAAGACCAAGCTACGTAACAATGGCCATCAGATACTACTTAGAGATTTTTCCCAATTAAATGGAAGAATCTCCAACTACGTATATCATTGGACCCAAGTAATATCACAGTCATAGGTATGCTAATCTCATCCACAGAATAAGTAAAACAAGTATGAATATGATAAAGTCAAATAATAAAAATAAGTCATACAAAATCATAATGAGTATAAAGTTGGTGGAGACAAATCCACTGCTCAAATATTCTGAGATAGAGTGCTGAAAGCAAATGCAGAAAGTAAGATAACTAGATACAGCCTCCAAGTGAAAAGACTGCATCCAAGATGGTGCCATACCCAAGATCAGATGTGCTCTTCTGGGTATATCTCCTCGTCCTCGAATCCAGCATCAGGTCCCGGTTAGTAAATATGCTCGTACTCCTGCAGTTAAGCCTGGAAAGAGACCAGGTCCTCAGAGGTACGTAGCAAGATACATAATATACAAGCCATAATGCAATATAAATAAAAAGTCCAGGGTGTATTATCAACTAAGTGTAAATGCAATTAAGACAACGTTCGACGAATGGAGCTCTCTCTAAGGGGTACATCTGCAGTGTCGCTCCTCCGAAGCACCAGCATGCAGCAACATCTAAGTGAACACTACATATAGCTCCTCCGTCTAGTGACTGTCCTTCCAGTCCAATGTACTACGCGTGTCGACTACTCGACACACTCAATCCCTAATATGAAGTCCAGTATATAGAATAAACAAGATATCTAGCATGAACTATGCCATCATGCGTCCCGGTCGCACTGATGATCAGTCGGGTGCGGGAGTACGCATCCTACATCTCTGTAACATCTTATCGTGTCCAAACAAGTGTCGAGGTCCTGCGAGATATCAATGTATCTACGATGCAGTACAAGGGTGGTCTCCAATGGCCTAAGCTGAAAAGTAAAGAACCAACGCATTCCGTTGGTTGCACCCAGAGTCATGCTCGGACACACAAATAAATATAACAATAAAAGTAGCATAGCAGGAAATGAAAATGAGATGGAATTATAACATAGTGGCAAGGTATACTTGCCTGGGTTCCAGAAGCTGAGTATGGAAGTCTGGTACGGAAGCCGAGTCCAAGGAGTCCAAAGAACCTAGAGAATGAGTAGAATTACTAATGGTTATAAACTCTACTGATATAAACTATGCTTATACATATGTCTATATATGATTAAAAGGTTCATTATCCTTATATTGAGATTTTACTATAAAACAAAATTTAACAAGAAGGACACTGAAAGTACCTGCCTCCTACTCAATCTACTCTTCGCATGGACTTATTCTCCCAAGTAATATGCATGCTCATCTCGTCAATGTCTTAAACAAAAGATGCAAATAGCAAATCTGAATCTCTTCTTTTTGAAACTGTTGAGTAGTAATGATTTTGTGTTATGCTTGTGATGATGTGGTGATGTTTGAGACTTGGGTATAGTTAGGTTTATAAACTTTTATATCTCTTCAAACAGTCAGAATGAATCTGAGAGTGAATGAATCTTGAACAGTTGCAATCTGAACACTCACAATCAAAAATCCAATGAATGTGAATAATAGTTCAAACCAATGCGCCTAAAGATTCGTTTAACCCAATTAATATGAAGTTCCATTCAAACCCAATGAATCTCAAATAGAAATTTTGCTTTTTATATCAAAACTTAAATCCTCAGCAGATAGGAGAAACTATCAAGTTTTCAGAAATCAACCTATGGGTTGCTTACTTGCTTGATTGACCCGATCCCTGTTGTATTTGGGTTCATAAAATTAATGGACAACAATGGGTCAAAAGCTCATACTTTTAAAGCAGTGAAAAATCAAATGTCAAATGTAGCGGACAAGCAGTAAATCTCTTTTAGTTGTGTGGTGACCATGTCCATTGTCCAAAGTAAGACTTTCAAATCAAGTTCCAATTGTGTGTGTGTGGTTACTAAACCAAACTAAAATTGTCAGTGCATGCACAGACAACAAAGTCTAATTAATTATTATTATTCCATGGAATAATTAAGCATTCTTAAAGGGGAAAAAAAACAAGACCGAATCAGAAGCTTTTGTTAGGTATTCTCTAAAATCGTTGGAATGTTACTTTATTTGTACAGTAGTTCTTTCAGTTGGTTGGTGAGAATTAATATATATTCATGTCGATAAAAAGAGATTAGAATAGATAATTTAAATCCGTTTGTTCTTTTTAATTAATCAAAAGTGAGATTAACACTCTTAGACCATCTCCAATGGGGTTTCTATCTTTCCTATTTCTGTGGAAGAAATCCATTTTAGAAAAAATTTGTCCCAATGGTAGTTTCTATCATCATTTCTATCCTATGTGACAATGATGTAGGATGAAAACTTTCTAAGAGGGTTTCTACATGTAGAAACTCTCATAGAAATTCTTCTATCTCTCATGAAAATTATTATTGGACCCCACACCATTAAATTGGTCCTTTTACTATGTGACACATAGGATAGAAATGGAGAACCATGAAGAGCATTTTTTGTATGTTTACAATTTTTTGTAGAAACTCTTCCAACTACGATAGAAATCTCCTTAAAGTACAACGCCAAGTAGGATAAGAACTCAATTTTAGAAATCACCATTGGAGATGGTCTTAGTCCTCACAGCTAAGATCTAAAACTACGCACAAACAAAATAGCATTAGGTATTCGTAACGGATATTACTCAAGTATTACAGTGGTACGTACGCACGTACATTTACAATATAAACTATTTTATAATTTATTAATTTTTGTGTGTTCTTTGTCTGACAAGTGAACTAAGAATAAAATTTATGTTTCATTTACATGACAGTTCCGCAGACATTTACAGTGTAGGCATACAGGACACGTACGATGCATGCAGGACACGTACGACGTCAAATGCACAGAGTGTAGAAGAAAGAAAAGTTTGGAGTTATCCTTCTTGGCGGAACTCAGAATGTCATCGATGGCTGCTAGCTTTGATGAAATACGCAGTCCACGCACGCACGCAAAGCAGAGGTATAGAATCAAACGGACGAACTCGAAATGTCAACGATGCCTGACCAAACGAAAAGCAATTAATCCTAGTCTTCGTCTTGTGAATCAAGACATGGCAGATTTCTTCGGCCATTCAAGTGAACGAGACAGTTGGAGTTCTATATGTTGCTTAAATTAAATGGTGCAATGTTGTTTTCAACTAACTACGTACTACAACATGGACTACGCTAGCTGGCTGGTGTTGGTGTTTTCTCGTGAATTAATTGACATCGGTGGCACCAAGAATGGATCTAAAGCATGCATGACGTGAGGAGGTTCCACATTTGGAAATTGTCACCGAGTATTCTTTAATTAGTACCATGGCGACTAAGTTCCGTATTTTGCTTAGGAAGCCATGAACTGAAGTAAGTTTAGCACTTCCCAGTGACTCTTTTTTTTTTTTTTTTTTTTTTTGAAATCCCACTCACACACACACAATTGGGAGACTCGAACCTTGCCGGTCCCTCCTGGTGTCCACTCTAATACCACTAGGCTAGAGAGCTTGGACCAGTGACTCATATTTGAACATCCATATCTACGATGCACGTACAGATACTATCTTTGAGCACGTAAGCACGAACTATATATTCATGCATGCATATGTGCATACGTAGATGTAGGTCATCCAATTGACCCAATTACTTCTTCCCTTCCA
>JANAVB010040916.1:0-67313 GCA_029216955.1 Iris pallida | reverse complement strand
CTAACAGTTTGTATGATACACTTAAATGATCTACCACAGGAACCCACCCACACTACTGGGTTGCCATGGCAAGGATAAAAATGCTATAAAGAATCAAGGGAACAGCAGAGTATACACAAAGAACTAGTAAGGAATGCTCACAAGGATTGAAGACGAGCTAGAGGGGGGGGTTCCGTCTATACCAGAGGGAAGATGGTAACTGGATACGAGGAGGAGATGCTTAGCGGAGAGTAGGCTACACACCTGGTCGCTGAGCTCGGTCGCGTTGGCTGTTACGAGACGGAAAGGAAGTCTAAACACAACTGGTGGTCGCGCCGAGGAGCTGACATGAAAGAGCTTGGCTCGCCTGGCTTGAAAAGGGATTACCCAACCTCAGCTCACGCTCAGGCGACCACCGGAGCCATCTGCTGCCCCCGGTCGATTCCGGACAATTTAATGAAACAACAGTGTAATAAACATGGCGGCTAGGGATTTTTCTTAGGAAGGTGGAGAACATAACATTTATATAGAGGGGTGAGATGGGGGTGGTCGAAAGGCTGGAGGTGAGTCCAAACTCGTACAGGCGTGCCTCTGGTCGGCAGAACACAGCTGCTACGTGTACGTTCCAACCAGGGAAGGAACTGTTCTTTTCAGCAAAAATTCATAATGAGCCTAATGGGTCGGATTTGGGGTTGGAAAATTTATTGAGGGGAAGAAAAAGAAGGCGGCCAGTGAAATGGAAAGACGAAGATGGTCTGCCATTTGGGAGATGTTATGCTGATGTTCGCATGATGAAAGAATTATATGGGCTGGAATAAATAAGAAAAATAAAATTACAGTAGGCCAGAAAATAATGGTGGAAAGAGAAAATAAATAACGGCTAGTCATGTCATAATTGGAAGAAATTTCAGTGTTCCGAGATGGTAGTGGTTTTAGGGGTGAGCATATAACGGTTGAAAACCGAAAATCGAACCGAACCGAATCGAAATATGACAAACGGTTCGGTTTTTTCGGTTATCGGTTCGGTTTACGGTTTAAAAATTTGAAAATTTGAAATAACGGTTCGGTTTTCGGTTCTTCATCCGAAAAATCGAACCGAACCGAAAACCGATTTAGATTTAGTAATTTATCAAACTACCCCAATATATACTAATGTTTATTAACCCCTAACTGAGCGCACTCTCTTCTCCTATTCTATGTCGGTGCTTCTTTGAGCACTCTCTCTATCTACCCTCAATCTATATATAATATCTTTCACTCTATGTAATATAACAATCATAAATACAATAAATCATATATTTTTTTAATTTTTGTTATTTAAATAGGCCCATTTTGCTAAAAACTTGAAGGCCATGCACAGTGGTCCATGAAACCGAACTGACCGAAAACTGAACCGAATTAATTCGGTTCGGTTTTTGTTCGGTTTTTATAAAAACGGTTCGGTTTTCGGTTTTGAAAAATACGGTTTACGGTTATTTCGGTTTTCACATATTCGGTTCGGTTTGAACCGAACCGAACCGATGCTCACCCGTAGTTGGTTTGGGATGCCAACATAAATTAGGGAAGAAAAATAAACGGGGCCGGTACTTGAATATATACATATATACACATATATTGATGGAATGATTTGGACTTGCCTAAATAAGAGAGTGGGCATATATATATATATATATATATATATATATATATATATTTTATAACTGTATACATGTATTTATATAAGTAGCACCTGCATATACATCTAACTCTATTCCTATAAATATACATATAAACTTCTAAGCATGTGCTAATATACACATGAACATAGGTACAAGAGTACATACATATGAATATAACAGTTTCATTATAGTAATTATCTAAATCTACTTATTACTAATTCTGAATAAAGTAAAAAAAAAAAAAAAAAGGAATATTAAGTACAAGAGTACGTATACATATGAATCTCTAATAACTGCCAAGTCTACTAGGAATGCAAATTCTATTAGCAGTTATTTCCTAACCGTCACACGTCTCAGACGTATTGGTGGCCATCCGACTATGCGAGTCCGTGTCCTACATGTGACTCACAACTCGTGATAAATCAAGTGTCAAGGCTACATGAGATATATCAATACCTCACTTCAATGGAGTGGTCATCTAGTACCAAGTCATCATGCATAAAAATAAAGAAAGGCAGTAAACGATTGATACAGTCGTTCGTACCCAAGTATGACTTGGACGCCCAGTGTAATAGAAACTTGCAGATAACAAATAAATAAAAGAATTAAAATAACATTAAAAACAGTAAATAGTGGCAAGGTATCTTCCCTGGAGGGGTGTGCAGAAAATAACAATGTCTAGTAACTCAGATCGTTACAAACAAAAAGCAATGAAGGTCAACTCCCGCAAACGTTTTTCGGATGCTGAAATAAACATCATGAACGTTTACAGCGTAAGAAAAATATCTAACATCGCCTACCCATAATTCCAATTCTGGACATACGAACAAAATCATAATTTTGGGTCAAATCGGTGTTCGTCGTTGGACCCACTTTGCACCGAAAAGCGTGTCAATATCAACGGTCTCTAAAGTCATCAAATTATATTTCTACGGGTTTGGTTTGACGATACGAAATCAACCATATGTCCAAAGTTGAATTCTGGTGAGCCGTGTACAATTTTGTCCGTTGGATCTTGTCGTGGGCCCGCAAAAATAGCATTCCGGTCAACCTTCTCAGAATCGGACCAAACTTGGCCCAAAGGACCAAAAAAATGACATGTGTCACGTGGAGCAAGTTTCATCCGAGATGAAGAACGTGCATGAAGTTGTAGGCTAGTTTACAAACAGACTGATAGGAAGCATCTCGATCGATACGCCTCGATTTTATCGCGCACACACAACGAAATTGAGTTTCGTCAAATCTCACACTTCCCCAAAGTCGATATGCACCTTTCGATGCTTTTGGTTCGTGACCACCTCGCCCAGTTTGTCGGGGCGAACATCGTATCGGTAAATTTTATAAATTTCTACTATTTTGAAAACGGTTTTTTCAGTTTTGGGAAACTTATTTTTCGACACACAGTCGACAAAATCCAAATCCACAAAAAGGGTTTCAAAGCCTTGTAAGTTGTATAGGACTGTCTTTAATTAGGTTTTGAGAAACTCTCTTCCAAATCTTGGTTTGGGACTATTTTTCTGTTAAGTTTTCGAACAGTTTTTTGACAACTTTGTGTCGATTTCTCGGGCAGATTGTGCGACTACACCTAAACATAATTACTAGGTTTTGAAGGCGTATAGGTTGACTACACATAGGCTTTGGTAGATCGAAATATGCTATAGTATTAAAGAAGAAATCGAAGGTTGAAGATCGTACCTTGCGGTCGGGTAACAGAGTTGTGCCCTATTTTTGGTGGTTGTCGGCGGTTGTGGCGGCGCTTCGGCCAACTGCGACAATGTGTAGGAGGACTGGAAGTCGCACAGCGATGCTAGGGGTCCAGGATTGAAAGTGCGTGTTTTGTGAGATGTAATAGGGGTTGGGGAGGAAACTCATTGCAGCAGTACACACATATATACGAAGATTTGTATGCAAATTCTTAAGGGTTTTGGATTTAGTATTCAATTCGAATTAGGCTTAATCAGTAGAGATTTAGATAAGGATTACATGGAAAAAGATTTGATGAAGATTGATTGAGATTTGAAAAAAATATATAACACACACACACACACACACACACACACACATATGCACGTAAAAAATATACATATATGCACATAAATTTAAAATAAAATTCCAAAAATCCTTAAAATTAAAAATAACTTCTAAAGTATTTTAGTAAAATCTTGTGCAAGAAAAATACTTACCATATATATTAATAATAATAATAATAATATTTACTTGCTAGTTTTGATATTAAAAAATTATATAATTAATTTCAAGATAATTTAATAATTAAGCAGAATACTAAACAAATATTTAAAAATAAAAATAAAATTTTTAAAAATTATAAGAATTTCATCGTCAAAATTAAAACTAATGCTGGGTGTATGCAATGCAATGAAATGAAATATGAAAGGATAAGAACTTAACATAGGAAAATCGTACCTTGATTTTCGAACAAATGAGGAAAGTGATTGCGGATGTCATCCTCGCACTTCCAAGTAGACTCTCATGGCGAGTGATGCTTCCATGCTATGTGAACCAAAGGAATAGATCGATTCTGCATCACCTTCACACGACGATCAAGGATCCCTACTGGTTACTCTTAGTATGACGAACTCGAGCCTACTGTGATTTCGGAGTGATTGAGTACGTGACTACTGTCTGTCACATATATTTTTAGCTGAGACACATGTACATTATGTACTCCCTCTAGTGACGGCGGCATTGCCAACCTGTAGGCAACTTCTTCAACACATTCCAAGTCATCGAAAGGACCGATGTATCTTGGAATCAACTTGACACGTCCTCCGAATCGAATCGTAGCTTTAGTGGGTGATATCTTCAAGAAAATATGATCGCCTTCATTGAACTCCAAAGGTCGGAGATAATAATCTGCCCACTGCTTCTGTTTGTCCTACGTTGTACGCAGGTGGCCTTGTATCTTCTTCACCTTCTCTATTGTGCTCACAACTAACTCGGGTCCCAGTATCTGATTACTACAAGAATAAGGACTTTTCTTGACGGGGATTTTCCGTCAAGAAATGGGTATCTTGACGGTTGCAGATCCGTCAACTAGGCCGGAGTCAAGTAAAGAACCTCCCTTTTCTTGACGGTCGCTGGCATGGCTTTTCTTGATGGTTTTTTGCCGTCATATGAAGTAATTTTCTTGACTGTTTTTAGCTGTCAAGATAGCAGTTTTTAAAAACCGTCAACGTAGGCAAAAACTTTTTTTGACTCCGGCCTAGATGACGGCCTTTAGCCATCAAGAAAAGTATTTGTTTTCGACGGACTAAATCCGTCATGAAAAGCATGAATTCACGGCTATTATGCAGCATAATTTGAATTAACATTGACGTTTGACAACCGTCAAGAGAAGCTATCCAAAGTACCGTCAAGAGAAGCATGCCAAAATTCCGTCAGAAATTATATAATATTAATCACACACACATAATATCAATCCAGAATCTACACATATCAAATTACTATAAAACCCAAATTTCATATTAACAAACTGTATTGTTCATACAACAAAAACTTACAATACATATCCCACCACATGTATTCATCACTTGTCCAACCACAACATAATCCAACCATAAAGTACACATATCCCACATCTGTTGTTTCCATACCACTTAAACATCCAAACCACAAACATCCATCAATAGTCACCACAAAACATAATCCAACCAGACAAAATGAAACCAAAAAGTAGCAAACCAGACCGGAGCACATCCCTCCCATATCCACACATTCTCCTATTCACAGCATGCATGTACCTTCATTTTTCAGCAAGTTCCTGAGAGAACAAGAACACAAATTATCAATATACTTCCCTACATGTTCTATATAGATATTTAACTCACTACTACAGAATTATCAATACAGTTTGACTGATTTTACACTGATAAAGTCAATACAGTTAAATATCTATTTAAACGAATGTTTCCAAAATTCATGTTCTTATATAGATATTTAACTCACTACTACAAAATTATCAATATAGTTTGACTTTATACCTACTATATAACAACATCAGTTCTATATAAAGATAAAAGACACAACAATTCGAATCTAGTAGTAACACAAATATGGGAAACAACTGTTTTTATACTGATAAAGCCATATTTCCTTCCCACTTATTCACAACTTAAAATCAAACTAGAGGGGCACCCATATATGTACATGATCCTTATAATGTGTAGTGTATTGGAGACGTGTCAGACACAACCCCGGTACTCCAAAACATACTGAGGTATACTAAAATTGATGTTGTGTCCGTGTGTCCATGTCCTTCCTATGTTGTATTCGAGCAACATAACTTAACATTGAAGTATTTTACTTGGTTGGTGACAATTGCATTCAGTCTCTCAAAGAGTTGAAAGTGAACTATGTGGATATTTCATATGGATAATTAGACCTTGGAAATGTTGTAAGAGAACTTGCAATTAATATGAAGTTAAAAAGACATTTTCTTTGAGAGAAATAAGTAAAGAAACTCACAGCACCTGTGACTTAAGCAGCTACATTCCTCAGAGCTCTCATCTATCTTCTACTGTCATGTTAGATGCTGATAGTTAAATACATTTTAAGTGATATGGAAAAAAATTTAAGTCAAGAACAAAGAAAAGAAAGGTGTTCTGAAATATGTATACAAAACTTTTTATGTTTTATCCACTAAAAATTATTGAAATTAACTTAAGGTTGATCTTCACAATATTGAACTACTACCATTTCATTGATATCCTTTCATACAATATTTTCTGGCAGGTCGGTTTCTCACAATATAAGGATCATGTACAAATTTAAAAGAAGACCTTAGTTTTACCCACTATAAAAAAATGTTTTTTTCCTTAAAATATACTAGGACAAACAAAAATATGTGTATTGTCACCGTGTCCTTACCCTATTGTATCTGTGTTAGTGCAACATTTAGTAACCAAACAAATGCCTCCGGAGACTTATCCATCAGTCTTAGTTACATGCAAATGCATCAAAAATTATCATAGGAGCAAACTAACCAATATCTAAAAAATCTATATGGCCATATTTTCTCATATCATCATGAATTCACCCATAATAGCTAGACTTCCCATAAACCATTCCTATGTACGACTGACTATATACAGTTAGAACAGAACAGTCGACTAGCTCGAAAAAATAGTTGATTAGCTCCGAAAACGTTGCTGAACGTAAGCAGGGGGGGGGGGGGAACCTATATGCCTAATAAAGGCAGTGTCGGCCAGAGACGCGATCGGGCAAACCTATCTGACAGTGGCTCGGTATGGGTGAATTATTGGCTCAGTTTGTGGGAGGATCAACAGAGTATCTAGCTCAGTAATAGAGAGCTAATATAGTAGAGCAGCAGAGCTCAGTATCTGAGCTTATACAACAGTTCCGGAGAGCACAGTATCAGAGCTTAAGAGCTCCGTATCAGAGCTCATATAGCAGTTCATCCAATTGATGACCTCCAGCTCATTTTACAACCAGTCTCCAATAGATGGCCTCCACATCATCATTGCCACATCATTGCTACACATCATTGCTAAGTCAGACTTTCTTTTTTGTGTTTGAACTCTATAAATAGAGGAGTAGCAGGGAAGAAGAGAAACATGAATGAACTTTTACTTCATTAATTTCTTTTTTGTGGTTGTATCTAGCTCAGTAATAGAGAGCTAATATAGCAGAGCTCAGTATCTGAGCTTATACAACAGTTCCGGAGAGCTCAGTATCAGAGCTTAAGAGCTCAGTATCAGAGCTCCTATAGCAGTTCATTCATAGATGACCTCAAGCTCATTTTATAACCAGTCTCCAATAGATGGCATCCACATAATCATTGCCACATCACTGCTAAGTCAGACTTAATTCTTTTTAGTGGTTTAAACTCTATAAATAGAGGAGTAGCAGGGAAGAAGAGGAACATGAATGAACTTGTTACTTCATTAATTTCTTTTTTGTGGTTTGAACCTGTCAACACACCTATGACTGTAAGATTTCATGTAATTAAATAATCAAGAACTAAGATCATCTTGTTAAGTTTTCAACCTCGGTAGAAATTAGGCCTTCATTGAAGCCAACTAGTCCATATTCAATAGCTTCAGATACACGCCAAGAGCGGGATATGTTTTTAGTAAAAATGTAAGCAGCCAGACTTGCATATACATATAATGCTAACTTAAGGAAGTGGAAACTCATGGACAGGAGAAAGGAATCAAAAAAAATAAGAGACTCTAATGATAAAGAATGGTGAACTACAAATTTTATAAAGAAGCTTCATAGTGGATCTATGTACATAAATTGAAGATGTAACAAAATTGTGTCTATATATGTAGAGCATCCTGGACTGCAGTGTCCACATATTATAAATATGTGTATTTTTCTTAGTCACCAAATTATTATTCACTACAAGAATAAGGGATTTTCTTGACGGTGAATCCCCGTCAAGAAATGGTTATCTTGACGGTTGCAGCTCCGTCAACTAGGCCGGAGTCAAGAAAAGTCTCCCCTTTTCTTGACGGTCACTGACAGGGCTTTTCTTGACGGTTTTTTGCCGTCATTTTAGGTAGTTTTCTTGACTGTTTTTAGCCGTCAAGATAGCTCTTTTTAGGAACCGTCAACATAAGCAAAAACTTTTTTTGACTCCGGCCTAGTTGACGGTCTTTAGCCGTCAATAAAAGCATTTGTTTTGACGGACAAAACCCGTCATGAAAAGCACTAATTCACGGCTATATTGTGCAGCATGATATGAATTAAAGTTGACGTATGACAACCTTAAAGAGAAGCTATCCAGAGTACCATCAAGATAAGCATGCCAAAATTCCATCAAGAATTATATAATATTAATCAACCACACATTATATCAATCTAGAAGCTGCACACATCAAATTACTATAAAACTCAAATTTCATATTAACAAACTGTATTTTTCATACAAGAAAAACTGAAATAGTTGTCCCACCACATGTATTCTTCACTTGTCCAACCACGACATAATCCAACCATAAACACACATCCCAAATCTGTTTTTTCCATACAACTTAATTACATCCAAACCACAAATAACCATCACTTGTCACAGCCACGAAACATAATCAACCAAAACAAAATGAAACCAAGAAAGTAGCAAACCATATCGGAGCACATCCCTCCATATCCACAGCTCCTATTCACAGCATGCATATCCACCCTTTATTTTTTAGCAAGTTCCTGAGAGAACAAGAACACAAAGTATCAACTTACTATTACGGGATTATCAATACAACTCGAGACAATTTGAATCACGCGAGAAGAACAGCAAGGCTAGCCATATTAAACTATTCACAACATGTATAAATCATGTAAAAAATCTGAAGGCTAGCTAAATTGTCAATCATGTAAAGTTTCTCACTATAATTGAAACTATATAATTTGAAGCTGCAACAAAAAGATGAAATACTGAAACAACCAAGTATTGGTTCTCCTTTGACCAAACAACACAGAAACATCTGATCAATGTCACCCATGTTGCACAGGAAACTGGTGTCCCTATCGTGTCTGTACCCGTACCCATAACCGTATTCGTGCAATATGTGTGACTACATTGTACCTATTTGAGAATCTACATACATTATACACTAATGTTACAACTTGTGAATAATTAAGCAAGAAAATTTGTCAGATTTCTTTATCATGTCAATCTGAGATGAACCACCCTTAAATTATTATTCACAAATTTCACACAATATCTCAATTCCATAAAACCATTGAGAGTCAAGAGGGAGAAGTTTGCCTTTATAACAATCACTCGAAGAGTTTCAGACTCAAGATCCCATATTTTTGTTGTACACCACATAACTCTCCAGAAACTTGCCAACATCCAGAGAAGAATATAAGCTTGTTTACAAAATTGATCATTTGACATCAATACTAGTTAATTGTGTATCAGATGACAGAAAGAAAACATCAAAATTGTATAGCAAAAAAATTTACCCATAAAATTCTAAAATAAAGACTAAGGAGGTTATAATATACTACAATAATTGACGATTAGAAAAACAATTAGCCATTTTTAGTGGACAAAACAATGATAAATGAGGTTAGTACTAACCTCATTTATCATTGTTTTGTCCACTAAAAAATGGCTTAACCTCATTTATCATTGTTTTGTCCACTAAAAAATGGCTAATTGTTTCTCTAATCGTCAATTCTTGTGGTACTAATATTATAACCTCCTTAGTCTTTATTTTAGAATTTTATGGATAAATTTTTTTGCTATACAATTTTGATGCATGGTTTAAAATATCGGCCGATACTGATTCGATACGGCCGATACCGATCCGATACGGCCAATACCGATACGGTTTGGCATGTCCCGATCTAATGAGGTTAGTATCATGGTTTAAAAAGGTTATAATATTAGTACTACCGATATCGCCGATACCAATACTCATAAGAATAGTCCGATACCGAGTCTGATTCCAATATCTTGAAATATAGTTTCCAGATCATTGCAATTTAGAAATACAGCTTAAACTCATTAAACTATAGACTCATTAAAAAAATAGCTAGTAGGCAAACAAATGGAAATAGAGTGCCATCATAAAACTCCATAATGGAAATATTTCTTCGAAATTGTTAAACTATAGATTCATTGTAGATAGTCTAAAATTACCTGCGATGATTTGTTAGTTAAGGAACTGTGAAACATGTTCCATCAACTCTGTACGAACTTCATTAATTTCTTCAAAATTGTAGTCTTTCTTTTGATTGTACTGTTTGTAAATAGGAAGAAAAATTGAAACTGTTACTGTCATGATATATATATATATATATACATGTCGATTTAGAAAAACATCACCTTTGGATTAAGTAATGTTCGATCAGATGCGATCTCTTCATAAATCTTATCACATAGTACCCACATTCCACAAAGCCGGCTTATTGTGGCGCCTAATCATAGAAAATTAAGCAAAGTCCTTACAAACTTGTATTTATTTTTCATTTACATTTACATGAGAGAAATATATTGCACCTTAATTGTTATCTAGTTCAATTTAAACTTTTTGACTTGCTTTTCCATTTAGCATGAAACATCCGAAGTCCACTATAAGCAAATTAAAGTAGATAATATTAATAGTCATTACTGAATCATCTAATTAGTACATTAACTGTAGTTGTGAAATTTCTAAAATATGGTACAAATTTGCATACCTTGTTACAATGTACTGAAGATCGTCTTGACGTAACTCCTCAAAGAGTCCAAATAATATGTTTATTAGTGACAGGTCAATGACAACCAAAACCCAATGAAAACCGTAACACCATATACCCCAGATATATACAAGTTATCGAGTTAGTGAGAAATTGTAGAAGAAAAATAAGTAAGAAAATGTATTACCTAGGGTTGTATGGCAAGAAAACAAGTCGACTTCCTTTTCGAGATATCAAACTGTTACAAATATGTCGTGCCCTTGCATCCCGCGTTCCAAGAACGTCTTTCAAACCAGACGCGGAGACTATTCTCGGATTAATGAAGCAAACATCATCGACAAGGTTTACCTCCTTCAAACGAATGTACAACAACCTATATATGTAGTTTGCAGATTATTTAGATCAACTTATTAATGTAATAACAAAAATTTGAAAAGCAAAGTATTCAATTACCTTATGTATATTTGGACGCAATTAGATGATAGGGCACACATTTTAATGAAATTTTTGAAATCCTCTCGAACAGAATTGCAACGGTTGCGGTATTAAATAATTCGCCAGGAAGTGGTACCGAAATTACAGTTTTTTCAACGATCAAGCGTTGTACCAGTTTAGCAAAGCAGTCCATTCCGGGAGGATTTTTGAATGACCTTAGAATTCTAGTGGAAGCCCTTGTTGGAGTTTTAACTTTAGTTGGCGTGTTCCTTTGCTCACTGGGAGCTTCCTTGTCCACTTGGATGCCTAAAATACAACACATTTTCAAGTAAAAATGTTGAAGACTTAAATAATTGATATTTATACAAGAGACTTCTAAATAAATTGACTACCTCTCTAATTAGAGTACCATGAAGAACTAAATCGGTTGGCCAAAGTATGTGATATCCAATAGCATCCTTAATCTTAGTTATAGGGATATCTTCAGGTGGAATAGGAAGCAACGCATCCTCGTCCAATACCAATTCGATGGACACAATAACATTGGGGCTTGTATTCCATAATGGTTCCTTTGGAACAATATGTCGATGGAACCCACAGCCAATTGGCAAGCTTCTACCTTTTTAAAAGAAAGCATATAGAAAATTGTATGTCCCTTTATTACTTCATTTTACTAGGATTTCAAGAATAAAGAAACTGGCATGTAGTACCTTTGTTTTACTCTTCGGGCTAGGTTTTGTTGCATCTATATCCATATCTTGATCAGTTTGGAGAGAGATTTTTTACTTACAACCTTTTCAGAAATAGATACTGGTATCAGAAAGTAGATACTGATTCAAGTAGGTACAGAAAAGTCCAACTTTCCAAAAAGTTCAAGTAAAAAAATGCAAGTAGATAGTGTTCAGAAAAGTTCAAGTAGACAGAGAAGTCAACTTTCTAGAAAAAACAAATAGAAAGAAAAGTTGAAGTGATGTGCTTCGCGGTATCGGCCGATACCGATCCGATACTGTCGATACGATACGGTTTGGTATGTCCCGATACATACCGACCGATACCCGATACTGACCGATACCGCCGATCCTGATACTCATAGGAATGGTCCGATACTGATTCGATACCGATACTTTGAACCTTGGTGAAGTAGATAGTGTGTGTCTACTTTACACTAAAATTGAAAGAGGGGATGAAATAAACCTGATTCATCATCCTTGTCCTCTGCGAACCGTCGGAGGCATAACTCGGTGCATTAACGGTAGGGACTGGAGGAATTGGAAAGTTGGAACCGATATCGGATAATGGCGTAGCACAGAGACCTTGTGAAAGTAAGATGTTTATCATCTTATTTTTTCTCTCAATCTCATCAAGCAACTTCTTTTTCTCCTCCTCCCAGGCAGTCGGAGTTTTAGGAGTGTTGAAAAAAGATCTTGGGGTGACATATTTCCCCATTACCGTAAACGACCACCGTGCTCGGCCTCTCCATTGCATATCCAAAAGCATCTATGTTTTGAGGAATCAACAATTCCAGAACTTATTTTCTTTTTCACTTCATCCTATAAAAAGAATGAATTTATGTTAGCATCTTAATATGAAGTTGTGCAAGAAGAATGAAAATGAAATACAGTTAAGACTTGCTTACAATTTTATCCACCATTGCTTGTGTGACTGGATCATAAACTATCGATGGATCATCACCTTCATTAGCATCTTCATTATCAACCCCTACTATTCTTCTTGTTGAACTTGTGCCTACATCCCGCTTTTGCTTCTTCCGAGCTAGCTTCCAAAATAGACAGCGGTCTACTTGGTCCTCAGAATATGTACCATCTTTCTTCTATTTTTTAGAAAAAGTCATTATATAAAACTCACAATACTGACTTAAAATTCAAAATAATATATAAAACTCAAATACTGACTTCAAATTCAAAATGAGATCACTTACAATTTCTTCTCTTAAACCCATAGCGCCTTTTCGGCTTAGCCTATGGTTATATACATGCTTCATTCCCGGCTTTGTTGCACTTTGTGCCGGGACTGAAATGATAATGTAATTTGCTTACAGTAATAAGAATTTCTGAAGTTGCAAAGTTAAAACATAATTAACACTACGATACCTGAAAGTCGTTAGAAAGACGAGTTGCCACAAACTTGGACCATTCACTTTGATTGATAAAATCATAGTTTGGAGGGGATTTCGAAGAACTGTAAGTTTGTCCATATTTGCAAGAACATAAGCTGTCAATGTATGCCGAATGATTTTGATGCAACACCCATTGTTTGCATTAATTTTTTTTTAGCTCTTGGATCAAGGAGAAAAGATTGCTGCATATGAAGATTACTACAGTTTAGAACCATAAGTAGTAATAAATGAACTCAAAATAATTTTTCTACATAAATAAAAGTTACCTCCACTAACGACCATGCATTGTCTTTAATATTTTGAGGGACTTTTCGCCAATCGTCATAAGTAATGGGTATCATAGAACGTGCAATGACCCCAATCAAGCTAACACATTCTGCACCAGCCGCCCCAATAGGCTGTCGGCCTCATTGAATGTGACAATTTTTTTTTCGTCACTTCTTCGCTTGATAGTTTTCTCCATTTTTGTAGGACCTCTTGTTGCTTTTTTTTTTGTACTTCCTCCACTTGGGGAGGGTTCATCTCTATAACCTGTGACAAAGACAAGCATTTGACAAAAAGCTAACTTGATTAGGAGGATAATGCCTAAGTGGCTCTCTGATTGGCGTCGCCACTGGATCATACAAAAACAAAAACATAATATGATGTCTGTGTGTTGTGTCCCTCCAAAGATTTCAATTCACAACTGAACCTATTTCAAACCTAGTTAAAAACCAAACATCCATTTCCATATATTGTGTCAGAATCCCATATATATGTCTCAGGAACAACACTTACCAGAAAAAAATGATGCATACCTCTTTTAGACAACACTTACCAAATAATATATCATATAATATGATGCATACCTCTTTTGATGACCTCTTTTTTTATTTTGGAAGGTGTCATATTAGGCATGCTTGATGTCTGCAAGGTGGCCAAAAAGGCTATGAAATAATATGCAAACATGTTGGATCAAACTATATATGTCAAAGAAATAAGTAGAGGAGATTTTACAATATATGTCTAACAAAGTAAGTGGATAGTATCAGTAAAAATAGGCTGAAGTAATCGTATGAGTTCAAAAAACAAAATTCATTAATGTCACATATGATAAGAAACTTGTGTCCAACATTTACTTATCAACCCAATCCCCTTCACAACCTACTCTTTTATAACACATATTATCATCATCCCCAGCATCAAATAATATATCAGTATTCATCGATGCATTAGCAAAGGGATGATGTTCCATTGTATTGTCCAGGTCTTCATCATCTTCTTTGTGCATATAGTCTTTTTGACCCATGGACAAAACAACAGACCATTGAGGATCAAGTTGGTCTTTTACATAAAATACTTGCTTGGCCTGTGAAGCTAAAACAAAAGAATCTGATTTGTACCCAACTCGATTAAGGTCCACCAATGTGAAACCAAGTTCATCAACCTTAACACCCTTACTATCGACCCAGTCGCACTTAAATACTGGAATTTTGAAAGTGTGATAATCAAGCTCCCATATTTCTGTGATAACCCCGTAGAAACACATGTCCCCTATTATAGGATTCTTATCTTTCGAACTTGCAATCTTATTGTCGTAGATACAAGACTAACTCCACTATTTTGGGTAACTCGAGCGTTGTCACGACCCTTCGTGTGATAGCGACAACCATTAATAACGTAGCCAGAACACTTAAGCACATGGTGGCTAGGCCCTTGTGCTATCCACTTTACAGTTTATGAAATGTCTTCCCTTTCATTAAATTGACCGCCAACCTGCAAAGTTTATATTTATTAAAAGCAAACTTAACATCTAAATAAGTTAGAATATAACTACAATAATATTGCTACAACTTCTACCTTCTCCTGTAACCATTGGAGAAATGTTTGATTGTGTTTGTCCTGCAACCACTTTTTATTTTTAGATTTAAGGGGATGTTGTGATTGTAACCACTCCATATGCTCACTGTCAAGACATCATAACAAACTTAATCATACAATTTTCTAACAATTTTCATACAATGAATAAATAGAAAATTTATGATAAAGATGCTTACTCAATATAAGGTTGAATTTTATCTGTATTCTCCAAAACATATAAATGGGCTTGTTGCCATTCTTCACGATCAACTGCAACAATGCGACCTCCAGGCAAAGGTTGGCCATCTTTAACGTTGCCCTTCCTTGCAAGTGGATTTCCTACTGCTTCAACATATGGATACTCGCTACAAAATTCTATTGCTTCTTCTGCAATGTAACATTCTGCAATGCATCCTTCGGACGGTTATGATTGCGCACATAACCCTTCAAGGGTTTCATGCACCTTTCAAATGGATACATCCATGTCAGAAAAATAGGTCCACATATCCTGACTTGGGCAACAAGATGAAGAGTTAAATGGACCATAATGTCAAAGAAAGACGGTGGAAAATACTTTTCCAACATGCATAATGTGACCACAAATCATTTTGAATATCGTTTAGCTTATTCACATCCACCACTTTCTTGCAAATTGCATTGAAGAAGAAGCAAAATCGAGTAATAGCAACTCTAACCGGCTTAGGCAAAATTGAACGGATTGCCACGGGTAGTAGTTGTTGCATTAGTGCATGACAATCATGGGATTTCAGACCATAAAGTTTCAAATCTTGCATTGAGACAAGATTTCTGATATTAGAAGAGTAACCTTCAGGAACCTTTACGTCTACCAATGTTTGACAAAATATCTTCTATCCTTCGTCAATGTATAACAAGCACGCGGCAAATATGTTCGTTTCTTTTCAAAATCAGGTTTTAATTCAGTCCTTAGACCCTCGTCCACAAGATCAAGACGAGCATTGACTCCATCCTTTGTCTTTCCAGGAATGTTAAGCAATGTACCATATATGCTCTCACAAACATTTTTTTCGATGTGCATAACATCGAGTGTGTGGCGGATATGCAAGTGTTCCCAATAGTCAAGTGTAAAGAAGATTGACTTCTTCTTCATCCATCTTCTTTCACCTAACTGTAATGCTTTGCACTTTGCATGTTTCTTTTCCCATGAGTTCAAATTTCACCAACCTTGTCTAATATATCCTTTCCGCTCAATGGTGTTGGAGGATCGCCAAATTCCTGCTTACCATTGAAAACTTTCTTTTGAGTGCGATACGGATGATGTCGTGGGAGAAACCTCTTGTACCAGTATACACATTTTTACCACTATGTTTCAGCCTAGGCGCATAAGTATCTTCCCCGCATATGGGGCAAGCATAATACCCCTTAGTAGTGCAACCAGACAGATTTCCATATGCAGAAAAATCGTTGATAGTCCACAACAATAGGGCCTTTAAAGTAAAGAACTCTCTTTTTTTGCATCATAAGCATCAACTCCCTCTTCCCATAAAAGTTTCAAGTCCTCAACTAATGGTGCTAAATAAACATCAATATCATTGCCCGGCTGGTTTGGACCTGAAATCAATAGCGACAACATCATGAATTTTCTTTTCATGCACAACCACGGCGGTAGATTATAGGTAATATAACTGGCCAACAACTGTACCTACTACTAAGGGACCTATGTGGATTTATGCCATCAGCTGAAAGAGCTAATCGAAGGTTTCTAGGATCTTTCGCAAAATCTGGCCACTTGTGGTCAACTAGCTTCCATGATACGGAGTCTGCAGGATGGCGAAGTTTGCGTCAACTACTCTTTCATAAGCATGCCAAGTTAAGTCCTTTGCTGTCTTTGAGGATTGAAATTCGTTTAAACGGGAATGGGAGGAAAATACCATAATAGTTTGGCAGGAACTTTTTACTAAAAACTTGGTGAGGATCATTAGTTGCCTTCTTCCATCTTGATGTTCCACAAGTGGGACAATCCGATAAATCACTATATTCCTTTCTATAAAGTATGCAATCATTGGGACATGCATGTATCTTCTCATATTCCAAACCCAGAGCTTTCATCATCTTCTTAGCCTCGTACATTGATGAAGGTATTTCATTTTGTGTTGGGAACATATCATGAAGAGTTTTCAACAACTCTGAAAAGCTACTGTCAGACCACCCAAATCTTCCTTTAATGTTATACAATCTCATCAATCCTGATAGTTTTGTATACTTTGAACAACCAGGATATAGAGGCTTTTCAGCATCTTCGAGTAGAGAAATAAATGACTTACGGTCACCAGAAATATGTTCATAAGCATTAACCATTTCACAGCATCTACAGCGTCTTCAAAGGAGTCGTCTTCATAGCCGTGTGTTTCTTCAGCATATGTTGCAAAGCTTGACGATCCTATCTTCTCGTGTTTCTCACCATGCAAAACCATACTATATAACTTCGATCTATACCCCTCCTAAACAAATGTTTTCTACGACCCTAACGTTTGAAATGTCAGGTTTCCATTTTTTCATGGACATCTAATAGAATTAGGATTACTTGAATGGAGTTTTGCAAACTCAAGAAACTCTTCTACTCCTTCCTCATATTCCCTACACATTCTATCCTTTGACATCCATATATTTTGGGTTGGATTAGAATAGAAGTGCCTACACAGGTTAATATAGCATTAGCCATGATTTAGATATGTAACTCTACTTAGCAAGATACAAATGCAATATAATATTGTAATAGTCTGTATACCTGAGCTTCAACTTTAGACGACCTTAGTCCACTCCTTAAGGTCTTACCTTCATCCTTTCCTAACCAAAATGTGGCAGAGCTATTTTTAAGCTACAACAGTATTTTTTTAAGAAGGGGAATGCAACCTATACAATGCAAGACTCAGAAAAACCATCTAAGAATGTGCAATGCAAATTCAAAGGGTATCTAAAACTAGTAGAAGACAATGCTTGCAAGTATTTAAACCATTCACATTGAAGAACCATTCATTCTACAAATAAAGAAACGAACAATTCTCAGTACATACGCCTAGAAATTAAGGAATTAAGGACCCTTCACCTATTTGTGCAACATTGAAGTAGGAAGAAACTAAGAGTTTATGCATTTCAAATAAAAAATTGAGATTCATCTAGAAATTAAGGACCAACGATACACTAAAAATTGAGATACATCTAAAAATTGAAATACATCCAAAATCAGTATACTGATACACCTACTGATACGTACCCAAAACCTTACACATTCATAAAACCAACACCAACTATTAGGAAGATGGCAATTTCACAAAATTACACAAACAGTGAACATCCATAAAACCAACACCAACTGTTAAATCCTTACACAAATCAATTCATGATGTTTTGAAATTAAAAATCAATCCATAAAACCAACACCAACTATTAAATCCTTACACAAAATCAATCACAAAATCAATCCTTACACAAAATCAATCCATAAAACCAATCCTTACACAAAATCAATCCATAAAACCAACACCAACTATTAAATCCTTACACAAAATCAATCCATAAAACCAACACCAACTATTAAATCCTTACACAAAATCAATCACAAAATCATTATTCAAAATTTACACAAAATGAACATCCTTACACAAACAGTGAACATCCATAAAACCAACACCAACTATTAGGATTGTCAAGTGTGAAATCAGTGTATACTGATACACCTACTGATACGTACCCAAAACCCTTACACATTCATAAAATCAAACACTATTAGGAAGATGGCAATTTCACAAAATCTTACACAAACAGTGAACATCCATAAAACCAACACCAACTATTAAATCCTTACACAAAATCAATTCATGATGTTTTGAAATTAAAAATCAATCCATAAAACCAACACCAACTATTAAATCCTTACACAAAATCAATCATTACACAAAATCAATCCATAAAACCAATCCTTACACAAAATCAATCCATAAAACCAACACCAATCCTTACACAAAATCAATCCATAAAACCAACACCAACTATTAAATCCTTACACAAAATCAATCACAAAATATTATTCAAAATTCTTACACAAACAGTGAACATCCTGACACAAACAGTGAACATCCTTACACAAACAGTGAACATCCATAAAACCAACCAACTATTAGGATTGTCAAGTGTGAAATCAGTTATACTGATACACCTACTGATACGTACCCAAAACCTTACACATTCATAAAACCAACACCAACTATTAGGAAGATGGCAATTTCAAAAATCCTTACACAAACAGTGAACATCCATAAAACCAACACCAACTATTAAATCCTTACACAAAAAATTCATGATGTTTTGAAATTAAAAATTAATCCATAAAACCAACACCAACTATTAAATCCTTACACAAAATCAATCACAAAATCAATCCTTACACAAAATCAATCCATAAAACAATCCTTACACAAAATCAATCCATAAAACAAATTCTTACACAAAATCAATCCATAAAACCAACACCAACTATTAAATCCTTACACAAAATCAATCACAAAATCATTATTCAAAATCCTTACACAAACAGTGAACATCCGTACACAAACAGTGAACATCCTTACACAAACAGAAACATCCATAAACCAACACCAACTATTAGGATTGTCAAGTGTGAAATTAAAAATCACTATAGTTCTCTTCTTGGATAAAATAGTGAACATCCATAATTTTTGACCACTAGTAGTTTACAATAACAGTTATTGAATTATACAAGTTTTGGTGGATGAATAAAAATGAACTTATGTTAATGCGTACATGTGCACATATCAATTCATGATGAAACCCTAAGTTTACGAACGAAGGGACTCATTTTGGACCATCATAGAACATAATCCAAAAACCCACTTCTCTATAATCAAACCCTAAGTTTACGAACGAAGTTGCCACCAAAAAACCCTAACGTGAAGAACGAACGAAGTTGGCATAAAAAACCTAGGCATAAAATTGAATTTCATAGAGAGAAAAAATTAAAGGCATTATACCGCACGGTGAAGATCGAAGTTGCCGCATTGTGAAGAACGGTTGTTGAAGCCTAGGGTTTTCTCCAGCACGAAGTTGTTGAAGCCTAGGGTTTTCTCCAGAACAGTATCAAGTGGAGGGGTTTTCTCCAGACCGGTTAGGTTTCTCCAGAACGATTTCTGAGACGGGTAGAGAGGGGTTTCTGAGGGGGAGAGAGGAGGGGTTTCTGAGAAGGGGAGAGACGAGGGTTTCTGAGAGGAGGAGAGACGAGGGTTTCGGATGAAGGAGGAGACGAGGGTTTTCTGAGAGAGCGGGGGAGAGAGAAGTCGAGAGTTTCGCAGAGAGCGGGGGGAGAAGTCAAGAGTTTGGTTCTTATGAGCCTTAAAAATTTTTGTGGAAGACCGTCATTAATTTTAAAGACTTTGAAATAATTACCATAATGGCAAATGAAAAAACCGTGACAACTTTCCCATACACAATAGTTAACGATTATTATCAAAACGACAATATAAAATGCTCTTTCTTGACGGATCCCTCGAAACCGTCAACATACATGCTATAAATGAGCTAAAGTAACAAAAAAAATGCCATCTCTTGACGTAAGCCTAAAACCGTCAAGATAAACCCTATTGTTGACGGTTTCCGACGACCGTCAACTTATAACCGTCAAGAATCATCATTTTCCTTGTAGTGATTTCACATGTCAAATATCATGATGTTAAAGTCATAAATAATGGCCTAAGACCACTACGAATAAATTAAAGAGGAAATAAGGATTTCAGTTAGGCCCAGTTTTACCGAGGAACTGCTACAGTATACGCTTGATAATTATACTCATGATGATGAATTCAGTAACTAAACTACATCAAATAAAATTTACTTTAAGCTTCACAGAATGAATGCTTGCATGATTGAATCAATAGTATATGATGTAACCAAACCAGGAACCAGAAAAGGACTTTGGAAACTGTTGCAAACCTAGCTTTACAAGAGGAGGTTTTGCACTTGCCCTGAAAGAATAAATAAAAGCTTAATAAAATGAGTATAAGACCAATGCATATCAATATTTTCTCCAAATTCTGTATCCAATACTGTAAAACTGCAAATGCTGGTAATGAACAATCAATACTTAATTGGTACGTGCTATAAAGTGACAGAAACTGAATCTACCATTTCTTGTGACCCACTTCTTGCGCGTTTATTTATAATTATGTACGCAATTGTAAATAGTGCAAAAGAAATCACAGCAAGATCATCATGTCCAAAAAATATATAAAAAAATGATAAGTGCCATGTCGTTGTAAAACCAAATATCAACGTAACATTCATGAATACAATTGTACAATTCATCACCATCTCTCCTAAAGAATATCATTTAAGAGAAAAACCATATAAGAAGCATACCAAGCCCACCATAGTAGGAAGTACGGGAACTCTGAAGATCAATGCCATGTCGTTGTACGTCCCAACTTATCAGACGTGACAAGACAGTCCAAAAATATATTTGGTTCGCGGAATCAGGGCCTTGGGAAAAAGTCAGTCCTTTCCTATGTTTGGATGCCAAAGGAAATGAGTAGGAAAGGAAATTGATTACCAAGAGGAAGAAAAATAAAGGGGGGAATGGCTCCCCCTACCCACCCAAGGATTCATTTTTCCCCTCTAGGGATTCGCTTTCCCTTCCAATTGTCTTAACTGCTCAAACTTTATACTCCAAGAAACCTATAGATGCCACACTCACTCTCACATATAAACTATGTTAACTAATTGCATAGAAGTGTCCAAACAATATCAGATACAATATAGTAGCACACTCACGAGGCATAATACATGAATTTAGAATTCCTTTGTGAGGCCAAGGATAACTGGGACGTGCTCAGCTTTATCACAGACGCTATAGTAACAAAGCTCAAAATACCAGAGATACCTGCTCCCAATAGTGCCAACATCCTTAGAGACTTTACGCCAGCAGAATCAACATTCTCTACAGTTTGCTTAAACAAAGTAGGTGACAACAAATGAGAACCATGTATATAAATTGTAATTTGTGTTAGTGGATATTGAATTTGCTTTGTATTGTAAGAGACGAGTTACGTAGCAGAGTACTACTAAGCCCACTTTCACCACATGACCTCAATATTTACTATCTTTAGAGAAATTAGCCAAGCACCAAAGAATTTCCATAGATAAGGTAAGAGAGGCAACACTCTGAAGCTTGAGGATGTTCCCTCCGGTTGGTTCTTTATAAATTAAATTGTGTATTTGTTTGAATAGCTATAGAAAACAATACTGGCAGTACTAAGCATGGGCTGCATGACACAAATTTAGTTTTATATCTCTTTTCAACTTCTAATTTCTAGAAGAATGGCAGATGCATGTAGGAATATAATTTTGGTACCTACTGATATACAAAGTGGTACTAATTATCAAAGAATCAAGCTTATCTATGCATTTTTGGTTAAACTTCAAAATTGTTAAGTGATTAAACTTCAAAATTGTGCATCGACAAAATAATTTTTAGTTTATGACTACAACATCAAATCTTCTGAAATATACATGATAGCTCTAGGTAAAACATGATCAACAGTTTCTCGAAAGACTCTTAACCACCATGCTTGCATGATTTTCGTAAACTTAAACTAAAGCAAACAAAGAGACTTAGAATAGCATACATCTTTGTTTGAAAACCCAAATTATGATTCTTCGTAATACAAATTGTGTAGAAATCATCCACAAAATCAGAGTTACGTACCTGCAACTATACATCACAGAGAGTTTGCCTCTTCAAGGCATACAAGAAACTTACATTGTGCACTTTCAGATTCTGAAAAATATTATAACCTCTTCAATCTCCTAGCCTGTTTCAGAAACTAATCAATTCATGGATAAACATTACCATAGCCATTGAAGGAAAGAAGCAAGAACCCTAATTTCTGCATCTTAAACTAAAAAAAATTCAAATTGAAGGGGGAAATCACCAAACCCTAATTTTACGTCTTGAACTAAAAAAAATTCAAATTGAAGGAAGGAAATCACAAAACCCTTATTTTAGTCACCACTTACCATATTCTCTATCATCCTCATTTTTCTCCTCGTTGCTGTCGACCTGGGCCTCGAGGTCGAAGAACTCGGACGCCTTTCCTTGCGGCAGTCCCCCCCGCTCCTCTCTCCTCTACCGCCAAACTCCTCCTCCTCGTCGTCCACATCTCCTGTGCGATTATGTATTCCTTGAAGTTGGAGAGGTCATAGATGGCATGAAAGTTAGGGTTGGGGAGGATTCGGGAGCGAGACAGAGTGGGCGAGAGCCATGGAAGAAGGCGGAGGAGTAGGAGTCGAAGAGGAGAGGGTTTTTCTCTCTCTCTCGAGAGAGAGATGTTGATCATTTGGTTTCTAGTTCCTCAATTAAAAGAACAACCAATCGTCAATAAAATTAAAAATTTTTAAAAGAATTACTATAATGGCAGTCAAAAAGTTGCGTCAATTTTTTTTCACATACAATAGTCGACGGTTATCACCAATCCGTCAATATAAAAAATGGTATTTCTTGACAGATCTTCTAAAACCGTCAACTATTATGGTAAAAATGTGCTAAATTAACATTAAAAACGTGTTTTCATGACGTATACCTAAAACCGTCAAGATAACCCCTTTTCTTGATGGTTTTTCACAACCGTCAAAAATAAAACGTCAAGAAACGTCATTTTTCTTGTAGTGGATGCTTTCCTACATCACCCCAACAAACGGAAGACCGACACTTCCTACCATACAATGCTTTAAATGGAGCCATCTGAATACTCCCTTAATAGTGTAGCACCCAGTTTCCCAAATGAGGGTAATTTTGAAATTTTGTGTTTATAATTATTTTAATAATGATATTTAATTCATGATATGATTTTTGGTGATTTTAAATCATTTTAAAATTATTTAAATCAATGACTTGTGGTTTTGACGTTTTGCTAGTGAAACCCTAGAGACTGTTTGACCTAGAGCCTAACCATGTGATTATGATATTTTAATATCATTTTTGGCCTAAGGATATTTTTGCATTTGACCTTTTTGAATTATTTTGATATTATTTTATTATTTATGATATTGTTTTGGGGTTATTTGAGTCGGGTTCGAAGTTCAACTCAATCCGACTTGAAACGGGGACCCGGGGATAGTTTGACTCTAGTGGGACCCACACACTAGTTAGGTATGGCCCACATGATATTAATTTAGTCCACATGATAGAAATATTTTAGTTAGAGGTTAGACTAATTATTATGGATAAGGTTAGTGTGATTAGAGACTTTAGAATGACTAATTTAGCCCCAACCAATTAGCCCTTTCCTAATACTCATAGAATAGGTCAGTGGGGGCATTTTAGATCTTACCATAATAGGACAAATAGCCCCATATGGCCAGCCACTTTGGGAGAGGATAGGCTCAAGTTCATTTTATTATTCTCATCCACACTCTCTCTCTTGTTCTTCCCCAAATTCCTAGAGAGCAATCCCTAGCAATTTCTCTACCAAATTCTTCCATTTTGCCACCAAATCTTCTTCTTTCCTTCTTCATTCTAGCCAAGGAGGAAGCTACCCAAGTTTGGGAGGATTCGGAGCTCGTTCGTGTCCTTTTGGAATCTCTACGTGTCGGGGTCGCTCCGGGAAGGCTTTTCTTCGATTCGATCTACCGAGAGGTATAAATCCCTTCTCCTTTTCATTTTCTCATGCATATAGGTCTAATTTGAACCCATAGAAATGACCCCATGGTTGTATCTCTATTTGTGTCCATTTCGTGTCCATTTGGAGGTCATAGAAGTGTCCTTTGTGTTGTGGTTGTGTCCATGTGGAAAAATCCCAAATTTGGACACACTATGTGTTTGTTATGTATGAATGAATTATTACATGTTTAATCTCATATTTTTGTATTGGAGATGTGTTCTATAGTGTCTCATATATATATATTAGTGTAGAGAGTGAGTTCTTGATATATTATGTTATATACTTGTGTTCTTTTGTCTCAAACTACCCAAATCCGTCATGATTTTTATCCACGTTTTTAATTTCAGTCCTAACTTAGAAATATCATAACTTCTAGCTCAAATCTCGGTTTAATCTCCCCCTTTTTTTTAAAGAAGCGTATTGAAGTTAGATTTCCAAAAACATGTATTAATAGGCCTAATTCTTTTTGTAACTTTTGGAGAATTATTTGAGTGTCAGCTGTACGAAAGACAAACGCGTTCTCGGTGTTTTCGCGATTCCGGAAGTTTTCGGAAACGAAAACGTGATCCGTTTGAAGTTTCGGAAAGCTAACACATAGATCTATAACATACTTTAATCCTAGATTTAATTCATACTGAGATGGTACAATATGATTATGTAGGAGTTACTATTCGGCATATGCATTTTATACACCGTTGTGTGTAATATAATATTCTATTGATTTTAACCCATGTTAATGTATATACATTATGTAATTAAATAGAGAATGCAAGCATGAGTAAATGTTTAAATAAATGATGTATGAGGTGTAATTATCCTATCTAATGTAAGCATGTATAAGTATGGCTTGTAATGAATATGTAGGTTCCATAGTATGTAATGTATGGTGCATATAGTGGTACAAGATAAATGAATGATGAATGAATGCAAGCATGAATGTAATAATAGATGTAATGTATGCAATACAAGTTAATGAGATGTAATGTTATATGTTAACACAAATCCTATATTACCTAATGTACCTCCTTACACTATGTTGACACTATCACACTTGACACATTGTTCACTTACACTTTGACACTCTTTGATATGTATACACTATGTATGCCCATTTAATCCTCACTTGCCCCTTTGCCATGTTCACATACACACACATAGCCTCTTAAGTAAGTATTTATGAATATAGTTAACTTAGCTATGTATGTATATTATATATATGTTAGCATATTGTGTTGTAATATATAAGTTATATAACCATTTGAAATGCCATGATTATAGTCCTAATGTTGAATACCAATATATGCATGTGTATATATGTGTAGACATATATAGCTTAAAGTAATAGATTACCTAGTGTATATCCAATGTGAATTCTTGCCTATTTGAGTATTAAATATTGCATGCTATATAGAGTTGGGTGTATGTTGGCTTGTATAGCCTTGTATTGATGTGTGCTTGCTAGGATAGTCTTGGTTAGGCCTAGTAAGACTTGCTGGGTTAGGACATGACCTAGTTTGACTAGTGCAGTTGACCAGAGTTGACCAAGGGTTGACTTTGGCCTAGTTTGACCTAGATTCATGTAGAATGTATTGTAGTGCTTTATTTATCCTTCTGGACATGTTGTGACTTGTGCTGTTCTAATTAGGAGCCAGACACCTCTCATCGGACAGTATCTTTACCTTGGACATTCAGATATCAGACGAGTACATTCTCTGATCTTTTCATACTTGTCTGGACTATACTCTTGCTCTAGATTATTTTACTTGATGCTGACACGTATCTTCACGGATTAGTACTATATGGATCCTTTCCTGAGATGTTATCCCTCTACGGGTGCATCGGGTATTTCATGTTCATGTACTTTATCATGTGCATCAGGTACTCCTGTACTCGTACTAGTTCATATTTTTACATGTTCTCATGTGCTTTCATGTGCTTCATATGCTTTCATGTGCTTTATCATATGCCTCATGTACTACTAATTACATGAGTTCACGTATCTTAGCTGTATTCATGTGCTTATAACGTAACTTGAATGGATCCTTATGTATTGATTGGGGCGGGGTGAGTAGAATTGGTTATGTGAACACTATCCCAGTAGTTGTATTCATGTGCCTCCTTATTTGTATTCATGTGCCCCTAAGCCGTTTATATAACCTATTGTGCTCTAAATTACGTAGCCACTTACAGTCTCTACTATCATGTATTTACTTTCATTTACAAAATATCTCCTGTTTACTCGTACTTCATTCAGCACTTCCTGTATTTTACTCTTTGCATGATTTATACTCCTAACCTGCTATGAACTGTTTGAGAGATATGTGCTCGCTCCTGTCCTGACTGGACCTGTTGATAAATTTTACAGATAGCCTGGAGGTTGCCTGCTAGCCTAGAGGAGACAGTAGAGGTTGCATAGATAGCTAGGGTTTTTGCTTATAGTTTATTTTCAGTCATCTTGAGTTGTATTATGGATTACTGTATTTGGGTTTTGAGATGTATTCTGAGTTTGTATCTTAGACACTTAGACTTCTATCTGTTGTATCTCTTTTTGTTTCATGTTTTCTATCTTCCTTTATGCTCTACCTTAGATGTGATTGAGTTTACATTCTGCTATGTCACCCCCATTCGGGGAGTATAAACTTTAGTCTTATACTGTTAGATGCATTGAGACCTAGGACAACGTTCTACCGCCGACACTGCGGCATAGGCTGGGCGTTGTTATGTTCTCGTGCCCTAACTCTAGGGTGCGGGTCGTGACACGTTTTAGTGGTGGCCCATGCAGGTCGAGATTCGTATTAGTACGATTTCGTAGTAGCGCAACGACTTAGTTGTACTACTACGAGCCTGCTATAGGATATATAAATTAAGGTGTTAGGATGAGAAGATACTCAATCACTGTTAGGATTCCTTGAGAGATTCCTGGGATGACCCTTGAGAATTTCATTTTGAATTCCGATTTAAACTCCTTTTCCTTGTTTTGATTCACCTTTTCCTTGATTTGAATTTGATTTTGGGATTCATTATAGAACTTTGAATCCTGGTATTAGTTAATGATTTTGATAAAATTTTGTAGTTGTTGATTTAATTTTGTATTTATTAATATTTTCAAATCCAAGGTACTCAATCACACTTAGGATTCTTTGAGAGAGATTTCTGGGACGACCCCTGAGAAACTCATTTTGAACTTCAATGGAATTCCTTTTCTCTTGTTTGGATTCACCCTCATTCCTTGCTATTGAATTTAAGCTTGATGGGTTCCTCTCGTTGAACCGATGAGAAGGAACATATCTTCATTATTCTTTTCGCCATTATTTCCTTGCATTCTTATTACCTCTTATCTTAAACTCTGTCTCATTACATTAATTATCCATATCTGTCGTCCCTACCAGATGTACTTCGAAAACCCTTGAATCTTCGTATCTTTTGCATGGAGAAGGCTATGGAAGTAACGTAAATTATGTAGCTCAGAGAAGACATAACTGGTTATTTTATGATGATCTAAAGGAAATCAAATGTGGAGTGTTCCATATGGAAACTTGAGATAGAAATATGGTAAAGGTCTCGAATAGAATAAGGAGATGTATACTGCCAATCTGGAAACAATTATATTTAGAGAAATTTTGGGTTATGAGATAGTTTATAGGTGTATTCAAACTAATGAGGATATCAGAGGTCAACCTAGTTTTGAGAACTTAGAAAATCTTGGTTATTGATTCTGGGAAAACTTTTACTCTGAGGCTATGTAGAAGGTTAGTAATGGAAAAGAGAGTTAATTGTGTTTAATAAGGATATTAAACAAGATGTTGCGAGGAAATGACTAGGAATAGAGAGAGCACAAAGTTATGGAAGTTTAGAGATGTTGTGAAATATTTTTAGGAGAATAATATTCAAGGGTGTATGTCGAAGAAAAATACGGAAGTTGATTTTATGATGAAGATAAGTTTTGTAAGGCCTAGAGATTTAAATTAAATATACGAGGAGAACAATTTGAACAAGTTCAAGGAATTCGTAAACGAGATTTAGAGGTTTTGGGTCAAATTTAAGACAGGTGAAAGAACTTAGAAATTTAAATAAATGGTTAATGTTGATTCCTAAATGTGAGGGTTGTGCTTCAAGAGTGATGTTTGGAAATTGAGAATTGCCTACGGTAGTCATGGTAAGGGTTTAAGTAAAGGTTAAATTTTTATATGGAGACTGGTGAGGTAAAGATATGATTGGCAAGTTATGACCAGATGAACTTAAGAGTATCAGAAGCAGATGACTAACTCGATCTTCATTATTTTTTGTGCATTAATTACCACCTCTTGAACTCCCACTTTCTAATTGAGATCCTTGACATTCCTTATCGTAACTTTGATATTCGGAATGTAATACTAGCTGTTACCCTCCAACAAATCTTATATGCAAGACCTAGACGAGCTCCTTCGTGTAGGTATATCATGTCCCACTAAAACCCGTCTTCTTGTACTCTATTTTCTTGATATGATTTTCTGGTCAACTGGCTAAACTATAACCTCTACCATTATACTAAATTTCTTCTTATTTTAATTAGAAATCCAGCCTTGACTCAATTCTTTCGACCCGACATGTGATGGTGTTCTGCTTGTTTCCTTAGATGCTTAACCTTGTACCTTATCTGATTACTTGACCCGTTGGTTAAGAAACTTGGACTATGTAATTCCTTTCATCATTACCATACTTATATCTTGTGCTGCTAAATTAGCCTTAGTTTTACAAGCTTATTTTTCGAGCTTGGTCATGACATATTTTATTGGGTGGCCACCCACTAACATATTGTCTAATCAGAACCGGTACATGATGGTCTGATCAACCTATTGCACTTTGGTTCGCTTTTTCATGTATCAATCTACGAGAATGGAGACATAGTTAAACTTGACCCTAGAGTCTCATTCGCGACAGCCTTGACAATTCTCCTTGAAATCTTTTCATCGCCTATGAACCTCGTATTCGTACTCAGTCGAATTAAATTTAATCATGACTTGAACCTCCATCATTGGATGCTCGTGCTCATACTTTGATTTCATTGATTTCCCTTCTTGCCCAAATCTCGTTTTATCCCGAAATTGATCAACTTAGATCGTGTCAAGACAAAAATCTATTCGTGATTTGTTATGCCTAAATTTTCAATTTTTGCCATTTTATGGAATAGTAACCTTTTAAATTTCTTAGTTGCTTGTTAATGACCTTTTTATAGGATGGTAGACAGCCCTACAACCTTGATGATTGTTGTTCCCTTACCTTCCTAATTAGGACACCCTAGAGTGTTATGTGTTGATACCATAGTACTGTTTTGACCTAGAATGACTAGTACACCTAGGTGAGACTTCCAACTGCTACGGTTGCCCTGACCTTGTATACTATTCCTTCAAATTGCATGATTTATAAAAAAAATTTTGACCTTGATTGTTGGGAAATAGGGACGTCACCCCATTAGTATCAGTTGTAGATATATATAGGTTAGTCCTTTATGTGGGGATGTGTGTCTCTAAACATGTAGCTTATGAGATTTATGAGAGATTATAGTATCAGCCTTGATAGGATGTACTAGTCTTTTGGTGAGTATAAATGTGTTATGAGAGATAGGGGCCTATAGTCTTAGTAATGCATCGTTCCTATGGTAATAGAATGTATTAATAGATGGTTAATAGGAAGATAATAGTTTGAGCATACCTATAGCCTATGATCAGTTCCTTTTCATCCTTAGTTAAGACCACTTTAAAATAGGTCAAGTCCCTTGGATATAGGTTCCAGTCCATATTTTATTGAAGTTCCAATACCGCCGTAGCAGAGCAGTATTGGAGGTATTCCTAGATTGACACTTTTTAGATATCCGTTTATTATTCCAGTGTTAGGAAGTGTTACCTAGATATTGCGTAGGTTAGAGGCTCTAGAAGGAGTACTATCGATCTTAAATTTCGAGGACGAAATTTTTCTAAGGTGGGTAGAGTTGTAGCACCCAGTTTCTCAAATGAAGGTAATTTGAAATTTCGTGTTTATAATTATTTTAATAATGATATTTAATTCATGATATAATTTTTGGTGATTTTAAATCATTTTAAAATTATTTAAATCAATGACTTGTGGTTTTGACGTTTTGCTAGTGAAACCCTAGAGACTGTTTGACCTAGAGCCTAACCATGTGATTATGATATTTTAATGTCATTTTTAGCCTAAGGATATTTTTGCATTTGATCTCTTTGAATTATTTTGATATTATTTTATTATTTATGATATTGTTTTGGGGTTATTTGAGTTGGGTTCGAATTTTAACTCAATCCGACTTGAAACGGGGACCCGGGGGTAGTTTGACTCTAGTGGGACTCACACACTAGTTAGGTATGGCCCACAAGATATTAATTTTAGTCCACATGATAGAAATATTTTAGTTAGAGGTTAGACTAATTATTATGGATAAGGTTAGTGTGATTAGAGACTTTAGAATGACTAATTTAGCCCCAACCAATTAGCCCTTTCCTAATACTCATAGAATAGGTTAGTAGGGGCATTTTAGATCTTACCATAATAGGACAAATAGCCCCATATGACCAGCCACTTTGGGAGAGGATAGGCTCAAGTTCATTTTATTATTCTCATCCACACTCTCTCTCTTGTTCTTCCCTAAATTCCTAGAGAGCAATCCCTAGCAATTTCTCTACCAAATCCTTCCATTTTGTCACCAAATCTTCTTCTTCCTTCTCCATTCTAGCCAAGGAGGAAGCTACCCAAGTTTGGGAGGATTCAGAGCTCGTTCGTGTCCTTTTGGAATCTCTACGTGTCGGTGTCGCTCCGGAAAGGCTTTTCTTCGATTCGATCTACCGAGAGGTATAAATCCCTTCTCCTTTTATTTTCTCATGCATATAGGTCTATTTTGAACCCATAGGAATGACCCCCATGGTTGTATCTCCATTTGTGTCCATTTCGTGTCCATTTGGAGGTCATAGGAGTGTCCTTTGTGTTGTGGTTGTGTCCATGTGGGAAAATTCCAAATTTGGACACACTATGTGTTGTTGTTATGTATGAATGAATTATTACATGTTTAATCTCATATTTTTGTATTGGAGATGTGTTCTATAGTGTATCATATATATATATTAGTGTAGAGAGTGAGTTCTTGATATTTATGTTATATACTTGTGTTCTTTTGTCTCAAACTACCCAAATCCGTCATGATTTTTATCCACGTTTTTAATTTCAGCCCTAACTTAGAAATGTCATAACTTCTAGCTCAAAGCTCGGTTTAATCTTCCCTTTTTTTTTAAAAGAAGCGTATTGAAGTTAGATTTCCAAAACATATATTAATAGGCCTAATTCTTTTTGTAACTTTCTGGAGAATTATTTGAGTGTCAGCTGTACGAAAGACAAACGCGTTCTCGGTGTTTTCGCGATTCCGGGAGTTTCCGGAAACGAAAACGTGATCCGTTTGAAGTTTCGAAAATCTAACACATATATATAACATACTTTAATCCTAGATTTTAATTCATGCTGAGATGGTACAGTATTGATTATTAGTAGAGTTACTATTCGGCATATGCATTTTGTGCACCGTTGTGTGTAATATTATTCTATTTGATTTTAACCCATGTTGATGTATATACATTATGTAATTAAATAGAGAATGCAAGCATGAGTAAATGTTTAAATAAATGATGTATGAGGTGTAATTATCCTATCTAATGTAAGCATGTATAAGTATGGCTTGTAATGAATATGTAGGTTCCATAGTATGTAATGTATGGTGCATATAGTGGTGCAAGAGAATAAATGAATGATGAATGAATGCAAGCATGAATGTAATGTAATAATAGATATAATGTATGCAATATACAAGTTAATGAGATGTAATGTTCTATGTTAACATAAATTCTATATTACCTAATGTACCTCCTTACACTATGTTGACACTATCACACTTGACACATTGTTCACTTACACTTTGACACTCTTTGATATGTATACACTATATGCCCATTTAACCCTCACTTGCCCCTTTGCCATGTTCACATACACACACATAGCCTCTTAAATAAGTATTATGAATATAGTTAACTTAGCTATGTATGTATATTATATATTGTTAGCATATTGTGTTGTAATATAAGTTTATATAACCATTTAAAATGCCATGATTATAGACCTAATGTTGAATACCAATATGCATGTGTATATATGTGTAGACATATATAGCTTAAAGTAATAGATTACCTAGTGTATATCCAATGTGAATTTTTGCCTATTTGAGTATTGAATAATTGCATGCTATATAGAGTTGGGTGTATGTTGGCTTGTATAGCCTTGTATTGATGTGTGCTTGCTAGGATAGTCTTGGTTAGGCCTAGTAAGACTTGCTGGATTAGGACATGACCTAGTTTGACTAGTGCAGTTGACCAGAGTTGACCAAGGGTTGACTTTGGCCTAGTTTGACCTAGATTCATGTAGAATGTATTGTAGTACTTTATATTACCCTTCTGGACATGCTGTGACTTGTGCTGTTCTAATTAGGAGCCTGACACCTCTCCTCGGACAGTATCTTTACCTTGGACATTCAGATATCAGGCGAGTACATTCTCTAATCTTTTCATACTTGTCTGGACTATACTCTTGCTCTAGATTACTTTACTTGATGCTGACACGTATCTTCACGGATTAGTACTATATGGATCCTTTCCTGAGATGTTATCCCTCTACGGGTGCATCGGGTATTTCATGTTCATGTACTTTATCATGTGCATCAGGTACTCCTTGTACTCGTACTAGTTCATATTTTACATGTTCTTATGTGCTTTCATGTGCTTCATGTGCTTTCATGTGCTTTATCATGTGCCTTATGTACTACTCATTACATGAGTTCACGTATCTTAGCTGTATTCATGTGCTTATAACGTAACTTGAATGGATCCTTGTGTATTGATTGGGACGGGGTGAGTAGAATTGGTTATGTGAACACTATCCCCAGTAGCTGTATTCATGTGCCTCCTTATTTGTATTCATGTGCCCCTAAGCCGTTTATATAACCATATTGTGCTCTAAATCACGTAGCCACTTACAGTCTCTACTATCATGTATTTACTTTCAGTTATAAAATATCTCCTGTTTACTCGTACTTTCATTCAGCACTTCCTGTATTTTACTCTATTGCATGATTTATACTCCTAACCTGCTATGAACTGTTTGAGAGATATGTGCTCACTCCTGTCCTGACCGGACCTGTTGATAAATTTTACAGATAGCCTGGAGGTTGCCTGCTAGCCTAGAGGAGACAGTAGAGGTTGCATAGATAGCTAGGGTTTTTGCTTATAGTTTATTTTCAGTCATCTTGAGTTGTATTTATGGATTACTGTATTTGGGTTTTGAGATGTATTCTGAGTTTGTATCTTAGACACTTAGACTTCTATCTGTTGTATCTCTTTTCGATTTCATGTTTTATCTATCTTCCTTTATGCTCTACCTTAGATGTGATTGAGTTTACATTCTGCTATGTCACCCCCATTCGGGGATATAAACTGTTTAGTCTTATACTGTTAGATGCATTGAGACCTAGGACATCGTTCTACCGCCGACACTGCGGCGTAGGCTGGGCGTTGTTACGTTCTCGTGCCCTAACTCTAGGGTGCGGGTCGTGACAAATAGCTATTATTGTAAGAAAACTACATAAGATGGAGGTGATCTTCCCATGATCCGCCAAAGTCAAGCATACATGTTCTCAAAATATCTTCTAGCGTCTGAATAGAACACTATTGTAAATCCTCTTTTCCTAAATAAAAGAATTAGTCATTCTTCCTATAATTATCTTTTAGATATAATATATTATTTATTATTAAATTAGTTTTTATATTTATTTTGGTTAGCCAAACCATATTGGTCATCTGTTTTAAGCAAGCCTTTTATATACACTATAACCCATATTAGAGCCCATCCCACTTGGGGATAAGCCTAAGTCAATTAGGCCAAACCTATTAATTGAGCCAGCCAAGTCCATACCTAAGACCCACAGCCACCGTTTGGGCCAAGCTATATTCTTTCCAAGCCTATTTCTAAAACCCGTAAAGCCTAAAGACCTAACTCTAAATTACTTAAACTCCAGCTAACCCGGTCATTCTTCTTCTTTTCTCTTTTTTGTTCGATGTTGGCCAGCTGAGAGCAACGATGATCTCGTTGCTCGACACAGTGAGCGGCATGGCCAGCTAGGCGGTCCTTCCAGAGACTCCCCAAAAGTTCGATGCCACCGACCAAGTTTGATCGATCCTCGCCGTTCACCGCCTACCGCCCACCAACTTAATCCAGCCTATCATCGTCATCCGCCTCTACTGGGTAACCGACCCAGTTGCACCTATAAATAAACTCGCACGCCTTCTCTTTCTTTATCCTCTCTCCATCGTGGCGAAGCCCTGTCCAACTGCAGTCTCTCCATACTCCTTCTTCTTCCTTGCCGATCGACCTTACGGCTTTGGCAACTGGCAGAGCTCCTCTGTAAAGATGTGACGATCTGCGATGAGTTCCCTCCTTCTTTTGTTAGATTCTTCCATCGATTCTCGATCCGTATTTTAATTCGTGGTGCCATTATTCATTTCAGTGTGTAATCTCTGCCACTGCTCAGTAATGGTGAGATCCTTCGACGAAGTCTGATCATCATTGGAGCGTAAGTTCCTCTATTGCTCTAACTCCAGTATTTGATCAGAGTAATTGACGAAATCTCATTGATCCTTGCCTTTGCTAGGAGACTGATCGGTCGATTGCTGGACAATTCACGCTCGACGAATCGATTAGATTCTTTCTCGAGATCAGTTGGTAAGTGATCTCGCCTCTTCCTTCTTAGGATTTTTAAATTTTTTTGATCTAGCATTGCTCAATCGATCCAATGGCTCTTTATTTTGATAGTGTGCCGATCTGTTAATCGTGAGGGGATTTAAGTTGGAATTGAATTTGTGCACTCTGTGAGTGAATTTCATCTATCCCTGATTGATTTTATTCAATTAATCTCAGTATTTCAAAAAAAATCAATAATTAAATTCCTTGTTCTCGCATGTTATGTGTTCGTTGAAATGTCTGAACTAGTCTGACCATCTGCTCTGGACATGGGACGATAGTGTCAGACTCCGGAGACACTATGGTTGCATTCTTGTTCAGGTATAATACCCTATTACCTACGCTGCATGCTTTGTTGAGTTTTTTGTAACACCAAGTCGACACGGGAGCAAGCTTGTCCTTGCAGATAGGACATGCAGATACTTGAGTACAGGAAGACAAATCTTGTGTCTATATTTGACACGAGCTAGGTGTTATGGACACGGTACCAAAAGTTGTATCGGAGTATCAATGTTCGACAATCCCTATTATAGTTTTAGAGAAGTTAAATTTGAATACTCTTTTGTGTTTCACCGTTGGGGGCTAATGTTTAGGTTGATCGGGTGAGGGCTATTATGGGCCTAACCCATTAGGCTATGATTTTTAGATTGATGTTGGTTCCAACTTTGCGCAGTTTGGGTATTGAGTTTTGTTATTATTGGGTTATAGTTGAGTTGGCCCATTAAGTTCAACATGTTATTCTGACTCAGTAAAACCAGTCTATTGGGTAGGCCAACTTTGGGCTGTTTACTCGAGAGTGATATATTTTTTGGACCAGTAGTGGGCCGGCCTATTTAGTTGAGTTAACCATGGAGTACAGATTTTAGGCTCAGTAGTATGAGAGTCTTACTCAATTAGTAAACGACGTTAAGAAAGATAATAGTGGGCAGTAGGGCTTTAAATAAAAACCTTGTAAAATCTTTAGATTATTACCTAACTATATTTTCCCTATTTTTGGTGATTTTAGAGACATTGACACCATCTTCTAAAAAGGCAAGCACATGTAGCTTAATTTTACTACCACTTGCATGCATGATCACTTACACTTGTTGTCATGATACTGTTTGCAAAAGCAAAAGTTTGATTACAAACTAAGAAAAGAGTATAAGAATACAATTTATTTTTGGGGAAGTACAACTATAGGAATCTGATTAGAAGACGATCACTTTATCCCTTCGACGATGCAATGTCGAAGAAGATAGCCTTTGGAGAGTGCTGCAGCAAGTGCTCTAGAGATAATGATCATTAGTCATGCTTTGAAAGTGATTTGGAACTCTATTTATAGAGTTTAGAGATAACTGTTAAGTAGTTATCATGGTTGGCGCACGCTACAATTGGCGCACCATTCATCCCTTGGCACAAATGGTTGGTTTAACTGCTTGGATGCGTGGCATGCTGTGATTGATATGCGCTTGGTTATAGACAGTGTCACATACACATTCTTCGAGATTAGTGGCATGTGTGCCACGTTATCTAACTACTTCAGGATAATTTGATCAGGTAGCGCCAACTGTTAGGTAGCGCTAGGTGCTACATGCTGCTTTATGACTTTCTGAATGATGTGGTGTTATTTATTACCTTATGCCAACTCAGATGGCGCGAGACAGCTGTTGGTCATTTATGACGAATCTGACACGTCTGACAAAATCTCCTCGAGTGCCACGCGTTCGAGATTCGAATGGATTTCTCGACTGACATGATGTCAGTCATGATGATAACTGTTTAGCTTCTCCGAGAAGATGGCCATGTGGAAAGCAGCGCCACTTGATGACCAGTGCCTATTGATTTTCTGCGCCATCTGATGTTTGGCGCCACTTGATGATTTAATTGCTAGCACTATTTATGAGTAGCGTTGGTGCTGATTGTACTTTTTAAGCTTCTACAAGACCCTCTTCAAAGTTTTCAAATTTGAAAAGCTTCAAAATTTGGAATACTTTGAATAAGAAACGGTTGGCGTAGATCAGTATCATAACCGACCCGACATTCAAGCGCAGATCACGCGGCTGTTACGGCTAAGCCTTGGCTATAAATAGTTGAGAAGAGATAGAAAAATACTCTTTACTTGAAATTTCTTTCTCTCGAACTCTTCTTCTTCTTCTTCAACTTTCGAAGCTTTCAACCAATTATAATAGGCCCGAAGAGATCCACCGCTGCCGAGAAAGGAAAGAAAGTAGCCGGAGCCACTTCGCGTATACCCCACTAAAGGTGCCACAACACATCATGCCGTCGGCGAGAGTTGAGGAGGCGAACCCAGCCTTGGAAGGTAAGAAATTGAATGGAGAAGATGACAGTGGACTGCTCGCGCCATTTGCGTATAGCACGATCAATAAGCCAACATCGACCACCTCTTTCAGAGTGTTGGTTGATGCTTTATGCCATCTGCACCTTGCGCTACCTCTTTCAGAGTATTTGGCTAAAACAATCATAACCAATGACGCCATGCGCCATTTGTCATATTCTCAACAAGCTGCACCATCTGTCATTATGCGTAGACCATGCACTAATCGTTGATGTGCCATCTGACTTAAAAATTGTCGTTTTGCATGTGCTGGCTGAGGACTGGTTTTTATACCCTGCGCCATCCATGATTGGCGTAGAGTATTTCTTTTGAAGAAACAATCTTTTAAGATTTTTAACTCTAAATTTTTTTTGTAGTTGATCTGAGGGAAGACCCTCATGCCAAGGAACTGGCATCTGCTTTTCGGGTGTCTGAGTACCAGAAAAACTTGTCTCTTATCCCATATCCAGAGAGCTATGTTGGAGAGTCAAAATTATAAGACTGCTTTGTTTGATAAGTGGTACTCCTTTTTTTGTCTGAGGACGCGCATTCTTATAAGAAGCCAGCTTTCCTCTTTGGAGAGGCCATAGCTGCAGACTCTCTGCCCAAGTCAAGAAAGGATCGACGAGCTTTCGTAAGAGGAACACATTGGTATATTTGCCTGAGATGATAAGAAATCTATTTTTATCTTAATATACTCATGCCAGCTACCCTAGAAAGATGTCATAGGATTTGACTCCTTTCCAAGAAGCTAGGGTAGGAAGAATATGTTACCGCCATAAGGAGCACAACAAAGACATCTTTCTCTGTAGATCTGATCAGTATAGTTCCCACTTAAGGGGTTTAAGACCAGTTGTGTACCGTCTGATGATACAGCCATAATGTAACCCGTCATAATCCCTATCTTTGTAAATATATGTTGCGTCTAAGGGAGAATATCCTCGCAATACTAGCATGAGACTTACTAGCTTAATGCATCCGGAGATTGTCCGTTGGAACCGTCTTTCTGTATGGATTCTTGACAACTTTTGTGAAAAGTTACAAGAACTGAGACTCTACGAAGCTGTTCTGACCACCACTTGTGGAATCCAAAATTACTCCAACTTATTTTTGGCTTAAGTAGAAAGGTATAACTGTCACGACCCGGTCCCAATTTCTTGGGTCGAATCAGATCATGTCCAGCTTGTACCGTTGTTGAGACGGCGGCAGTAAGCTGTATCACTCATGCAGGTAAATAAAACAACACAGTCTAATTGCCACAACTTTAATAATTCGAATAGTTTAAAACTTTTTACAATAAAATGAAAAATACATCTGAAGTACATTGCTTTCCACAACATCATGATTTATAAAGAAGAAGAAAAATCTAGGCAACCAGCTCATCAGTCTCGAGATCATCGTCCTCTAGTTGGGTCCTCGGAAAAAATCGCGGAACAAAGCCTCATCAGTGATACCTAAAATATTGGTTCTCCAGTCAGGAGGGAGCAAAGTACAATTCATGCTAATCTTGACAATTAATTTAACAATAAAATCATGCACTTTTAAACAGTTTGAAGATGAACAGTTTTGAAACAATACAGTACAGTGATGAATAGGCAATGTATATGACCGGCTTGGGTTACAGTAGTATCTAGCGATACGGTATGGCTTGTCCCCGTGTGAAGAGGGGAAAGCTAATACAGTCAGTTACAGTAATTTGGATGTGGTCATAAACATTACTCTACTCCCCCAGTCCCTAACAGTACAGTCAATACTCCCGAAAGAGTTCGTGTTTGAATAGTGGTTTAAAATTGCAGTGAAGTGATTATTAAATAATTGTAATCAACATAAATGTACTTGCCTTGATTTCCAATTGGACGAGATTTGTACTTCGGGATTCGAAAGGTCACGTTCTTCCTTGAAATCCTACATTCCGGGGAACTTTGTCTCAGAATTACAAACACCAGAATAGTCTAGTTGCAATCTCTATTTGTCTTTCCTAGTCTATTTTAGTTATTAACTAGCTAACACAACATCACAACATTTACTAATGAGTTTGAATTTAGAAATTCAATTTATTTAGGTTTTTCGGGAAAACTTGTAATTATCATATTAATATAAAACTTGGTATTTTATCTACTTATAGGACAAACTTGTTAAAATATAAAAATATTTTTTCTTTTCTTTAAAACGAGAAAATCCTGTATTATTTATTAAAAATAATTTATCAATTAATCCTACGCGTTCCACATTCCTAGAAAATAAAGTAAAATACTACACTACAATATTACAGACCAATTAATAAAAACAGGGCTTATGCCCCTACAACTTAATTACATAAATTGAAATAAGAAAAGAAACTGGTTAGTCCGAAAATTACCTACAATTTAACAAAAACTAATAAATTTCCAAAATATTATTTAAAAAAAATTATAATCTCAGACTCTGGTCCAAACTTCATTTTCAACTACTCTGCCTCAACGTTCGGTCGAACCGGTGCGTTTGCATTTCGTTGGGGCCCAGTAACCAATTATGGTTGTCGCCCAAAAATCATTTTAAAACCATTTTATTAATTTTTTCGAAAATTTCGGCAGCATTCCCTCTGTTTTCGGTCAACCCAAAAACTGGGAAATGCTCCGTAAACCTGCAAAATAACTCCCGAAACCCGAAATTCATATATATCCATAGAATAATTTTTCCAAAGCCAACACAACATCTCTGATATAATAACGGAATTCCCGAAAACTCGAAACCATTCCGAATTAAACTTCCCAAAAGGATTCAACTCCAGCATATTTATATTTAACCAAAAATTCCCAACAGAACCTAAAAAAACAACTTCAGAACATTATCCGAACTCATTCACAGAGCTAAGAGCCAAATATATACATTAAATTTGAATCTCCAATAATTCCGAGAATTCAAAACACAGAAACTCTTCCGAAAGAGTTCTCGGAAATCCGAGAATTTCTGAGTTCTGAGAGAACAAAAACCAGCAACAAAATGATTTTCCCGAAGAACTCGGAAAAGCCGAGATAGTAACGTAGTTGCTACGTTACCGATAACCGAATTCCGGAGGAATCGGGGACCAGATTTCATATTGACAGAGAAATTTAAATTTGGGGTTAGAGTTTACCCAAACCGAAAGTGCAACGGAAATCCTGCAGTGAATCTCGGAACCGAACTGCTCAGGAACAGAAACGAAACCACCAACAGCGCACGCGGGTCAGAACCGAGAAACAAACAGGGGCGAACGGGGGCGATCGGACGGTCGGAGTGGCCGCGCGGTCAGCTGGCGGCGGCGGCCACGGGGAACGGCGCCGGGGGCGGCGGCTTCGGGATCCGGGGTCGGGCGCCGGTCGGGTGCGGCCCGGGGGTCGTCTTGGAGCTCCGGGAAGAGGGTTTTGGAAAGAAGAAGAAATGGTAGTGTGGGGAAGAAGGAGGAGTAGGGAGGGAGTTTTATAGGTGAAGGAAAAGGAGGTTACCGGAATCCGGAGTGTTCCCGGCCGTTCCGGAGGGGAAACGGGGAGTCGCCGACGTGACACGCGGAGGGAAAGGAAAAGCCGAGAGAACTTTCGGTTACCAAAAACCATTACAGAGAGTAATTCTCTCTCTCACTCAAATGAATGAATGAGTGATAAATAGGTTAATGGATAGTTATTGGGTTTTGGAATATGGGTTGAAAGCTAATGAGTATTAGTTATAGGTTTGGGCCCAAAGCTTGGGCTTCTAACATTTGGGCTTCTATAAAACTTTAAGAAAATAGTCTTGTAGGCTTAAATGTTTAAGAAATGGGTTTATGAAAAATGCTTGTGGGTTTTTTTTTTTTTTTTTTTTATACCATAGGCTAAAAGCTCAACTAACATGGACTAAAAAGACAATTAATTTAATTCCTAAAATTACGGGTTTCACAACCTTCCCTCCTTAGAAAATTTCGTCCTCGAAATTAAAGGCAGGGTAGGAGATACAAACAGGTACGGGTATTACGCCCGTAACTCAGGTCCAACAATAAGAATTTCCAAGGCAGTCGTGGATGAGATGGTTTATGATATCATCCATGTAGAAAAATACAAAAGCGAACCAAAGTACACGAGGTTGATCAGACCATCATGCACCGGTCCTGATTAGACAATATATTAGTGGGTGCACCCAATAAAATATCGTCATGATCAAGCTTGATTTAAAGAGGTAGCTTGCAAAACTAGGCTAACTTAGCAGCATTAGTCAAATTTAGAACGGGAAAAAGAAAAGATAAGGAATAAGAGTTTAAGTGATGGTTCGAACTCTGATTTCTTCTCATCTCTGACTAGACTTGCAACTGGTTTCTCTGGCACTGAAAGGTTAAGTCCAAACTTCAGTTCTGAATTATCCAAAATATGACTCGGATCCGAAATGTAACGTCTGAGCCGTGACGTAGAAGACGTTGCACACCCTCAAGATTAGCTGGTAGAGCTAACTGGTACGCTACTTCCAACTCGTCTTAAACTTCAAATGACCTGATGTACCTGGCCTCAATTTCCAGCTCCGTCGAAACTGATTGTTCCTCTGGTAGGAGAAACTTCACCAAATGCAATTTGGTCTTCCCAAGACCTGCCAAATTTCGAGACGCAAAATCTCAATACATCTTCAAGCGTCTGGATTGACCTCTCTGATTGCTCGTCCCGCGGTACTCCATGAATCCGGAAAATGTGCCTCTCGTACAATGCTGCCCACTTCTTAGTGGATAAACCAACTTTGAAAGTGTGCTGACTTAGTCAGTCGGTTTTCTATAATCCAATTGGTGCCCTTCCCTCCTTGGGAACAAGGCAATCCTTACTCAAAGTTCATTGTTATATGCTTCTACTTCCACTCCGAATTGTCCAGCGGCTGCAATAAACTGGTTGTTCTCTTGCTAAATTCCTCAGATTGACAAATTCGCATCTAATCACATACCTGGAATTGTCCTTCTTTATTCCATAACACCAATCAATGGAGGCATATTCCGATACATCTTATTATCTCCTGAATATATAGAATACTGCGACTGGTGCATTTCTTTCATCAACTCGTTCCTCCGTTTGTCAGCCGATACGCAAAGTCTCGCACCATTCTTCAGAGTTCTAATGCTGATTAATTTAGAAACCCTCAGGTGTTTCTGCCAACACTTGAGCTCTAAGCCTGCAAAGTGCCTCGTTTTGAAACTACGTTCTCTTGATTTTTATCCCTCAGCCTCGAACTTCATCAATACTGAATCAGCATCCAGCTCCGTCCTTCTATCTCCAGGTAGTATAACCTCCAGTCCAAACTTCTCGATATCTTCTAGCAGGTGCTAATCCTTGGTTAAGAACTTCGCCATCAGTATCGACCAAGTGCATCAGCGACCACATTAGCCTTACCTGAATAGTACTGCAGGTTGATGTCGAAGTCCTTCATCTGCTTCAGCCATCTTCTTAGTTTAACATTCAGCCCTTTCTGAGTGAATACATATTTCAGACTTTTTGTAGTCCGTATAAATTTTCACTCCCTTTCCATAAAAATCATGCTTCCAGCTTCAAAGTAAAGATAATTGCAGCAATTCAAATTAGGCGTGGGATGATTCCTCTTATGAGTCTGTAGTTGCCTACACGTGTAAGCAATTACTCTCCCATGTTGTTGAAGAACGCAATCCAGTCCTCTTCCAGAGGCATTACTTAAATTGAAAACCCACCGGTTCCTGCAGGTAGCGCAAGGATTGGTGTAGTGGTAAGTCTCTTCTTCAGCTCCTCAATGCCGCCTGGCAAACTTTCGTTCAGATGAACTCTTCATTCTTCCAAGTGAGCTTCGTCATTGGCTCAGCAATCTTGGCGAAATCCTTCACGAACTTCCGGTAGTAGCCGGCCAAGTTCAAGAATCTTCCGAATTGAACTTGGGGTATACCACTCCTCAACAACAGCTATCTTCCATCGAAATTTCTTCTCTTGACGACATGGCCAAAAGTCCACCTTGTCAAAAATCCACGTTCAGATAACTTACCATAAACTTTTTTTTCCTCAAAGTTTCCAAAAACTTCCTCAGGTGTTCTTCATGCTCTTCTTCAGTCTTCAAATATATCAGAATGTTATCGATGGAGAAGATAAACTGATTCAAATACTCATGAAAATCTCTGTTCATGAGATTCATGAACACAGCAGGAGCATTTGTCAGTCTAACGTCCTGACCAAAGAAAACTTTCCATACTTGGTGTTTGAATGCCGTCTTGGAAATGTCCTCTTTCCTGACTTTGATCTAATGGTGATCGGGTCAATCTTCGAAAACTCCTTAACTCCACACAACTAGATCAAACAGATCCTCGATCCGGACAGAAAGTACTTGTTCTTTAGTGTCTGGTAATCCATGCACATCAGTTGTTCCATCCTTCTTGGGCACAAACAGGATAGGTGTTCCCTAAGGTGAAGTTCTATCTTGGATAAATCCTAGAGCCTTCATTGATCTGGTCCTTCATCTTCTATGAACTTCGAGTCTGCATTATGCCTTTGTAGGAGGCAAGGTCTGCTAGATAGGAAGAGAGTCCCTAGGTTGTGGCCTAACAGGTGTTGCTGGGATAAGAGCTCTGGTTTGATGGAAAGATAAGGGGCAATCCTTTACCCGATGTTCAGCAGATCCACATACCAAACATTTCTCCAATCTCTTGCGACAAATATTGGTTTGGTGACCAAGCCTTTTACAGTAGCCACAAACCAATAGTTTCTTACGATATAACTGCCGGATAGGGCTCAAAATATCTTCTAGATTTCAGGGGTACCCCTCCTAGGGTGAGGTTCCGCTCCAAGTTGGTTTAAGATAGCTAAGGCTACATCATTGACGTTCTTCATGTCTTCTCTCGTGATATTCTTCTGTTCCTGTTAGGCTTCATCTTGAGCTTTCTGGAACTCCAGGATTACTTGAAATAGGGCAACCATTTGGAAGATGTTTGCTGGTACTGGTGGAGCAACAAAATGAATACTCCACCTAGGAAATGCAACTCAGTTTGAGATGAGGTAGGAATCGCCAGTGTAGGGAAAACTTCACTGGATGCACTATGAGGACGGTCAAACAGCCGCGAGGGAAAAGACCCTGGACTTGGTTGAGGAGATGGGGTATGATCCGGAGATGACACCTCATCGCCAGCAGGATTTGGTCAACGGTTATTCTCTGGATGGTTTAGGATGCAAACATAAGCAAGGTATCCTACCAGTCTATAATCAAACCAAAAATATTTATTTATAATATATTTCGGTCCTATGTTGTGACAAATTGATGTTCTAGTGTTCTAGTTGTTTCTAAATATGTTTTTCTAAGTTGTTGTTCAGACCTGCATGGGCCACCACTAAAAATATGTCACGACCCGGTCCCAATTTCTTGGGTCGAATCAGATCATGCCCAGCCTGCACCGTTGTTGAGACGGCGGCAGTAAGCTGTATCACTCATGCAGGTAAATAAAACAACACAGTCTAATTGCCACAACTTTAATAATTCGAATAGTTTAAAACTTTTTACAATAAAATGAAAATTACATCTGAAGTACATTGCTTTCCACAAACATCATGATTTATAAAGAAGAAGAAAAATCTAGGCAACCAGCTCATCAGTCTCGAGATCATCGTCCTCTAGTTGGGTCCTCGGAAAAAATTGCGGAACAAAGCCTCATCAGTGATACCTAAAATGTTGGTTCTCCAGTCAGGAGGGAGCAAAGTACAATTCATGCTAATCTTGACAATTAATTTAACAATAAAATCATGCACTTTTAAACAGTTTGAAGATGAACAGTTTTGAAACAATACAGTACAGTGATGTGAATAGGCAATGTATATGACCGGCTTGGGTTACAGTAGTATCTAGCGATACGGTATGGCTTGTCCTCGTGTGAAGAGGGAAAAGCTAATACAGTCAGTTACAGTAATTTGGATGTGGTCATAAACATTACTCTACTCCCCCAGTCCCCAACAGTACAGTCAATACTCCCGAAAGAGTTCGTGTTTGAATAGTGGTTTAAAATTGCAGTGAAGTGATTATTAAATAATTGTAATCAACATAAATGTACTTGCCTTGATTTCCAATTGGACGAGATTTGTACTTCGGGATTCGAAAGGTCACGTTCTTCCTTGAAATCCTACATTCCGGGGAACTTTGTCTCAGAATTACAAACACCAGAATAGTCTAGTTGCAATCTCTATTTGTCTTTCCTAGTCTATTTTAGTTATTAACTAGCTAACACAACATCACAACATTTACTAATGAGTTTGAATTTAGAAATTCAATTTATTTAGGTTTTTCGGGAAAACTTGTAATTATCATATTAATATAAAACTTGGTATTTTATCTACTTATTGGACAAACTTGTTAAAAATATAAAAATATTTTTCTTTTCTTTAAAACGAGAAAATCCTGTATTATTTATTAAAAATAATTTATCAATTAATCCTACGCGTTCCACATTCCCAGAAAATAAAGTAAAATACTACACTACAATATTACAGGCCAATTAATAAAAACTGGGCTTATGCCCCTACAACTTAATTACATAAATTGAAATAAGAAAAGAAACTGGTTAGTCCGAAAATTACCTACAATTTAACAAAAACTAATAAATTTCCAAAATATTATTTAAAAAAAATTATAAATCTCAGACTCTGGTCCAAAGTTCATTTTCAACTACTCTGCCTCAACGTCCGGTCGAACCGGTGCGTTTGCATTTCGTTGGGGCCCAGTAACCAATTATGGTTGTCGCCCAAAAATCATTTTAAAACCATTTTATTAATTTTTTCGAAAATTTTGGCAGCATTCCCTCTGTTTTCGGTCAACTCAAAACTGGGAAATGCTCCGTAAACCTGCAAAATAACTCCCGAAACCCGAAATTCATATATATATATCCATAGAATATATTTTTCCAAAGCCAACACAACATCTCTGATATAATAACGGAATTCCCGAAAACTCGAAACCATTCCGAATTAAACTTCCCAAAAGGATTCAACTCCAGCATATTTATATTTAACCAAAAATTCCTAACAGAACCTAAAAAAACAACTTCAGAACATTATCCGAACTCATTCACAGAGCTAAGAGCCAAATCTATACATTAAATTTGAATCTCCAATAATTCTCGAGAATTCCAAAACACAGAAACTCTTCCGAAAGAGTTCTCGGAAATCCGAGAATTTCTGAGTTCTGAGAGAACAAAAACCAGCAACAAAATGATTTTCCCGAAGAACTCAGAAAAGCCGAGATAGTAACGTAGTTGCTACGTTACCGATAACCGAATTTCCGGAGGAATCGGGGACCAGATTTCATCATTGACAGAGAAATTTAAATTTGGGGTTAGAGTTTACCCAAACCGAAAGTGCAACGGAAATTCTGCAGTGAATCTCGGAACCGAACTGCTCAGGAACAAAAACGAAACCACCAACAGCGCACGCGGGTCAGAACCGAGAAACAAACAGGGGCGAACGGGGGCGATCGGACGGTCGGAGTGGCCGCGCGGTCAGCTGGCGGCGGCGGCCACGGGGAACGGCGCCGGGGGCGGCGGCTTCGGGATCCGGGGTCGGGCGCCGGTCGGGTGCGGCCCGGGGGTCGTCTTGGAGCTCCGGGAAGAGGGTTTTGGAAAGAAGAAGAAATGGTAGTGTGGGGAAGAAGGAGGAGTAGGGAGGGGGTTTTATAGGTGAAGGAAAAGGAGGTTACCGGAATCCGGAGTGTTCCCGGCCGTTCCGGAGGGGAAACGGGGAGTCGCCGACGTTACACGCTGAGGGGAAAGGAAAAGCCGAGAGAACTCTCGGTTACTAAAAACCATTACAGAGAGTAATTCTCTCTCTCACTCGAATGAATGAATGAGTGATAAATGGGTTAATGGATAGTTATTGGGTTTTGGAATATGGGTTGAAAGCTAATGAGTATTAGTTATAGGTTTGGGCCCAAAGCTTGGGCTTCTAACATTTGGGCTTCTATAAAACTTTAAGAAAAATAGTCTTGTAGGCTTAAATGTTTAAGAAATGGGTTTATGAAAAATGCTTGTGGGTTTTTTTTTTTTTTATACCATAGGCTAAAAGCTCAACTAACATGGACTAAAAAGACAATTAATTTAATTCCTAAAATTACGGGTTTCACAATAACAGTAAGACTGGTACCATTGCCACTCCTCACGGAGAACTAGGCTTTGCTCTCCATGAAATGTAATTTCTTTCTCGTCTGCCAATGAGCGATAACCCTTATGAAGAGTGCCTACCGACAGAAGACGAGCTAAAGGATTTAGCCAAATTGAATCCTAAGATGGTAGCAGTTTTAGATGAATTGCGGTGTCACTTTACCACCCGCATGCATCTATATAAGACTAGTACCACATGCTATATCTTGAAGTGGTTGGTCTACTTCTTCTTCGGCCATAATATAGACCCTAAAGTGCAATCAATCTTAATGTACGCCTCGCTCTTTTGAGCCGCTTGATGCTCAAACTATTTCTCAACTGCTAGAGGAGACTGGCCGAGCTGATACAGAGTTGGCAAACCCTGGAATGACTATGATGTCAATACCCCTCTGGAAAGTTATATAGGGCAGAGTGGTATCAATTTATCTCCAGAAGCTACTTTAGCAGGCTTTCTTTCCCTATGGTTACGACGATTTGTCGTCCTAGGTGCTAGTGTTGTCGACCGAATCCATTACGGCGTACTTTTTGTAGCAGTGCGCTTGGTATTCGGATACAAAATGGATATTCTCTCGGCCATGACCAGTACGTTGAATGCGGGACTCCGAAGCTTCATTGATAGTTTGATGGAAAAGCCTAACAACCGAATACGATACCCTTATACCGAGATGCCAAACAAATATCTATTTGGCTGGTTGTTATTGTATCACCTTTCATTGATGGATACTAACCTTGGGGCCGGAGGAGCGTTGGCAGCTAATTTCATCGGCAGATTTGCTGATGCGAAATGGAAGGTTATGTCTTTATATGATTGCAGGAAAGCACTAAATAGGGGCACAGATAGGAGATTTTTCTGCATTTCTTCTCCACTTGGATATGAAAATATTTCGGCCCCTATCCAAGATTTACAGCCCATAGGTTCTCGTCCTTCTCCTGAGGCCTTTAGTTGGTTGAAAATAATTAGACCCTCTCATCTGGTGTACTAATTCGAGAATAACTATTTTTTAGAGCCATATCTGCCAAGTTGCTTTGCTCGCCAGTTCGGCTATGATCATTGCATGTTGGGAATGCAACCACTTGTCTAAAAGCTTTCGGGCATCTGATTTATGGTGCCCATAGATGGAGATATTAAAATACAAGAGGCACACGGGTTCTATTTACCATACCTTCAACTATTGTAGAAGATGGTTTGCGTATCTTGAGTTTATATGCATGCTTCTATACCTCAGTGAACACTTTATTTGAGGGTTATTCGATGAATGATAGTTTCATCAGTGCTAGTAAAGCGTTTGATGGAGATGCAGCTACTATAGATTTGACTGAAGCTGAAGTGAATGTCCCTATCGAGGATCCTCTAGAAACTGTAAATATGGATTTAGTTGATGAAACTCAAGATCCATTGAGCGATCTTCTCAAGAAATAAAAATTGAAATCCCCCGCGAAGAAGGCTGCCAACAAGTCAAGAGTAGGGGCCCCCACACAGTCACCTTAAGATATTCCTTCTTCTCCTACTGTGGGGAAGGATGGGACAAAAGAAACAGCTGCTATTGAGAGACCCATAGCCAGGACCAGATTTTAGACACGGCAGAGAGAAGCCGGTTTATCATCGGGCATGACTACTTTCCTCAGGGGATCGACCCCATCCCCATTTAGAAGAGAAAGTATAGGTGCCGAAGAGGGACAAGCAAAGAACGGCCTGCTCCTGAATAAGTACAACCCCAATCTTTTGTCTTTACTGAGACTGTTGTCATTTCTCCTCGACCATTATTCAAGCATTCTGCCAGAAGAAAGCTATTGGCTACCAAAGTCATGGGGAGGAAGACTGCGGCTTCTCTAGTATCTTTTTCTCCGGAACAAAGGACAATGTCACCAGGGGGTGTTTCTTCTCCACAAGGTGATATTTTTACTCTTTATTTTTAGCAAGAGTTACTTGATCTTGACCCTGTGGAAATTTGTATTGATATATCTTCATCTCGAGAACCTCCGGCTACCAGTGCTCCAACTCTGAAGGTTACAGCAAATACTCCTGGTATTTCTGTTTCAGAACCTTTGGTTGTGGGATTCACCATTCCTTTGTCTTCAGCAACATTGGCGGCGTTTGCTGCAACTGGCCTGACATCACCCTCAACCAATGAACTAGCTCTAGGTGTTTCTGTGGATATTCCCCTTGTGACTGATACAGAGCCCATAATTTATCCGCTCCGAGAACCACCACTCCTCAAGATGAAATACTTCCATTTGGAATAACCTTGATTCATGGTGAAAAAGAGGTAATGCCTCCAGAAGTACCAGCATCTTCTGTACTTCAATTTCTTGCAGCTCATGTTTCGAGCGAAATTCCTTCTCAAGAGAAGGGGATGATCGAGGCGCTGCTTGACTGCAATCTTAGTGCTGATCCAATGGAGAAGGATCCGATCGATACCGCTTCTGACCCTAGTCTAAATTCAAACCCTACTCAAGTACTGGTCCAAGATTTACTAACCAAGGAAGATCAAGTTAAAGGTAGCAATCACTAAGATGATAGTGACCACAGCCCAAGTGATGCTAATCAGAGGTTTGAAGAACTGCCAAGGGATGAAGACTCTGGTATTGAAGTTGAGGGCGATGAGGGCTCAAATGGTGATGAAGGTGAAGATTAAAATGTTGATATCGAAGGTGTTATTGACATCGAAGATGGTAAGACCCCTAATGATGTCAGAAAATGGGATGTTGATGTCGAGGGTGATGAGAATCCACAAATTAATGTTGAAGGGATTTAGACTCCAACTGAACATGTTATTGAGACAGAGGGGGTAGAGGTAGCTGCAGTCCCAGGTGGCCAGGCCAACTCAGAGGCCGAAAGTGGCCATTTTATGTCAGGCGGTTTAGAGGCTGGGAGCAGCCAAGCAGTCATCTCTGAAAATACCATAATACGGCTCTATACAGAGCAAGATGCCGTGCCTCGAGAGACCCCGTATGCGTTGTCGGGCTCAGGTAAACTTCTATCTTTATTTACCCTGACTTCTTTAATGCTGTTTGACATGATATATAATGATTGTGCTTCTTGATTGCAGAGGGTCCCGTAGGGACGATTGTTGTAGCTCCGTTGACTTTTGCAGCTTTTAGTTTCAACTCAACCATTGCTCCTCTGGATATAAGGACTCAGGTTGCGGAAGGAAGCTCTTCGAGGATGCAGGCACCAAGATCTTCTGGTGCACAATCAGTGATTCCATCTTCTTCTGCAGAAGGAGGGGTTCGGACTGAAGTGGCTACTCCTGGTGTATCGGCGATGACAAATATTGTCGTCGAGACTTATACCAGCGCTTTCTTCACTTCATTAAAAACTTTTGTTCAGATGGTCTTAAAGAAAGGCCACCCCTATGAGTCAGTGAGGAGAACTGCCTTCTTTATTGTTGAAGCCATCCACAATATTGGCGATCTCGAGAGGGTTAGCTTCTTGGAGCACATCTTGGATGCTCTCGAAGATCATATCAAATCCTACCAAGACCTGACAAGAGGCAATATCTAGCTGCTCGTAGATGCTGAGTGTTAAGCGATGGCTCGCGAGTCTGCAGTACGACAAGTAGCCTTAGAAGATTTTATGGTTGCCTTTTTAACACAATCTATAGAGTTGGATGCTAGCATTATCGAAACCACTTCTTCTGTTGAGCATTATAAGGCCGAAGCTGCAGAGAAAGAGAAGGAAGCGACTGAATGCCAAGCTCATCTTCAGGAATTAGAAGCTGAGATGGCCAAACTTCGCGAGACACTCAGAGCAACCAGGAGACGTAAAGAAGAAGTACTTGAAATGCATCAAGTTGCCGCAAGCCGTCTGGATGATCTAAGAAGGCAGCAGAGGAATTTGTTCGAGTTTAGGCTGCAGAAATTGAACATCGAGTTAACTCCCTGTAACCCTTTGATCCAGAATCTGGAAGGGCCTTGGCCAGGCAAAGGGTGCTTGATTCCAGAACAGAGAGAGCTGATGCTATGAAGGGAATGATAAATGAACTTAGCACTCAGCCTCCCAAATGAAGCTATCCAATTGTGACCATTTTTCTGCTGAACGTATAATTTTGATGTTTTGCACGTTATTGGAATAAAAATATTGATAAACTTTTTGTGGCTCTATTACTTATTGCGTATCTGTTTAAGACACAAGTAATAGATAGGAATAAAAACTATGTTCAGAGGTGCTGGACATGACATATTTTTTGAAAATAATAATACTTATTATATCTGTTCAGAGGTAATGTGGACATGACAAAATATAACTCGTAATATTGTTATTTTGAAGATAACATCATCAGAGGTAATGTGGATGTGACGAGTCGTTAATATGGATAGCAGAATTCAGAGGTAATGTGGATGTAAATTCGTACATCTATTGATTATCCTTGGGCAAACTGGGACTCAAGAACATGATATCTTTTATAACAACTAGGTTTCAAAAGATGATGTTTGCAATGATGGAGTAGATGATGTTGTCACTCTGGATAGACTCCATTAGGGATTCAAAAATTTAAAGTATGTACAATATTTTTTAGAAAATACAGTACACACTTTCAAACATGGTATTTCTTCAGAAATTTGCCGTTAATGGGCATCATAGCGATTCAACCATACATACCAGACAGTTGATAAGCTCCGTTTGAGAAAACTTTGCTTATAACGTAGGGACCTTCCCACTTTGTTTTGAACTTGCCTTTGCTCATATTTGTCTTAGGATGTCTGATAGTAAGGACTAGCTCACCTTTTTGAAATGCTCATACTTTGACTTTATGGTTGAAGGCTTTTGAGATACGGGCTTGATATAGCTCGATGTGTTGTTGAGATAACAGCCGCTTCTCTTCAAGTGCTTCAAGCTATTGAAGTCGAAGACGATTATTTTTCTGTTGTGAGTTCATTGGCAATGACTATTCTCAGTGATGGAACCTGAATCTCCAACGGAAGGATAGCTTCACATCTATACATAAAAGAGAAAAGTGTACAACCGGTCAGAGTACGTATGGTAGTGCGATAGGCCCATAGACATTCTTCAAGCTTTTCGCTCCAGTTTCGTTTATTGGTAGAAACAAACCTTTTAAGAAGCTTGATGATTGTTTTGTTGAATGCTTCTGCCAAACCGTTAGCTGTAAGATTGTAGGCTGTGGAAGCAACATTATTGATCCAGTTGTCATCACAGATTCGAATGAACTTCTGACTGACGAACTGATGTCCATTGTCATAAACGATTCGCTGAGGAATACCGAATCTGTAGATCGCATGATGTTTGATAAATTTGATGACACTGCTTGTCTTGACTTCAGCTAAGGGAATAGCTTCGGTCCATTTGGAGAAGTAATTGATTATGGCTAAGATAAACCGATATTCTCGAGATGAAGGCGGATTAATAGAACCGATGACATCCATGCCCCAAGCTTCAAAGGGCTATGATGCTACAGTAGGATGCAGGAATTCTGATGGTTGATGAATGAAATCTACATGGATTTGACATGTTCGGCATTTTCTTAAATATTCGATGGCATCGGACACCATGGTTGGCCAATAATATCTCATGCGTCAAATTCGATCTTGTAGTTTAGGCCCAGGCTGATGTGCACCACAGACACCATCATAAGCTTCACGTAGTATCTCCTTTGCTTCATTGCCGGCAAGACAGCGTAGAAGCATACCATCATATGATCGTCGGTAGAGTGTTTTAGAGGCATGGTTGTAGTAGAATCGAAGTGATCGCCAGCAGATTGTCGTTGCTTCCTTAGGATTTTCAGGTAGGATATCATATACCACAGAGTCAATAAAGAGAGCTCTCCAGTCTTTACTTGTGGTGCAGAACTCGACTGAATTGCTGGATTCTAGATGCAAATTATTCTTAATACAGAATAATTTCCTGTTAGTGATGATGATCATCTGTTGTCTTTTTACAGGGATTGCTAATACTGCTACTAGATTGGCAAGCGCATCAGCTTCTGTATTGCGAGCTCTACGTACATGTTCAATAAAGAAACCTTTGAATGATGTAGCCAACTTGACAGCTACTTCATGATATGGAACGAGATCTTGATGACGTACTTTATATGTACCTCTAACCTGATTGACGATATCCAATTGTTTGGCTAATTGGAGACCTATGAGTAGAGCGTTATATTCAGCAACATTATTAGAGCATGGTTTGGCTAAAGAATAAGCTCTCTCAATTGCTAGTCCTTCGGGAGATACTAGAATAATTCTAACTCCAGCGACAATAGTGCATTTAGTTCCGATTCTGGAACCACCATCAAAGAATAGTCGCCAAGCAAGGATTCCTTTTGAAGTCATGTTGGATTCCAGAGTTTCATCAAGAATTTTGTCATATACTTTAGATGTCTCAAGGATCGGATAAGCAGCCAAGAAGTCAGCTGGGGCTTGACCCTTAACAGACTTTTATAGGACATAGACCATATCATACCGTGCTAGTAATATGGCCCATGTAGCGAGTCTGAAATTGAGTGTACTTGGCTTCTTCATCAAGACTTGTAGAGGACTGACTATGGAGATGACATGAATGGTTTGGCCCATGATGTAATGTCGTATTTTCTGAACACCGAACTTCAAAGCTAAACATTCTTTTTCTACTGGACTGTATCGATGTTCAGCTCTGATCATTGTACGAATGAGATAATAGATGGCTTGCTCATGACCTTCTTTGTTCTTTTGGGCTAGTAAAGTGCCCAGGGAATGATCCATTGGTCAGACATACATTAAGAAGGGTATTCTTGTGACTGGAGGAACTAGGACTGGAGGGTTCATCAAGTACTGTTTTATGTCTTCAAATGCTTGCTAGTATTCTTCAGTCCAAATGAAAGACACACCTTTCTTCATTAGTTGAGTAAACGGTCTGCAACGTCCAGAGAGATTTGAGATGAATCTCTTGATGTACGCAAGCCTTCCCTGGAATCCTCGTAGCTCTTTTAGGTTCCGTGGAGGACACAACTCTTGAATGGCTTAGACTTTCTCGGGGTCAATGTATATACCCTCAGAGATAATAACGAATCTGAGAAATTTTCCACTAGAGACTCCCATGAATGACTTAGTGGGATTCATCTTGAGTTTATGTTGGTGCATTAGATCGAAGATAGTTCTTAAGTCTTGGATGTGGTTATAGAAGCATGAAAAATTTCGGTATAGTGTAAGGCGCAGGTGGGTGCTCCCACTACCTGTCCCTTTTCATAATGGTTCAGAGGTTGCATGGCGTAGGTTAGTGTCCTCACTATGAGACCATCATCACAGAAGCACAGGCGATCAAGTACGCCAAACAACAAAGACAAAAGTCACAAACAGATGAAAAGCTTGGAAGTTCCTTTCATTAATCATGGCTACAAGGGTCTGCTACATATTCTACATGATTACATAAAAGACTTCATAAAGACATAATTACAACGATCTGTTACAAAAGACTTTGGGGTTACATTTGTTGAATTAAAAACTCCTACGGATCTACGCTGGGGTTAATCTTCACAGTATGATCGTCATGGAGAGAGGTACTACGGATAGAAGACGTGAATACATTCTCCATCAAAGTCTCTAACACAGCTTCCCCCTCCAGACGCACATCACTTCTAAAAGTAGCTATTGGCCCGCCAAGAGCTCAAGCCACAGCATAGCAGGAAGGCCCTTTTCAAAAGGGCATCAGCTTCTGAGGCTCTTCTAGCCTATCAAAAGTGCAGCCACCAATGAGCAGGGCAGAGCACAACCTGCGGTGCTTTACGCTGACAACCGGGCCACGAGCTAGGTTGTCAGGACCGCCAAGACCTTTGAGACATCGCCCAGGTTCGGACTCCGCATGAGAAGTATTCCAGCACGTTCTGAAGCTCACCAACAGTTCTTCTACGAAGGCACAACTCCTCTGAACGAAGGGATCCTCAACCAGAATCTGACTTAGACAAGGCCCACTGCCGCTCGAAGTTAAGTCTGGGTCTCGCATGGTTTTGAAGGACAAGAAGATGAAGACATGTCTCTTCAGAAGAAACTTTTCCTTTATATAAGGCGGGGTGGTCCAAAACGTATGCCACACTACCGATGGTTGAAATTCCCACAGTAATAGGATGAACCTAGGACTCAGCACGATTAATCTCATTAAATAAGGTTCATTCGACTAAGTCCTAGACCCCCTTGGAATTCTCCAAGTAACAGTGTCAATTAAGAGGGAGTCCTTAAAGAGCGAACATTTATGGCTCTTTACTTCAAAGCCAGTGGCTTCGATCCAGAGGCGTAGCTACTTGCCTGCGTGTCACGACCCGCACCCTAGAGTAAGGGCACGAGACGTGGGTACGTCCAGCCTACGCCATTGTGTCGGCGGTAGAACATTGTTCTAGGTCAAACATCTAACAATATAATGGTACCTGTACAGTATATACTCTCTGAATAGAAGTGACATAACAAATACAGTCTCAATCACAACTAAGGTAGAACAAGATAAAGATAGATAGATAAATATCCAGAAAAGAAGAAAGCACAGAGATACAATCCAGAATTCTAAGTGTCTAAATAAGTACATATCCCAAAATATCTCAGAATCCATATACAGTAATCCATGAAAGGTAAGACATCCTAATCTAAGGGAGTGTCATCCACTGCTAGTGGGTCCTGCTGCTGGTCCATGTCCAAGCACTCATATAAGGTAGCACCGTAGTAGGTAAGGCAGAACGCCTCAGCCTCGTCCTCTGTGATATTTCAACAGATCCAGTAAGGACATGAGCGAGCACAATACATCTCAACAAATCATAGTAGGTCAGGATATATAATCATGCTAGAGAGTAAGATACAAGAAACTGAAGGAAATAACATAATAAAAAGAAAGACTGTAAATAAATAGATACCATATATATAGAGAACTATCAGTGACTAGTGATTTAGAGCAAAAGATGGTTATATAAACGGCACGATGTTGTACACGAGTAATCTACAGAGGTTGTGCACGAGTAATCTACTGGATTGATTACATAACCACTTCTACTCTCCCGCCCCAATCACTACACAAGGATCTAGCCAAGTTATGTTATTATACACGAAGAATGATCGTACACGAAGATCATGTGAATACATGTATATACACGATTTCATACGATTTGTACACGAATGTCACGAATACAAGGAGTACACGATGCTCACGATAAAGTACACGAACACGAATACCCGATGTATCCGCTAAGGGGATAACATCGCACGACAAGATCCATATAGTACTAATCCTTGTTTCCAACGTGTCAGCATCATGTAAAGTAATCTAAAGCAGGAAATATACTCCTAATACAGGATATGAAATGATCAGAGAATGTACTCGCCTATATCCTGAGTATCTGAAGAATATCTACTGTCCGAGGAGTGGTGTCTGTCTCCTATAGAACAGAGTCACTATGAGTCTAAAATGAGAATAAGATGCAAGTCAATGCATTCTACATGAATCTAGGTCAATCTCGACCAAAGTCAACTCTTGGTCAACTCTGGTCAACCCTAGAAGTTAAACTAGGTCAACCAAGTCAAACCTAAGTCAAACAAGTCTATACTAGTCTAACTAGTCTATTCTAGGTCTAACAAGGCTATACAAGTCCAATCTAGACTCTATACTGGCATTCAAGCCACCCATAGGCTAAGAGCCCTAGGCTATAGGCTATCTATATGTATACCACACATACATATATATAATATATATATATATATATATATATATATATATATATATATATATATATATATATATATATATATATATATATATATATAATAGTACACACACATATTATAATATATAGGATACCTATATATTCATGCTTACACATAGGAGAATAGGAAGGCATATAAATGTGTTCAAGTGTGTGTGTGTGTGTGTGCCATGAGTGAGAGTGTCAAGAGAGTGTGTGTTAGTGAGACACTTGTGTGTGTGTATAGGAATAGTGGCATGGCAATGACCTGTGTGTGGTTTCCTAAAATCAGTGAACACATGGTGTAACCTGGAAATCAATTGGTGAAATCCTGGAAATGGTGAGCTGATAAGCATGACAGTTACATGTAAATAGATCTCAGGTTTTAGAGAACTAAGTAACAGTTGACAGTTAACAAGAAACAGTGAGCTAACTATAGGAATCAGTGAGCATAACAATGTATCCTGGAATCAGTGTAATAGTGTTTAAACAGTGGGAATCAATCTATTTGCAAACAGTGTACATATGTCAATAGGAAAAACAGGGAAAGGATATTGTAAACCTGGAATTCAGTTAGCTAAAACCCAATCCTCATATGAATTCAACCATGTACATAACTAATAAGGGATCATTCAAACTCAGTTCTAAAGAAGGAAAGGAAACCAATTTCTCAGTTTTATGAAAATAATCATTGATCCCAACTCAACAGTTAAGGATAAAAATCAATCTCAAGATATCAATTCTCAGTTGACAGTTCATATGAAAACAAATCAGTGGCTTAGGAAAGGAATTCAGTCCAATTACAGTTCATTGGGAATGAAATGAAACATTCAAATTGTATCAGTCCTATAGCTTATTCGAAAACCAAAACATTGTCAAAACCCCATTCCACACAATTCGAATCACATGACAATTCACAAGAACTAAAATCTCAATTTTGAGAATGGAAATCAATTCCCAGATTAATAGTTTCGTTAAATTCAACAGCCAATCGAACCAACACAAAGTCCAAATTCCCATTCTCCAATCATAAAGCATATTTGAATTGTAATACTTCATTAACATGAACTAGCAATTATGTGGGGATCATTTAACAGTGAAAAAAACATCAATTGAAGGGATTTAAATGTTTAGGAAATTGAAAAACCAAGTATCAGTAAACGATATCAGTGTATCAGTCGACCCATATGTTCGAATCCAAATTTCCACATCAATACCTAAACTAACATGTAAATCCAATCTAACATATATCATTAATCATGTTAGGATCTATTTAGCAATTAAAATCACAATCTAAATCATCAAAAACTGAATTAAAATATTGTACAAGTGACAGGACTGTGCACGCACAGTACATTCCCCGTGCACGCACGATACCGTGTCCGATACGACATGAGGACCCACAAAACTTCAGAGGCCTCGTGTCAGACACTGCCCGCACCCACGTGTCAAGTTATACGTGTCCAAGTGGTGTGTCCATGGCACAATCGACCCCGAGCAGCAGGGGAAGCAACACTTCTAGCGCGCGTGGCACCCCACGTGTTCCCGTGTCCACCGCGACCGGACACGACACTGATAATACCTCAGGACACTGGAATCCCTTAAGCGAGGTTAAAAACTAACTACCTATTCAAACCAGTTCCTAAAACAGTAATGAAATGCCCACTGTGGCATTTTATCGAATACCTACACGTATCCACTGATACGTGTCCGATACGGACACGTATTGAAAACGAAACCTAGGGATAGCTATACCTACAGTTAGGGTAGATCTAGGGCTTCCTATTTATGCAATAATAACAACAATTTATGGAAGGAATTCGAAATTTATCTATGGTTTACAATGGCTCAAAAAGCCCTAATGTGAGTGGATCCTCAAGCTACCAAAACTCTTCCAAATTGCTTCTCCCCTGAAATTCCTCACCACAAACAGAAAGTAAAAGAAATTTAGAACCTATTGCAATTGGTTTGGATGGAAAAGGAATTAAATTGGGTTTTCTAAGAATTTCTAAAGATGGAGCATACCTCTCTTTCCAACTTGAAAACTTTCTAAAGGAGGTTAGCCCTAACTTTGAGGAGGCATTAAATAGATGGGGGAATAGGGTTGGCCGACCATGGGGTATTGGGCTAGGGTTAGGGTTTACATGGTGTTGGGTTTTGGGCCTCTATGGGCTTAAGTCATTAATCATGACTTGTGAAACCACAAGCCATTCTCTAGCAAAATAAATTCCTATTCTCTCCAAATAAATTCTAATTGGTTGGATATCACTAACTTAGGTCAAGCTAGGGTTACACACTCTAACCAAGTAGTCATGATCTAGGTTAGCTTCTAGGACAGTCTCCTAAGTCACCCTGAGTCAAAGCCAATAATAGCACTAAATCAATTATACTAAAAAATCACTGAAAATTCTAATAATTATAATTAATACTAATAATTCCAAATAATTCCCAAAATTTTAAAAATGACCAAAATATCCTCAAGCTAGAAATGTGGTAGTGACAAATCTACCCCCTTAAAATAATTTTGTCCTCGAAATTAAATGGGCGAAACTAACAGATGAGAAGGATAGATAATCATACCTCACGGTACAAACAAATATGGGTATCGCTCGTGCATCTCATCCTCCCGCTCCCAGGTCGACTCTTCTGGAGAATGATGCCTCCATGCGACGCGAACCAAGGGTATCACCTGGTTTCTCAGCACCTTCTCACGGCGATCAAGAATCTCCACAGGCTGCTCTAGATAACTGAGAGTAGGTCCAACCTCAATCTCCGAATGATCGAGCACATGGCTAGGGTCAGCCACGTACCATCTCAACTGTGATACATGGAATATGTTGTGAACTCCCACTAGTGCAGGTGGCAAGTCTAGCCTATAAGCCACATCACCGACTCTCCCGCTGATAACGAAGGGTCCGATGAAGCGCGGGCTAAGCTTCCTACCTCCACCAAAACGTATCATACCACGAGTCGGAGATATCCGCAGAAAAACCATGTCTCCAACCTAATCACAAGCAAGGTCTCAAGTTACTAAAAATCAAACACGATCAATCAAACAAAAAAATACAACCTATTTCTAACCCTATCTCTAAATCTGTACCTCAAACTCCAACGGCCTCCGGTGGCTATCGGCCTAGTGCCGATGTCTGTCATGTGCCATGCGAAGTCTGTCCCTGATGAGCTTCACCTTCTCGGCAGCGTCAACAACCATCTCTGGTTCCAATAAAGCTCGCTCTCCAACATCATCCCCAGATAAGGGTGTACGTCACCTACGCCCGTACAGAGCCTCAAAAGGTGACATCTCAATGCTGGCCTGATAACTGTTATTATAAGCAAACTCCACCAAATGTAGATGATCCTCCCAGGAACCTCCAAAATCCAGGACGCATGTCCGCAGCATGTCCTCAAGCGTCTGAATTGTCCTCTCTGACTGTCCGTCTGTCTGGGGTGGTATACAGTACTAAACTTGAGCTGAGTGCCCAAACTAGTCTGCAGACTCCTCCAGAAATGGGAAGTAAAGCGACTATCCCGATCTGAGATAATGCTGATGGAAACTCCGTAAATCCTGACTATCTGCCGCATGTACAACTCCGTAAGCCTCTCTATAGACGTACCCACCTTGAATGGCAAGAAGTGGGCCGATTTGGTCAACCTGTCAACGATGACCCAAATCACGTCTTTCCTTCCTGGTGTACGCGGTAACCCAGATACGAAATCCATGGTGATATGTTCACACTTCCACTCTGGAATGGGCAACGGCTACAATAATCCTCTGAACCTCTGCCTCTCTACCTTGACCTGCTGACAGACCAAGCATCTAACTACGAAGTGGGCTACCTCCCGCTTCATCCCATACCACCAGACATGCTATCGCAGATCCCTGTACATCTTGTTGGCACCAGGATGTATAGAGTACTGCGATCTGTGAGCCTCCTGTATGATCTGCTCTCTGAGCTCCCCACTAGGCACACATAACCTGGAACCGTGCCTCAAGGCACCATCCTCCGTAAAAGAAAACTCGCCATCCACCAACCCTGTACGAACCTGCTCTCGGATACACCGCAGAGCCACATCCTCGAACTGCGTCACCTTGATCCTCTCTATCAAGTTTGACTGTATCTGAAGGCCCCATAACTACATCTGCACTCCGGGCACAATCACCTCAATCCCAAGGCTCTCCAAGTCTGCAAGCAAGTACCGATCCATAGTCAAACACATGGCTGTCGGATACCTACTCAAGGCATCGGCAACCACGTTGGCCTTTCTCGGGTGATACTGAAGTGAGATGTCAAAGTCCTTTATCAACTCTAGCCACCTGCGCTGCCTCATGTTGAGCTCTTTCTGTGTAAACACATACTTCAAGCTCTTGTGATATGTGAAAATCTCCACCCTCTCGCCATACAGATAGTGCTTCCACAACTTCAGAGCAAAAATCACCGCTGCCAGCTCCAGGTCATGGGTAGGGTAGTTCTTCTCATGGAGACGTAATTGCCTGGAAGCATAGGCAATCACCTTCATATGCTGCTGCAAGACACAACCCAGCCCCTTTCCTGAAGCGTCACTATAGATAGTGAATCCTCATGAACCTGAAGGCAATATCAAAATTGGAGCTGTCGTAAGCCGCTTCTTCAACTCACCAAAAGCTGCCTGACACTCCTCTGACCAAACATACTCAGTATCCTTCCAGGTCAACCGAGTCAACGGCTCTGCAACCCGGGAGAAATCCTGCACAAATCTCCTATAATATCCTACTGCAGAAGCATGGAAAAGAATAAAGAGGCCTATGCGGCTCCGACAGAAAGATCCCCATGCGGCTCAGGATCCCCATGCGGCTCAGAAGTCCATGCGGCTCAGAAGTCCATGTGGCTCGAGGGTCCATGCGGTCCAGAAAGAAGCCACGTGGCCTTCAACAGTTTTTCTCTATATTTTGCTGTATTTAATGCCCTGACGGCTGCTCTGACAAATGACAGCTATGACAGCTCTGACATAATGACTCTGACATGATGGCGTGTTTCTAGAAAAGAGGAGAAAATCTTCTTACAGCTGGCAAGATCCACCAAGTCCTGAGGTCAATTCATACGGCTGCTGCATTTATGCGACCGCCCACTTCATGCGGCCGTCCACTTCATGCGGCTGTATCCTTCATGCGGCTGCCCATCTGCATGCGGCTGCCTATCCCCATACAGCTGCCCATCTGCATGCGGCTGTCTATCCCCATGCGGCTGCCCATCCCCAGGCGGCTACCCATCCTCATGCAGCCGCCCATCCTTATGCGGTTGCATGCTTCATACGGCTGAGAGGACCACCTATATGCGGCTCTGCCAGGACGGTCCAGTTGAGACACGTGACACTCTTCGCGACAATTGAGACACGTGGCAGTCTTATCTTTCCTAGAATTATGGGTGCTAACAAATCTTAACAAAATCAGATTTGTTGCGATCGTCATAATTGCCAAGATCAAATCAAATCAAGCAAATTGGACACGTGGAAGGCTATCACAGATCACGAATATTCATGACAATCAGCATTTATTGTCCACAGAGATTTGATGCAATCACATTAATTGCTCAAATTATTATATTCAAGATGAACGGTCCAGATTGATAACTCTTAAGCCGCCGACTTTTCAAATGGATAACCATTACAAACCCTAATTATCACCCCCCTCATATAAATAGCAAGGTGCTATTCCTTTGCAAATGGACGGAGACAGACGCATACAGAGAGAGGCGCGCAGAGGAGCATATACACAAAAAGGAGAGCATAGAGAGATACGTGTAGAGCCAGACACAGAGCATTTCTTTCCAGAGCCAAGACTGTGTCCGATCGTCTAAGGAGTAAGGCAGAGCTGTCATCGCTTTCCCGAGCCTCTATCGTCACCCCCCAGAATCAAAAATAAACAATTGTACTTAGATTGCTGTACCTAGGTTTTCGTCCCTAGGCTTTCTTTGTACGAGCGAGTTTGTATTGTGAGTCTAAGTTCAGTCCTCCTATATAAATTATTCTTTACTTTCACAATCAATGCCAAATACGATGGCGACTCTGCTGGGGACAAACTTTTCCACGGTTGAGAAGTTGGTGACGCAATCGGATGCAGCCAAACTTGGCTCCACACAACAGAAGATGGTCGTCCGCTTCGACCAACAGGCGTTTGAAGAAATGCTCTCCAACGGGAGTGCTGGTCCGGTCCAGAAGCAAATCCGCATAAAGAAAGCTCGCAGGGAGTGGAGGCCAAAATCATTTGCTTCTCCCCAAGCTCTGGACGGAGTACTCTCTGCAGCCCAAGACGGCAAAGGCAGCTCTCATGCGGCCCCACTTCAAGCCATAGAGGACTCTGCTGTCCCCAAGTCCGGCAGAGGAAAGCACTACGATGCTGGACTTGCAGGGACAAAGAGTGATTCTATGTGCTCTAGGAAGAAGTCGAACAAAGGCACTAGCCGCAGGCTGAACATTCATGCGGCCAAGATTGCCAGCCGCATGCATAATGTCCATGCGGCCAAAACTGCCAGCCGGATGCAGAATACCCATGCAGCCAAGATTTCCAGCCGCATGGAGAAGACTTATGCGGCCGAGACTTCCAGCCGCATGAAGAAAGCCCATGCGGCTACTATTGCCAGCCGCATGAAGACTGTTGATTCCAGTCGCATGCTGTCTGCTCCACGCGGCTCAGGCTCAATCTTCGATCGCCTCTCCTATGGTCCTGATCTCTCATGCTCCCGAGAAAATATGTATGACTCTCTGCAGCACCACTTAGACTCTTCCTACTATGTGCCCTCACGCACTAGAGTGAAGAAGTCTAGGGCAGCGCAAGCTTGGCGAGCTCAGTCTGCTGTCCCGATCTCTGACCATCCGAGCACTCCACATACTGTTATGCGGGCCTCTGATGGGAACTTGTACATAACCACTCGAGTCCAGCCCCCGACGGCAAACGGACAGAGTGGTTCCCAAAAGTCTTCCAAAACCCAGGAAGCAAACATGGTCGTTCCAGACCCATCTGACTTGCGTGAGGTTATCCTCCACAAGCGCAAGGAAAGAGAAGAGGTCTCGGTGTGCAAAGAGTCCTCCCACGGACGTTACTGCACCCAAGTCATTGTCAACTGCTGTTGCAACAACGCGACGGTACGAGAAGACCGGCAGTTCGTCTTCCAAAGTTTACAATAGCCAAACTCAGGGGATAAGGTGCCTCACGTTGTCTCCTGCAACTCTACTCAGAAAATCTTCGCCGATGGGAGAGGAAAGAAGATAAACGTTTCCAGCCCGAAGATCTCAACCACTATGACTAAGAAACTGTCGTCTAAACGGCTGTCCACCACCGGAGTTTTCCAAGGTACCCGTTCAAAGACAAAATCTGCTACAGTAGGAGATTCATCATCCACATCACTGGGGGTCACTGGAACTGGGGGTAGCACTCCTTCGAACATCCACGACAATCCGATATTCCAGGAAGACGAGCTCGGGAAAATAACTCTCCCATCAGATACAGCAGGTGCCGACGTCCCCGAGGACGTCCACGACTCTCAAGATGAAGCAAGCTCTGAAGCTGGGGGTACTATCCCTTCTGAACCCGAACCAGAGGAGAACATTCCCACGTAACCCGATGGCTTCTCTGTACAAGGATATGATTCAGAGGGTACATTATCTACCGTCCCTTCCATCTCTACTCGCGTGAGGACGACGTTCGTGATAAGCAACGATCAAGATGGCCCCAGTGATCACCAATGCATCGACACTCTGGAGACCATATTGCGCACTTTGGTCAAATAGGTGGACGAGATCAAAGCAGCTCTCCCTACTCTGCAAGGAGGGACGCCTGGCCAAACAAACTTGGGTCCTACGGTCAATACGAATTCGAACTCAACGGCACCAAACCCGGGCAATAATCCTCCTGAAATGTCAGCTCCCACCGCTTCGAATGAGGCCAGGGAAGCAAGAAGAGAGGTCCAGGAGCTCCGAGCCATGTTTCACGCTCAAGAAGCCTCTCAAGACCTTAGAATACGGCAACCATATCCTGCTGCATGGAGGGATGTCCCTTTTCCACCAAGATATAAGCCGTTCAACATCAATCCCTATGATGGCAAGACCTTCGCAAGTCGATACATCACTTACTTCGAGGTCACCACCGACCATCTGCCCCATGACGATGCCATCCTTACACGATTATTCATCGGGGCATTGGAAGGGGTCGCCTTCGACTGGTACCACAACCTGCCAGACAACTGCATCCACTCCTTCGCCAGCTTCAAGCGCATGTTTTTGGAGAGATTCTACAAAGTAGGATAGGACGTCACAATGTACACTCTCATGAACGTCGTTCAAGGGGAGAAAGAGCTGACGATGAACTATATTGAGCGATTTTACCAAACCGTAATGAAGCTTCTGTCGGGTAATCCGGATTCCTCCTTGATTAAAATTTGCCAAAAGAGACTGCTCCCAATAATCAGCCTCTGGATGGGTGAAAGTCAATTCAAGGACTGAAAGACGTTCATCATCAGTGCCATTAGCGCCAAAGACAGGTTGAAGAAGGCTCGCCAACTGGGATTGCACATCTCGGAGGGAGAGGACAAGGGCAAGCGCCCTAATACCAACAACAACAATGGTGGTAACTTCTCCAACAATCGGGACAACAAGGGCAAGCAGGCTATGGTGGCCGATACAGCACAGAAACCTGAGTCAAAACCGGCAGACAAGCAATGGCCGTAAATGACCTACTCCTTCAAAGACGGCCATGTCAAGCCCATCTTGGACATGCTCATACAAGGAGATAGAATCCAGCTCCCTCCACCAAGACGGGAACCTCGACCGACAGAAATGGAGAGCCCAAAGTACTGCCATTACCACCGCTACGTCCACCATGCTACACACGACTGCTACCAACTAAAGCGATACATCCAACATCTCATCGATTCGAAGGCTCTGGCCATTGATTTCGAGGAGGTAACTGCGGCAGCCAATATGGTGTCCTTACAGTTTGGCAGCTTTCCTCTGACAGAGACTCAAGATGGCGTGGTACCCATCCCTCATGCGACAATGGAGATTGCTAATCTTCTACCTCCTCGAGATCAGGCTACTGGTCTAGTACCCCTCACCATGTCACGAGGGGAGGTCATGTGGGTCCATCCAGGCTTGGTACCTGAAGTGACTCAGTCCGCACTACTCCCCATTAGCAAGAAGGAGAGTAGAAAGGTCAGATCCTGCCGCACAATTTTGACAGATGTCGAAGAAGCTACAGCTGTCGTCACTCGGTCTGGTGCTCAATTCCAACCTACACCAGATAACTCGATTGAAGAACATCAGCCGGCTACTGCTGACGCTCCGGGACCTTCTCAACCTCCGACGACCGACAAGCCTAGGCCGAAGGAGACTCGTTTTGACAAATCCCTCCAAAAAGAGGCATCTCATGGGCTAGAGAGGCCCTACAACTTTGACATCTTGGCACAATTGGCCAACACACCGGCCAAATTGTCATTATACGAGCTCCT
>JANAVB010040915.1:0-27463 GCA_029216955.1 Iris pallida | reverse complement strand
GGTACTATATGGATCCCTTCATGAGATGTTATCCCCCTCGGGAGCATCGGTTACATCATGTCATGTGCGTTTACTTTATCATGTATTCCTGTGCTTTCACCATTCATGTGCACTCGCGTGATTCATGTACTCTCATGTTCACGGAGCTCCCATGTTTATATCACGTGCACCTATTTATGGGCCCCTATGTGATATTATGTAAAATAACATAACCTGTCTGGATCCTTGTGTATTGATTAGGGTACGGGGGAGTATTAATGGTCATATGAACAATTCCAAAGTAGTGTAGTCATGTACAAACTTTCATGTTTATTATCAAGCCGTTACATGTCTATCTTGTACTCTACATCACTAGTCACTGTTAGCTCTTTACTTATAATAGATATTTCTTTACAGTCATCTCTTTACATCATATATTTCCAGCGTTTCATGTATCTTACTCTATTGCATATTTATATATCCTGTCATATTATGAACTGCGTGAGATGTACTGTGCTCGCTTCCGTCTGACTGGACCTGTTGAAATATTACAGATGACCTTGAGGAGCTGTATCCCACTTATTACGGAGTAGGCCTAGATGACACATGTGAGCTGGACTCTCGGGAGGACCCACACTTGTAGAGGACATTACCTCCATAGTCTAGGCTAGTTAGCTAGGCCAGTATCTATTTATCTTCATGTCTTGTTGGATACACTTGTACTTATTGGAGATTTGTTATTCTGGATTGTGGAGTTTATCTTAGACACTAGCTCCCTCACTTATCTTGTATTTATCATCTGTAGATTCTGTTGATTTCATCTTTTATCTTATCGTACTTTCTTCCTTAGTTGTGATTGTGTTGTACTTTATATTGTCACCTCCATTCGGAGTGTATATACTGTACATGTACCTTATAACTGTTAGATGTATGTGACCTAGGACAACATTCTACCGACACTGCGACGTAGGCTGGACATAACCACTTCTCGTACCCCTACACTGGGTGCGGGTCGTGACACTCCTACATTGTTACCTTCGCTTCTTACCCAAAGCTTGTCACGCCCCAATTCTGCAGGGTCATTTCACTCGCATTTAACTTGGAATCGATCGTCCTCGCTTGGGTGTGATGTCGCACAAGTCGATATTGTACTTATACAAGGCAAATATGGTATATAATTGATAAACTCCAAATAGGAGCACATTGTAGCGATAGAAGCAGACAAATTGAAGATAATGAGGACATTCTTACTCATTGGATAGAACACATTATTTGAATGTAGCAGCAAAAATCAGCAGAATTTGAAGTCGTATAGAGATATAGAAATAAGTTGTCTTTATTGATAATTGATAATTGAAAATAGAGTACAAGACTTGCAATAGAATGCAAAGTTTGCAACACATCTCACTTTACATTGATAGCCAACTGAACAAATGCCACAAGCTTACATTTGATACTTTGATGCATTGGATTACAACTCGATATACCGACTTGGCTTGCAACTCACTGGTATACATGATTACAATATTCCATACATTATGTCCTTTATAGACAGAAGACATCATCTTTTGGAAGGAGAGCTTCTGCATGCCTAATAAATCTTCGATGTCGTAGGACCGTTCAAGCCAACCTTCGTGTACAGAACTTTTCAAGCACGAGCACCTAAAAAGAGTGCCCATAACATGGGTCAGTACATCATCTATGTACTAGCGAGCAGAATCCAACCTACTTGCCTATAGGGGTGAGCATTATTCGGTTTTGGACCGAAAATCGACCGAACCGAACCGAATAAGAGGTTCGGTTCGGTTTTAAAAAAATTCGGTTCGGTTTCGGTTTTGAAAATACTAAATTTTCTTATTGGTTTCGGTTGGTTTGGGTTTCGGTTTCGGTCCAAAATCGAAAACCGAATAAGAAATTTTAATTTATATATATATATATATATATATATGTGTGTGTGTGTGTGTGTGTGTGTGTGTGGTGTGTGGTGTGTGTGTGTGTACTATATATATAAGTATTAATATATAGGTATGTACTAATATATATAGGTATATAATAAATATGTCTATGTATATTTAGTTACTATATATTAGGAAAAAAAAAAGCTCAAAAAAATAAAAAATAAATGAATAAACCGAATAAACCGAAAACCGAACCGATTTACTTCGGTTCAGTTTGATTCGGTTTTGGGCCAATTCGGTTCGGTTTCGGTTTTGCTTATTCGGTTTCGGTCCAATTCGGTTTTGGATTATTCGGTTCGGTTTAAACCGAATAAACCGAATGCTCACCCCTACTTGCCTAAACCAACACTAAGTGGTCAATTAAGCAAGCTTTTATTAGAATGATCTTCTATTTGGGCCCTAACATCAGTTTACAGTTCTTGAGCAGAAATATTGAAGTATGTAAACTTGTTATCTCATTTCTTATGAAAAGGTATCGATGAAGCATACTTGGTGTTATCAATTTATAGTACTGTTTACGTAGAGGCATCATTCAAGCAGCCATTGAGTTAGCATACATCAAAATTGTTATAGTGATTCTCTTAACAAGGCAACACTTAAGCATACTACATTTAACATGTTAGGCATGTTCTCATATGAAAGGTAACATCACAACACCATTTTGTTTAGCATGTTAAGCAGGCAAGTTGAACCAACATAAATATATTGCATATATCACATTTAAGTGATTTCTTACCGATAGCCAACTCGTTCCTGCGTTAAATACAGGTTAGGCAATATACTTACTCTGCTTGCACAAAATATTTATTAACATGCATCCTGACTACATGACCATTGGTGTTATGCACCATTTTGGACTTGCCATATAAGACTTCAAGTGAATACGACGTACCATTCACCGGGTTGCAAGCCCGAAATGAATGTCCCGATACCAATCATGCCACCAGAGCATGTTGTATTTCCTCCTAGGCCGAATCGGTCCCCAGGGCCCTGGGAACCGTCCGATGAAACAATACCTTGTATACAAGTTGTCCATGACCATGCGAATGCGTGTCCGACTCCATCGTGTTCGAAGTCGAATGGTAAAATATTAAGATAAGTAAAGGCAACATTTTATTATCTCACCTCATCACGTCGTATTCAACGATTTATCATTTCCATCATTTACTATCATTTCCACTTGGTGATATCGACGATCCCAAGCCTTATCATTTCTCACTGCATTGATTCATTGCAACATTTTTTATAGCATTCTTTCAATAAAGACAAACATCATTTCATTCATCTTATTGGGACATATGGCATTTCATTCATTGCTATTAAAACGACATGCAACAACAATTCATATCTATTATCATAGCCAGTTCATTTCTCATGTATCATTCATAAGACATCTCATTATTCAAGTACTTGTTCCAGCAACGTTAAGCATAAGGGACAATGTTATCAATTCAGTCTCAAGCATCAAGTGACATTACCAATTTAAGTGTGATTCATTCAACAGTTAAATGTTCATGGGTTGTTCATTTCAATATTAGGCAATATAAGCATCTCTATTATCCAGCAATTAAAACATGAGACATTTAGGGCAAATCATAGCATCACATTCTCTATTTTATTAAGCATGAAGGCGTAGGAAGGAGGGAGGACAGTTCTACTCACATGTATAAAGGGTCTTCTTATTCCAATCACACACGTATTTCTACTAGAGGTAGCTCCACCAGCGAGTCACATTTCAATACTCATTCCGTCTAGCCAGGTAAGAGACTACATCAGTCTCAATTCTCTTGATTCCTAAATCAAGTCACGGTCCAATATTCTGATAGCATCCAATAAGCCAACGCAAATGCCTCGTGCAGGACAGGATGTTACATAATATACTACTCAAAAAAAGTTTCGTCCTCGAAACTTAAGGGAACAAGTCATTCTACTAAATTTACTTTGTCACAACAAGTTACTCATTCAACTTTAATTCAATATTCATTTCGGTAAACTTGGCCATCTAGAGTTTGTTATCCGACTGTACCACTAAATTCATAAATGATTTAATCCGTCTTTCTCTTTTTCCAAGTATTTGTACTTCTTATTGATTCACCAACATTCTTCCAGCATTGTTATCTTCGTCGAAATTGACTACTTCGTTTGGATTCATACACATATCTTAGGCGTCCCCAAAACATATGCATTCAGCCAAAGTTTGTGCTAGTGCGATTCAATAAGCTTCTCTCTACAGTGTTATCTCTATCGCAGCCATCACTTCGGTTGGATCCATACACATACCTTAGGCATTCCCAAAATATATGTACTTCAGCTAACTTCCATGTTAGTGCAATTCGATAAGCCACGATTGTAACTATTTTCTCTAATTTTGATTTACCATCCTTTCAATTGACTTATTATTTTGCCACAATCGCTATATCTCCAACCACAACACTCAACATCAGGGACAACTTAGATAAGTTCCTTATCCCAGCATAATATTTTTAATATTTGGTCAATGGTCTAACTTAGAGCCAACCATACTAAGAGTTTACAATAATCAAATATGCAATTCTATTCCTTTCAGAATCCAACAATATTTCTCACCGAGGCAATTCATCTTTACTAAAAAATACAATTCGAAGTCACCAACTATCGATTACCCGAGCCAATGGTACCATTCTATGCGGCAGTCAAGGTCAACCCAGCTACCCAACTTTAGATACCAATCCAACATTCCTGTCATGAGCAGTCAATTCCATCTCGTGGAATAACTCACTACTCGATACATACAACTCAAGTCTCATCCCACGATTCCAGTTCCCGCTAAGGCCGACATATTACTTCACAAGGGTCAAATATCTCTAAGGTTCATGTTGAAGCATATACTTTCTTAGGTCATACTCATTACATCTCTCGTTCAATACCAAAACGTTATTCTACGGGTCGCCAATAGTCACCCTATTATTCGGTCAAGTCTCTAAGGCTAGCTATACCGACAGCTAAACCTATTCACTTGGTGACTTCCCTAGAGAGGACGTCTACTAGGGATCATACTAATTTATTCTTAGGCCAACATGCAACCGAAAATTCCAAAAAAACTCTACCCAAACCTATGGGTATCAAATCAATCTGAATAACTAATCGTCATTGCCGACTATGCCGACAATTGGTTATGCAGCCCACGATCTCTAGGGTCAAGTCTATCTATTCAGGGTCATCCTCAAGGAGCTAATTCCCATAGAGGCACATTCTAGACTTACCCAACGATCGAGTAAGATCGATCTAGAACATTATGGTCTAATTCCCAATCCAACATACTATTCCCAACGTTCTAATAATCCATCAAGTAAATTTCCAACGATTCAATTTCTATTCCAATTCCTTCGTACCAATACGGATCTATACACTGAGGCTAACTATTCAAGGGTCATCGATTCCAATAGTTTCAATAGAACTATGGAATCATACTATTCGGTCTATATGACAAAGTTATACCAATAAGTTATAAGCTAGCAATCCATATCCCAATCGACAGTCGTCTAGACCGTCACACCATCTACCGACACTGTCCAACACCTTTCATGGTTTTAAATCTTATTCGTTTCCCAGCCATCAACAACTTATACGGACATTCTTAAAATCTCATACCGTAAGGGTCGAGTAGTTCATTCTATTCAATCCAACTATTCATGTATCAATTAACTATTCTCTATGCAATAATTATTCCGAGGTACAACTTGTTACTTCTAGGATACACTTCAATTCCTCAGCATACATGTACGCATGCAATGACTATCAATCTTGGCAAGCTCAAACTCAAACTTTACTAACTTTATCCTTCAGCGATCAAGATGGTTTATTGCACCTTAGGGTCATAGCACAGATTTTCAATACTCCTTCGGGTCACTAACAACATTTACAGAACTTTTAATTTAGCAACCAACTTGTAATAGCCATACATAATTTCTATCCTACTAGTCGCAACTATCGTTCAATGTTCTAAGCCACAACATTCGCTAGCTAGTATAATTATCATCCTGCTAGTCTGAGTCATTGTCAGACTGAGCAATTCCCGACCAAGGCACTCGTTACGCCTTCTGACAATCTCGCTACCCGGCATAACATCATTGTCAAGGGACACTCAAGTCATCTAGTGATATGCCATGACTCCCAGCTAAGTCTCGGTACTACCCAAGGCTCACAAATAGACTCATTGCTATCCGATGGAAAAGGTCACGATACATCTCATTCTGAAGTGGTAGAGGCAATATACCACTCGGGAACGAAGCTATTCCTTAAACAATACCCGCTCAAGTCTATTCTGGACATTCGTGACCTAAATGATCACAATATAAAGCCAACATCTTAGGGTCTCAAGTCACAAGGCAACATTCTTAGGGTCTCAAATACACTAGCCAACACACATGAGTCAACTTAGTAATTCTGTTGAACTCATCCATCAATTGTTTCACTCACTATTCTTTCCCAACATCACATGCAACTCTCAAAAATGTTCCAAAACAAATAACAGCTTTCTTTATTTCCATATTTTGAACATCATTTGCAGCATAGCATACTATGGCATCGAGTCATTGTTGGGTCATTAGTGTCTAAACCAACAACAATCAAACATTTAGGGGCATCACAACGTATTTAGACTTATTGAATGGAACATCCAGTGAGCAACCAAGAGGGTCAAAGAACTTTCAGACACGAAAAACTTGAAATAACTACAGGAACAACAACAACATAATCGTAGAAATAATCTTTGATTTAATCGCAGAAGCAACGTTGAGTGATTGCGGAAGCAACGTTGAGTGATCGTCGATGCAACTTTGATTTTGAAACGAATCAAATAAGAGACCAAGGGCGTAAAGCCATACTTGGAATCGATCGTCCTCACTTGGGCGTGATGTCGTACAAGTCTGGTATTTCACTTGTACAAGGCAAAGACGGTATATAATTGATAATCTCCAAATAGGAGCACATCGCAGCGACAAAAGAAGACAAATTGAAGATAATAATGACATTCTTACTCATTGGATATAAAACTTTATTTAAATTGTAGCAGCGAAAATAAGCAGAAAATTTGAAGTCGCACAGAGATATATAAAAATAAGTTGTCATTATTGATAATTGAAAATAGAGTACAAGACTTACAATATAATGCAAAGTTTATAACACATATCACTTTACATTGATAGCCAACTGAACAAATGCCACAAGCTTACATTTGATACTTTGATACATTGGATTACAACTCGATATACCGACTTGGCTTGCAACTCACTGGTACATATGATTACAATGTTCTATGTATTATATAACTACATGTTTTCAAAATTGAGGGTATATTTATCATTTTCTATATTATAATATTTTTTGTGAATATTTATTTATTAATATTGTATTTAGCAGGGTTTTAGTTTTGTCTAGTTTTGACTTGTGTTAGTGATACGGATAGTTTAGACTCTAGTCGGGACCCAAAGATTAGTTAGACATGGCCCACAAACTCATCTCATTAGGCTAGTGCATTTAGACTAAACCCATATGACAAGTTTTGTCATTTAGAGATTAGAAACTTGACCCTTTTGACCCCAACCTTCTCGTATTGACTTAATTTAACCAAGAGAGACTAGATGAGGGCATCCTAGACTTTTCATAAACCCATTAGGGCTCCTACTAGGGTCGGCCATAGAGGGGAGAGTTCTCTCCATTTCATTTTAATTTGTAGCCTTCTTTCCTCCATTTTGAGTTCTTTTCCAAACTTGAGAGCTCCCCTCTTGATTTGATCTCCCAAACCAAGTCTTTCTCCCTCCATTTCACTCAATCTACTAAGGAGAAGGTGCAAGCTTAGAGTGTGAAGCAAGAAGCAAGGAGAGGAGTCCAATGTCTAGGAAATTTTGTGTCGAAACCATATCCTTGGGTTGAATCATTGGGATCCAACTCCCAATAGGTAAAACCTTCTCTCTAATTCATGTTTCCTTGCATTTTTGATAGATTTGAAACCATAGGAATCACCCCCATGCATGAACCACCATTAGGAATGTTCTAGAGGCCCTTTTGAGCCTCTTTAGGAGTTTGGGATAGGTTTGGTGTCTCCCATGGAGAGTTTCCGAAGGAGGCACCCAATGTGTTTGTTTTTATGCTCAATAGAATTTATAGTCTTTTAATTTCAGATTTACATGTGTTAAAGGATAGATCGTCCATGGTTAGATTGGTTCTCATTTGTATGTCAATGTTTGAATCTAAGTATATTAGCCTACAAGCCTATTTTTATGTAGAAACATCAAATATTGCTATATATATATATATATATATATATATATATATATATATATATATATATATATATATATATGTTTTTGGACTGTTTTGGGGGTTTTTGGTTATGAGATTCATATGTATTGATGTGGGTGTGTGTTATGTGTAGTGTGAAGAGAGGGGTAAGAATTTTTGTGTGTGTTTGTGAGTAAAGAGGGGGATGGATTCATTAGAAGAGGATGTGGTGTTGTGTGTCTTGAGCGTGTGTTGCGTGTGTGGTAGAGAGGGAGAGGTTGTTATGTGTTTAGTGTGATGAGGTGAGATGAGGGTGTGTTTGTGTGTTTGTAGAGAAGGAGGATTTGATGAGAGTTTAGTAGTTGTGTTTGTTGATAGTAAGAAGTAGTAGGGGGATTGATGAGAGTTTAGTGGTTGGTTTGTTGAGAGAAGAGTCTGATATGTAAGTAGATGTGGATTTGAGTGTGTATGTTTATATGTGTAGAAGAGAGGATTTTGTATGAGTATTAGTTTGTATTAGAGGATATGTGTAGAGTGTTAGAGAGGGTGAGATGTTGTGTCTTTTTAACAGATATAATTATGTGTGTGTGTGTGTTATATATATATATGAGATGTTATATAGATAGATGTATAGATAGATAGCTAGATAGATAGATATATAAAAGATGAGAGTGTAGATGTTTGGGGTGTGAGAGGGAGGGGCATGTGGGGCTGCACAAGGCCGCCACCACAGCAACAACTGCTGCCCCCCACAGCAGCAGCAGCAGATGCAAGGGCGAGCTGCCCCCCCATAGCAGCTGCAGTAGTGGCACATTGATGCTCCATTTCAGCAGCTAGCTGCAGCAACTGTAGCAGTAGTTTACAGTAGTAACACAGCCCCAAGGCAGCCCCTTTAGCCCCATTTTTTTTCTTAGCATTAGCTCCTTTAGCCCTTTGCCTTTTTACTTGTGTCCATGTGTGTGTGAGGGGCTAGTGGATAAAGGTTAGAAGGTTAGATATGTTAGAGTGGTTAGTTGTGATGTCTTAGTCTATGTTAGAAAGTTAGGATATGTTATTGTTAGTTCGATATGACATATATTAGAGTTAGTTAGAAAATATATGTTGGTATCCTACTACTTGTTAGTATCTTGGGATAAGGATACTAGAAGTATAAGATAGTTGGTTAAATGGTTAGTAATTAGTTAATACTTAGAGTGAGGTTATTGGATATAAGTTAGATAGCTTATATGTTAGATGGTAGTGTATTAGAGTGTTTGTTTTTAATATGATAGCTTAGAGTTTAGACAAATATATATTGGATATGTATAGTATATTAGTTTTAGAGATTAAATTAGATATTCATATATTAGAGTTAAGATACTTGGTATCTTGAGTTACCAAGTAGTATATTAGAATATGTTGGTTAGTTAGAGATGTGAGTTAGCTAGTAGATATTTGAATTAGTGTATAAATAGATGTTAGAATCTATATTGATAGTTAGATAGATGGTTAGAAGTTAGATGCTAGAGTGGTATGTTTGTATCTTAGAATTCTAATATTGGTAGCTTAGGATATTGGTTTTACCTTCACCAAGGTAAAATGGTTTACCCTATTGTAAGCTAAGATATTGGGATTACCTCCAAGGTAATGAGTTTACCCTATATTAAGGCAAAGTATTGGGTTTACCTATTGGGTTTACCTTATTAGGGTAAGGTATTAGTTTACCTTCAAGGGATTGGGTTTGCCTAGGATACCAAGGTTAGATGTCTAAGTTTTTGGTTAGCTAGTGGATTGGGGGTATATAGATAGATACTAGATATCTAGGATGGGTATTGGGTATTAAGAGAATTTTTGCCTAGACTAAGGTATTTGACTTCCAACCAAGGTATTGGTATTTGGATACCAATATGGATAGGATATTGGATTATCTTGGTAGGTAATTGTCAGACTTGGGGTATCTTGGTAGGTAATGACTAGGACTAGGATGCTTGACTTAGATTTGACCATGTTTGACCAAGGTTGACTATTTTGACTCTAAGTCAACTACAAGTAAATATGGGACCTAGAATGGACTAGGACTTGACCAGAGTTGACAAGTTGACCAAAAATCAACTGTAGGTCAACCCTTGATCTAGTTTGACCTTGTTTGACTTAGCTTTATCTAGTTTGAATTAGTTTGACTTGTTAGACCTAGTTTGATTTTGTTTGACGTACCTTGACTTAGTTTGACTTTTTTTAACTTGTCATGACTTAGTATGACTTAGCATGACCTAGTATGATCTAGATTGACTTAGTTGACTTGGTGTGACATAGTATGACTGAGTTTGACCTATATTTGCATAGCATACACTAGAAATAATGCCTAACACTGTTAAACCCTATTTAACTCCTACATATCGCATCTTTAGGTCTGTGACTTCACTCGGAGCCTCGATACATGTTTATATTTTCCACCAGATCTCAGATGAGTACATTCTCTGATAGTATTTTTTGTTTTATGATATCGTCTATGTTTCTTGTATTTAGTATAGATATCCTTGTTTTCTTGATATATTGTTCACACAGATTGGTATTTGTCTGGATCCCGTCATGAGATGTTATTTCTTGTATTCTTTGATATATCTTGTGCATGCCTTTCCTTGTTCCTTGTGCATTGTATAGATACGATTCTTGCGAAGGCTAGCTACTTTCTTAGAGAATCCTGTGTCATAACGTGTCATGGTTGGATATATTGTATCAGTCGGGGGCAGGAGTATTAATGTAGATATGTAGTCAATTTCCTATTGTGCAACTATTGTGATTGTGAGTGTTGGTCATACACCCCACGTATGATTAACCAAGCCATGAAGCTATTGTGCAAGTACCCAAGCCGGCAACATGTCGTAGCTAGTATTCACTCACGTAGATGGTACGATTCTCGACTCTTGTACATGATATGATCAGTTTTCTTGCCATTGCTCTAGCTATAGTTTACAACTTTAACCTTGCCATGCTACTTTCATGTAATTCCCATTTCACAAGTATACTCTCTCTATTTACTATTAGATATTCTTTATCGTCTTAATAGAACTATTATTGGAGATTTGTGCTTAATTCCATCCTGATGGGATATGTTGACAAAATTTTACAGTTGATGGCCAAGACGAGTGTCTTACCAACTATGGTCCTCATGACGTAGTGGGCGTAGACTAGGAGATCCTTGTCCAGCAGGGGTTAGTTCCAGTCGATGAGGCATTAGTGGTAGCTCTGCTAGATTAGTTTAGTACTGGACTTTGTCTTCAGATTACACTTTGGCTTATTATTATTTAGTATTTGTACTTGAGATTATTGACTCTGAGACTTTGGACTTGTATTATTCTGTGTTGGATTTTCAGGATGATATTTTCATATCTTGTTGTCTTTATCTTTCAGTATCATCTATCTTCTTAGAGTTTTTGATTGAGCATATTATATTGTCATTGCTTGTCCTCCGTTCGCAGTTGACCATTCTCGACAGGTTTTGATATTGTAACTGTTGTTAGATAGTAGACCTAGACAGTGTTCTATACCGTTTCTGTGGCGTAGGCTGGGATGTTGTCTCGTACTCGTGCCCTTACTCCGGGTGCGGGTCGTGACACATTTTTAGTGGTGGCCCATATAAGTCAGAAGTCGCAATTAGTGCGATGTCGTAGTGGTGCTCGACTTAGAGTGATGCTACGAGCCTGCTATAGGTTTAGAAGATATAGGCTATAGGCTAAGGATACTCAATCACAGTTAGGACTTCTTGAGAAGATTCCAGGGTCGACCCTCAGGAATCTCATGATAAACTATCTCAAAATTTGATTCCAACTATTTCTGTCTATTCTTCCTTGTTTGCGTTTGAATTTGATTCTTGGTGTTCATTGATTTTGTACCAGGATAAACCTCTGGACTAAGTTGCTTTGATTATGGAATCTAGAGTCTTCTATAGCCATATTAGCAGTCATGGCAAAGACAGGGTCTGATTTTGGATGTATTTCTCGGGTTTTGAAAATTTAAGGTTTTCGTAGCCAAGGATGCGACAATGCAAAAAGTTAGATACCACGATCTTAGAGGTATGTACCTTAGTTGTGGACCGTATGATTTATTACAACCATACTTACTGGCGTGACGAGGATTCTGATAACTTGATTCTGGGTAGACGGTTATGGTTATCAGATTACAAAATAGATACCCTATAGAGGGTACCCTAGTATAATAGAGTAGGTATGAGTGGAGATGTTACTGGATATCTTTGAGAGAGATTGGGACCTAGCCCCCCTGTAGCACCGCATCGCACCCCGCACCAGCAATAGGATATGCCCCGCCAGGGCAGGGCTTTTGCAATGATGATCGAGGAGACCCACACTATAGGTGATGGATTAGGAGATTAGGTCTTGTTCTTTCCTTTTTTCTGTTTCTTTCCACGCATTGATTGTTTGATTATTTTCTTAGTACCCTTAGATTGCATATATGATGATCATGCTAGATTAATAGAAAACTCTAATGGAGACACAATAATATGACACTGTAGAGACTGAAACCATGTATGTTTGTTTCTATTTCCTAGAATTGCATATTGTATAACTTTAGATAGAATTTTGTAGACTTTGATTTTTGGGGGCTTGACCTAGAGAAGAGTACAACCATTTCAAATTTTGAGCACAAAATTTTTCTAAGGGGGTAGGATAGTAACTGCATGTTTTCAAAATTGAGGGTAAATTAGTCACTTTCCATATTCTAATAATTTTTGTGAACATTTATTTATTAATATTGTATTTTAGGGGTTAGTTTAGTCGGGTTTGAGTTTTCTCTAGTTTTGACTTGTTTTATTGACTCGGGTAGTTTATACTCTAGTCGAGACCCAAAGATTAGTTAGACATGGCCCACAAACTCATCTTATTAGGCTAGTGCATTTAGACTAAATCCATATGACAAGTTTAGTCATTTAGAGATTAGAAACTTGACCATTTTGACCCCAACCTTCTTATATTGACTTAAGTTAACCAAGAGAGACTAGATGAGGGCATCCTAGACTTTTCATAAACCTATTAGGGATCCTACTAGGGTCGTCCATAGGGGGGAGAGTTCTCTCTATTTCATTTTCATTTATAGCCTTCTTTCCTCCATTTTGAGTTCTTCCTCTAACTTGCGAGCTCCTCTCTTGATTTGATCTCCCAAACCAAGTCTTTCTCCCTCCATTTCACTCAATCTACCAAGGAGAAGGTGCATGCTTGGAGTGGGGAGCAAGAAGCAAGGGGGAGGAGTCCAATTTTTAGGAATTTTTGTGTCGGAACCATGTCCTTGGGTTAAATCATTAGGATCCAACTCCCAATAGGTAAAACCTTCTCTCTAATTCATGTTTCCTTGTATTTTGATAGATTGGCCATGGTTAGGATGGTTAGATTGGTTCTCATTTGTATGTCAATGTTTGAATCTAAGTATATTAGCCTACAAGCCTATTTTTATGTAGAAACATCACATATTGCTATATATATATATATATATATATATATATGTTTTTGGACTGTTTTGGGGGGTTTTTGGTTATGATATTCATATGTGTAGATGTGGGGGTGTGTTATGTGTAGTGTAAAGAGAGGGGGAAGAATTTGTGTGTGTGTGTGTGTTTGTGAGTAGAGAGGGGAATGGATTCAATAGAAGAGGATGTGGTGTTATGTGTCTTGAGAGTATGGTTGTGTGTGTTATGTGTAGAGAGTAGAGAGGGGGAGGTTGTTATGTATTTAGTGTGATGAGGTGAGATGAGAGTGTTTGTGTGTTTGTAGAGAAAAGGATTTGATGAGAGTTTAGTGGTTGTGTCTGTTGAAAGTGAGGAGTAGTAGGGGGATTGATGAGAGTTTAGTGGTTGTGTTTGTTGAGAGGAGAGTGTGATATGTGAGTAGATGTGGATTTGAGTGTGTATGTTTATATGTGTAGAAGAGAGGGGGGTTTTTTGTATGAGTATTAGTTTGTATTAGAGGATATGTATAGAGTGTTAGAGAGGGTGAGATGTTGTGTCTTTGTTTGAGAGATGTTTTGAGGGTATAGATATGTGTGTGTGAGATGTTATGTAGATAGATGTAAAGATAGATAGCTAGATAGATAGAGGATGAGAGTGTGGATGTTTGGGGTATGTGAGGGAGGGACATGTGGGGCTACATAAGGCAGCCACAGCCGCAACTGCTGCCCACCACAGCAGCAGCAGCAGCAACAGCAAGGGGGAGGTGCTTCCCCATATAGCAGCAGCAGCAGTGGCACACTGTTGCCCCATTTCAGCAGCTAGCAGCAGCAGCAGTTTGCAGCAGTAACACAGCCCCAAGGCAGCCCCTTTAGCCCTATTTTCCCTTTAGCATTAGCCCCTTTAGCCCTTTGTCTTTTTGTTTGTGTCCATGTGTGTGTGAGGGGTTAGTAGATAAAGGTTAAAAGGTTAGATATGTTAGAGTGGTTTAGTTGTGATATCTTAGTCTATGTTAGAAAGTTAGGATATGTTATTGTTAGTTAGATATGACGTACGTTAGAGTTAGTTAGAAAATATATGTTGGTATCCTATTACTAGTTAGTATCAAGGATACTTGAAGTGTAAGATAGTTGGTTAGATGGTTAGTAATAAGTTAGTGTTAGAGTGAGGTTAGTGGATATAAGTTAGATAGCTTATGTTTAGATGGTGTTATATTAGAGTTTTTTTTATATGATAGCTTAGAGTTTAGATAGATATATATTGGATATGTATCGTATCTTAGTTTTAAAGATTAAGTTAGATATTCATATATTAGAGTTAAGATACTTTGTATTTTAAGATACCAAGTAGTATATTAGAATATGTTGGTTAGTTAGAGATGTGAGTTAGCTAGTAGATGTTTGAATTAGTGTATAGATAGATGTTAGAATCTATATTGATAGTTAGATAGATGGTTAAAAGTTAGATGTTAGAGTGGTATGTTCGTCTTAGGATTATAATGTTGGTAGCTTAGGATACTGGTTTTACCTTCACCAAGGTAAAGTGGTTTACCTTATTGTAGGCTACGATATTGGGATTACCTCCAAGGTAATGGGTTTACCCTATGTTAAGGCAAGGTATTGGGTTTACCTTAATAGGGTAAGGTATTGGGTTACCTTCAAGGGATTGGGTTTGCCCAGGATACCAAGGTTAGATGTCTAAGTTATTGGTTAGCTAGTGGCTTGGGGGTATATAGATAGATACATGATATCTAGGATGGGTATTGGGTATTAAGATATATGTTTGCCTATACTAAGGTATTTGACTTCCAACCATGGTATTGGTATTGGGATACCAATATGTATAGGGTATTGGGTTATCTTGGTAGGTAATGGTTAGACTTGGAGTATCTTGGTAGGTAATGACTAGGAATATGATGCTTGACTTAGATTTGACCATATTTGACCAGTGTTAATTGTTTTGACTCCAAGTTAACTGTAAGTCAACATTGGATCTAGAATAGACTAGGAGTTGACCAGAGTTGACCAGTTGGCCAAAAGTCAACTGTAGGTCAACCCTTGACCTAGTTTGACCTTATTTGACTTATTTGACTTAACTTGATCTAGTTTGACTTAGTTTGACTTGTTAGACCTAGTTTAACTTTGTTTGATGTACCTTGACCTAGTTTGACTTTGTTTGACTTACCATGACTTAGTATGACTTAGCATGACCTAGTTTGATCTAGTTTAACTTAATTGACATGGTGTGACATAGTATGACTGAGTTTGACCTAGATTTGTATAACATACACTAGAAATCATGCCTAATACTGTTAAACCCTATTTAACTCCTGCATGTCTCATTTTTAGGTCTGTGACTTCATTCAGAGCCTCAATACATGTTTACATTTTTCCCCAGATCTCAAGCGAGTACATTCTCTGATAGTATTTTTGTTTTATGATATCGTCTATGTTTTTTGTATTTAGTGTAGATATCCTTGTTCTCTTGACACATTGTTCAAACGGATTGGTATTTGTCTGGATCCCGTCATGAGATGTTATTCTTTATTTTTTAGGTATATCTTGTGCAAGCCTTTCCTTGTTTCTTGTGCATTGTATTGACATAATTCCTGCGAAGGCTAGCTACCTTCTCAGAGAATCCCGTGTCATAACGTGTCATAGTTGGATCCACTATATCAGTCGGGGGCGGGGAGTATTAGTGTAGATACGTGGTCAATTCCCTATTGTGCAACTATTGTGATTGTGAGTGTTGATCATATACCCCACGTATGATTAACCAGGTCATGAAGCTATTGTGCAAGTACCTAAGCCGGCCACATGTCGTAGCTAGTATTCACTCACGTAGATGGTATGATTCTCGACTCTTGTACATGATATATCAGTTTTCTTGCCATTGCTCTAGCTATAGTTTATAACTTTAACCTGCCATGCTACTTTCATGTACTTTCTATTTCACAAGTATACTCTCTCTATTTACTACTACATATTCTTTATCGTCTGACTAGAACTATTATTGGAGATTAGTGCTCGTTCCATCCTGACTGGATATGTTGACAAAATATTACAGATGATGGCAAGGACGAGTGTCCTACCAGCTATGTGATGAAACTGGGAATTCCCAGGACCCTTACTTTGGTGTGCGTATTGATCGATAGAAAGTTAAACAGATTTATTACGTGTTCTAACCCTTCATAGGCGAAAACTAGGGTTCACGAATTATACCTGCGCAGAAAGAAGACAAGTAATTCCTGACAATCTCGAGAGGACGACCCCAAGATCTTCTGTACGTATTCCTTCCTCGAGTTGGACGTTATGTGGGCGACAATCTCCCAACATTTTCTTCTCCTTGGCAGCCCTCTCTTTCTCTCCTTAAGTGAATCATGAATTTAGAGAAAGCTTCAGATTTCTGATCAGTAATTGGCCGCCAGAGAATAGAGGATATATATAGGCTACGACGACAGGAACCATAAGGAAAAATTAGGGTTAGGCCTCCTAACGGATATGGATATCCCGTGTTCAGCCCGAACATAGAATCCAGACCCAGTAACAATAGCTCGGTCCACTAATGAGCTATTGTTGCACTACCTCCCTAATCCCAAATTATGTTTGTGGGCTCCTTTTATTATATGCTCATTTGGCTCCCCAAGTTAAGATATCGTATGTCCGTCGATCAAATTAAGTTACTAACAACTATATTGATTTGATATCTTTTATCCTTAAGTAGTACCGCTCAACTTTATTTGTCATGTTGGATATAATCCACCTGCACGGTTTATATAACAATCCTTATGAGCTCCTTTAGGGGACATCATCAACCCGATGTATCGAGATATGGATTCCATTTATAATCACAACCCATCATACATACAATATTATTATCCAATTCATAGAGGTTGTTGATCCATAATAAATCTCACTCTTTCATGAGTCAAAGTAATGCACACTGCATATACATGTCTGTTATTATATCCGGATTAAGAGCACAAGCATCCATAATAACAGAGGTATTTGTTCTCTTATGTAGTCAGTACAAAGAGAACAACCTCAAGTGGTCCTGTTTAATACACACAAAGTGTACTAGTGTAAACCTACAGTCAAGATAGACTAATACCAGATTACACTACAACCTTTCCAATAGATTGTCCCAGTCCATCTAGGTTGTGAACTATTATATACTCCATAAGGAACTGATAATATGATCTTCTGTGTGACACCACACACCATATTATCTATAATATAGAATATCAGACATTTGCATTAACACTTGCAACAAATACAATATGCAAATATTTGCTCATATGATTCTCATTCAAAATTTAAGGAAATAAGGTTACTATAAAAGTGATGCTTTTAGTATATAACCCTAACACTATGGTCTTTATGACATAGTGGGCGTAGACCAGGAGACCCTTGTCCAGCAGGGGTTAGTTCCAGCCGACGAGGCATTAGTGGTAGCTCTGCTAGATTAGTATAGTACTGGACTTTGTCTCCAGATTACACTTTGGCTTGTTATTATTTAGTATTTGTACTTGAGATTATTGACTCTGAGACTTTGGACTTGTATTATTCTGTATTGGATTTTCAGGATGATATTTTATATCTTGTTGTCTTTATCTTTCGGTATCATCTATCTTCTTAGAGTTTGTGATTGAGTATATTATATTGTCATTGCTTGTCTTCCGTTCGGAGTTGACCTTTCTTGACATATTTTGATATTATAACTGTTGTTAGATAGTAGACCTAGACAGCGCTCTACGCCGTTTCTGCGACGTAGGCTGGGACGTTGTCCCGCACTCGTGCCCTTACTCTAGGTATGGGTCGTGACACATTATACCCTTTATAGATAAAAGACATCATCTTTTGGAAGGAGAGCTTATGCATGCCCAACAAATTTTTGATGCTGCGGGACCGATCAAGACAATCTTCGTGTACAAAACTTTCCAAGCATTAGCATAAAAAGTATGTCCACAACGTGGGTTAGTACATCATCTATGTACTAGCAAGTAGAATCCAACCTACTCGCCTAAACCAACACTAAGTGGTCAATTAAGCAAGCTTTTATTGGAATAATCTTTCTATTTGGGGCCTAGCATCAGTTTACAGATCTTGAGAAGAAATATTGAAATATGTAAACTTGTTATCTCATTTCTTATGAAAAGGTATCGATGAAGCATACTTGGTGTTATCAAGTTCTAGTACTGTTTATATAGAGGCATCATTCAAGCAGTCATTGAGTTAGCATACATCGAAATTGTTATAGTGATTCTCTTAATAAGGCAACACTTAAGCATACTATATTTAACATGTTAGGAAGGTTCTCATTTGAAAGGCAACGTTACAGCACCATTTTGTTTAGCATGTTAAGCAGGCAAGTTGAACTAACATAAATATATTGCATATATCACATTTAAGTGATTCTTACCGATAGCCGACTTCTCGTTCCTACATCAAATACATGTTAGGCAATATACTTACTCTGCATGTACAAAATATTCATTAGAATGCATCATGACTACATGACAACTGGTGTTATGTACCATTTTGGACTTGCCATATAGGACTTCAAGGATATGCAATACACCATTCACCCGGGTTGCAAGCCCGAAATGAATGTCCCGATACCAATCATGCGACCAAAGCATACTGTATTTTCTTTTAGGCTGAATCGGTCCCAAGGGCCCTGGGAATCATCCGAGGAAACAATACTTGTATACAAGTTGTCCATGACCATGTGAATGTGTGTCCGACTCCATCGTGTTCGAAGTTACATGGTAAAATATTAAGATAATTAAAGGCAACATTGTATTATCTCACCTTATCACGTCGTATTCAACGACTTATCATTTCCATCATTTCCACTTGGTGATCTCGGCGATCCCAAGCATTATCATTTCTCATTGCATTGATTTATTGCAACATTCTCATAGCATTCTTTCAACAAGGAACAAACATCATTTTATTCATCTCATTGGGACATATAACATTTTATTCATTGCTTATAAAAAGACATGCAACAATAATTCATATCTATTAGCATAGTCAGTTCATTTCTCATGTATCATTCATAAGACATCTCATTATTCAAGTATTTTACTTGTTCCGGTAATGTTAAGCATAAGGGACAATGTTATCAATTCATTCTCAGGCATCAAATGACATTAGCAGTTAAAGTGTGATTCATTCAGCAGTTCAATATTCATGAGTTATCATTTCAATATTAGGCAATATAAGCATCTCTATTATCTAGTAATTAAAATATGGGATATTTGTACTCTATTTTATTAAGCATGAAGGCGTAGGGAGGAGGGAGGACAGTTCCACTCACATGTATGAAGGGTCTTCTTATTCCGATCGTACACGTATTCCTACTAGAGTAGCTCCACCAACGAGTCACGTTCCAATACTCATTCTGTCTAGACAGCTAAGAGACTGCATCAGTCTCAATTCTCTTGATTTCCAAATCAAGTCACGGTCCAATATTCTGATAGCATCCAACAAGCCAACCCAAATGCCTCGTGCGGGACAGAGCATTATAGAGCTAGCTTCAGAGATTCATAGTTACCATAGTTCTTTACCGGAACTGCGAATTTATTATAGTTACAGGAGTTCCGTATCAGATCTCTGGAGTACACCGTGGCAGCCCGCGTGTTCGAGTGATGTTTTTTAAATTATATTTTCATACTAGTTGGTTATGTTAGATTCACCCACTTTATCATCTTACTATGATTTATCTGTTCTTTCATTACTGTCGTACATCTGGCCAGCATATTATGTACCTTGTTGCATCTCTCTGAGGATACAGTTTTCCTTCCAGGTTAGCCGTGTGGTCTACAGGGATCATTATTGGATTGTTGATGAGTTCCACTTATGTCATGTATTCACTCTTTACATGTATCCACTCTTTCGTAGTTTATATATTCAGTTTTTGGTATTGTATCTGCTTAGTAGTATATTTTATAGACTCATATTATTCCTTTCGGAGTCTATTCGGCGAGTATGATTATTAGGCTGCAGACTAGTATTCATATTTCCTATTCTTTATATTCTTGCCATGTGGATAAAGTATAAACATGTTATGGTAGCTACACAAATCTAGGATAGCTTTGCGTATTCGATTTGGACTGGAGTCTACTTGGATACGTAGCTAGCCATTGCCACGTGGCCTAATCTCGTGTATTTTGGGACTGGGTATGACATGATTTTTGTGGTGGCCTTTCGATTACGTTATTGTACTGAACGAGCCAACAGTTATGATTAAGAATGAATAGGGTCTCAATCTACAGTTGATTTAACGACTTCCTTTGTATTTGATTATCCTCCTTGAACTTCATAATTGTAGTCGTTCAGTCTCCCTCGATATCGTTATTTTTGTTTCTCGACTCCTACTACTTTGAAGAGACGGATATTCGTGCGAGGTGATTATCTCCAAAAGCATATCCTCGTCAAGACGAAGAAGGAATACTTGATTGAATATTTTATAGGAAAATAGTCATCAGTAGTCAAAAGGGTTAGGCTAGATACTTTTAGAGGCTAAGCTAGAAAGATTTGATGGTCTAAAGTTTAGATTAAGATTCAAACCTAGCAACGTGAGCCAGAATTAGATAAAATTTACCCATTGTCTGAGTTAGAAGTGATTTAGAAGTATTGGTTACTAAAAGAATTTATTGAATGATAGAAGTTTAAGTACTATATGATGATTTATGGTAATGCACAATTAGATGTTAGGGTTAGCTATAGTTCATGGTGGTATGAAAAAATGAGTCAAGAAAATAAAACTTGAGGCTCTAAGCTTGCAGAAGGTTTTTTTTGATATTAGGGCTTCGCATAAACTCATATTTAAATGGTACCAATTTTTATATTTGGATAACTCGGAATGATAACGATAGAAAGAAATAAATAAGAAATATGAATTGGTATATGACATGGTATATGAATTGGTATATGACATAGGTCAAGATAAGAATTAGGTGGAGGATCAACCTGGACGAAATAGTTGGTGACATATACCTAGGATAAAATTCTGATACCGTTGAGTATGAACATTTGCAAGATAGCATCATATTACGACTGTATTCAGAAGATATAAAAGAATGATGGATAACAGTATTTAAGGATATCGGATTGAGGAACTAAGTAAGAAATAGATTAAGGATTAAGAATACCGATAAAAGCTTAAGGGATCATTTGGAAACAAAAAAGGGGCATAAACTTAAAGGGAATTTATGAGAGAAGAATAATTATACGATAAAGAAATGAATCATGACAAGAGAATAGTAATGTAAGGTGCAGACAAGCTACTATTGTAAATTAAGCACGGGAAAATCTGTATTGGATATTGAACCTATGGCTATGCTTAACATGAGAAAATATGATAAACACAAGATATAGAAAAGAGATACAAGATCAAGAGAGAGAGAGAGAGAGAGTTAACTTTAGGCTTAAACAGACGCTAGAGAAAACCTATAAGAGAGTTGAATTATAACTTGAGAACCATAGACATAAAATATGTCAGATATAGAAGTAAGGGATGCTAGAATTTGGGTTGTTCAAGATGGTATCTTAGAAGAACTAGGCTAGGGATGACCAAGATTGAGAGGGAGTAGGAGCATGAGATTGTGTCACCTGAAGGTCCAGAGAGAACCAAAGTTTTATCAAGCTGAATGTTTCACCATAGAAATCTTTGAACTTGTTCATGTCGAAGGAGGAGGGATTGATATGTTTATGCATCGATACAAGGATTGAATGCAGGACAGCAGAGAATAAGTACCCTTACCTCGTATAGATGATTTATTTGACTAGTTGAGCGGTGCTTATGTGTTTTCGAAGATTGATCTCAGGTCGGACTATCACCAGGTTCGGAAGAAGACATCTTAAGATGGCCTTTCAGACGAAGTAGGGACACTATGAGTTTCTCATGATGCCGTTTGGTTTAACCAACGCGCCAGCTGTGTTCATGAGTCTGATAAATAATGTATTCCACTGGTACTTGGATAAGTTTGTGGTGGTGTTCATTTATGACATTTTGGTGATCTCCAAGAGCCACGAGGAGCATGAGAAGCATCTCAGGATCGTGGTGGAGATATTAAGGAGGGAAAGACTCCGTGCCAAGCTCAATAAGTATGAGTTCTGCCTGAGCAAGGTATCTTTTCTTGGAAATATTATTACTAGAGATGGACTAGCAGTAGACCAAGAGAAGATTGCAACAGTGAAGACTTGGCCTACATCTACGTCAGTTATGGAGGTTAGGAGTTTTCTCGGACTTGCCAGATTTTACTGGAGGTTTGTAGAATTTTTTTGAAGATTATGGACCCTATGACTCATTTGATGCACAAGGATTAGGAGTTCATTTGGATGGGGAGTGTCAGACGGCTTTTGATGAGTTGAAGAAGCATTTGACGTCAACACCTATCTTGACTCATCGGGAACTGAAGGTTTTGTGGTATACATCGACACGTCCGGGTGCGTATTGGGTTGCATTCTGATGCAGCATAGCAAGTTGATGGCATACATATTGATACAGTTGAGGATCTATGAGAAGAACTACCTGACGCACGATATGGCACTAACTGCAGCAATATTTACACTGAAGCTATGTAGGCACTACTTTTATGAAGAGCGGGTCGAGATATTTACTGATCACAAGAGTCTGAAGTACGTCTTCACCTAGAAGGAGATTAACATGAGACAAAGATGTTGGCTAGAATTGATGAAGGACTTTGAGATCGAGTTGTAGTACTATCCAGGCAAGGCAAATGTCGTGGCTGATGCTTTGAACATGAAACCCATGACATACTTTTGACGACTCAGTGCCATTTATTGGAGTATCTCCAAGAGTTAAGGATAGAGGTCGTATTGCCGGACATGGATGGACAATTATCTACCATTGGGTTATAGTCTTCTTTGGTTGAGAGGATCAAAGCCGTTCTGTCTGCAGATGTGAGATTCAGAAGACTTTGGGAGAGGACCGAGGCCAACATGCAGATAAGACTACGGATTCACGAGGACGGGATGTTGAGGTGTGGAGATCGCCTATGTGTTTCGAGTGGAAGTAGGAACACATCAAGTTGGACTTCGTTACTGGATTTTCGAGGAGCCCCTGTGGAAAAGACACAGTTTAGGTCATCGTGGATCGAATCACCAAGTCGGCTCATTTCTTGCCCTTCAGAGTTGGACAATCTATGGAGATTCTTGCTGATTTGTACATGAGGCAGATAGTATGTCTACATAGAGTACCAGTCAGCATTATATCGGATCATGATTCTAGATTCACTTCATATTTTTGGAGGAGTATGAGGAGAGTTTGGAAACTCATCTCAAGTTCAGCACATCTTATCACCTGCAGACTGACGAACAGTCAGAATGCACGATCCAGACACTTGAGGATATGCTGAGAGCTGCATGTTAGAATTTGGAGGATCTTGGGAATATCATTTAAATTTGGTAGAGTTCTCCTATGTAGAGCCTAAGAATCAAGTTGTGCCATATTTTTGCTACCCAAAAATCAAGTTGCGCCCAGAAATCGAGTTGCGCCACTGTTTTGAAGCTTAAAGGATCGAACTGCGCCATTGATTAGGTTGCGCCTGACAACAGACTATGCCCAAATCACATTGTGCCCAAGGCTACGTGGCGTCTGACATTAATAGCCATCATTACCTGACAGCACTGACAGCTGACAGCACAATAAATGAAGAAAATCTCTTCGAATCTTTCAAAGCGTGTCGCTCGAGACAATTTTGATAGCTGTCCTGCACCCCCACTGAGTTGCGCCTAGGCGCAATCTGAACAACTCTTCTCATACATTCAAAAGCTGCCACGTGCCTATGCACTGAGTTGCATCTAGGCGCAACCCAATCAGGCGCAGTTTGACTTGTTGACTGAAGCTCGCGCAACCTGATGAAGTTGAGACAACTTACATTCTAATGTAGGTTGACGTGGTACACATGCCACTAATCTCTCAAAACGTGTCCACTACTCTGTACACAACCACACGCATCTCAATCACATGATGCCATGCGTCTAAATACAGTTAGTACACGATTAAATAACTGAATGAAAGTTGGCACAACATAAGGTTGGAGCAACCCAAAGTGGCGCAGTCTAGCCTCGTGCACATCAGAATAACTACTAAAATAGTTATTTCCAGAACTCTATAAATTGAGTTTCCAATCATTGTTGAAGCATCACAGATCAAAAACTCTTGCAAAAAAGTGCTGCTGCATTCTCCAGAGGCTCTAGTCTTCAAGTTCACATATTCCAAGGGACAAAGTGATCATCTTCTGATCAGATTCCTACAGTTGTACTACCCCAGAAATTATTGTACTCTTATACTTTTTTTTTAGTTTGTAATCAAACTTTTGTTTTGTAAACAAAATGGCGACCCTGCTGGGACGACTTTCTCCTCCGATGAGAAAGTGACAACGCAATGTGATGCTGCGTCGATCGGCAAGACGTAGAAGACTCTGGTTGTTCAAGTCAAACAGATAGCCTATGAAGATATGATCAACAAGAAGAGCAACAAGCGCACTACGGCTATCACCAAGAACAAAACTGTGTGGACTCCTAAGTCTTTTACAGTTGTTGTTGCCCAGGCGCAACATGCCTCTTCTCCAGGCACAATCCGTCTCTGTGGCTCAGGCACAGTTTGCTTCTGCTGTCCGTGCGCAGTCCACTCCTCCTACTGCCAAGGCGCAGTCCACTCTTCCTGCTGCTAAGGCGCAGTCCACTCTTTCTGCTGCCAAGGCGCAGTCCAATCATGTTGCTGCCAAGGCACAGTCAGCCCATCTTGTTGCCAAGGCGCAACCTGTGGCTAGGGTGCAACCAGTAGCTCGTATGGCTATAGCGTAACCTAGGCACTCAGTTGTCCAGGCATAGTTTGCTTACTATGCTGATCTGGCGTAACCCAAGGAAACTAGTCTTTTGGCTACCTCCTCCAATTATCCAGTTCTGAACTTGGAGAAACAATGTTCTAGTGCCAAAACTAGACAAAACAAAAGGAAGGGTCCTTTGACATTGGCGCAACCTATGCCTAAAGTGGACCCACAAAAAACAGAGGGAAATGCTTTTTAGCCAACCCTCCACAAAATAAAGGAAAGTACTCTTTGGTCTTTTCTCAACCTTCCCTAGTCTATGACTCAGAGGAAGATATCAGATTCCATTTCCTTAAACAGAGATTTTCAAATCTCTGCCAGGGGAAAGAATACTAATCAGAGAGGTATCTTGCCTACCCCTATGGGGACTGTTCAAGATCTTCCAACCTTACAGATCTCAAGATCTAAGCAAAGAAAATTGACGGTATCTCAAACAGAGACACCCGGAGCAGAATTCTCTGATTTACGTGCTTATCTCAATAGGCGTCAATCAGTATCAACTTCGGTGAAACGCAAGAATCCTATGACAAAGGCCAATCTGTACCAGAAACAAAAATTTGAAAATAAGGACCCAATCACTTATGCTAATGAGTTAAGTACTTCTTTGTACACTCATGGAACTAAGCATCTGAAGAACAGGAGACATGTTCCTAACATTATTAAGGAATATGTTCCTCCAACATTCTCGTCTTGTAGTGGTGATTAATCTCCGAAAATATCTTACACAAAGACGGGAGATCACAGAGATGTCCTCTTCACCTCTAAATCACTCATCAGAACGCCATTGCCTTCATGAGGTAGTCATCAAGTGTTGTTTTCAATCAGTTAAATGATCTGTCTTTGATCGTCTAAATTATACTTCAATTCCTGAACCTATGACTGGAGATGAAGACGAACTGTTATATGCTTCTATAAATATGACTTCTCGAGATACTGGGGGTAGAAAATCCTTAAAATGTGGTACATCTCGCAATCCAAGTCAGCAATACTTGAGACAACTCCGTGAATCTAGTGAAGGGGTCCTTCAACATACCAGATCGAAAGATCGGAACTCGGATCAGGATGTCTTCAATCAGGAGGATCTTTCCATTACTCATCTAGAGGAGGATTCTTTGTCTGACTTTGACACAGATAGTAAAAGTTCTGAACAAACTACCTCTTCAATAATGGCAAGAGAAGTGACAGCATATGCCAATACAGAAGACCAAGATGCCTCTACTTTAGCCAGTCAAGAGCAACGAATTGCTGTACTGGAAGATAAATTAAAGACCATGGCTGAAATGGTCGCAAGTATTCACACTATAATCGTGGCCCAACATACAGTGCCACCGATTATAAATCCTGCTACAAATCCTGAACTCATAGCATCTTCGGTGCCGGTTAATGTTAGTCTGGGGGTACCTCCTCCTCAGGTTGCTTCTGTACCAGTCCAAGCTGCTCCTAGTCTGTCAGGTGCTGGGGGTAGTAATTACCATGTTGTTCCTCCGCCTAACAATTCTAACCAGCCTACCAATTTCCAGACATCAGGAGATGCTAATGAGGCTGTGAAACTCTTACGCACTCAGTTTGAAGCCTTCAAACAGAAGGATGGTTTACAAAGACTTGGAAAAAACAACCTTATCTTGCTGAGTGGAAGGAAGTTCAATTTCCTCCTAAATATAAACTTCCCACTATTATGTTGTTTGATGGCAGCACTTCTCCAAGTCAGTACATTAGTCACTTTGAATTAATGACTGACCAATTACAGCCAAATGATGCTCCTTACCAGAGTGTTCGTCGATTGTTTAGCCGGTGCAGCATACGACTGGTACCGTAGCTTGCCTGATGGCTACAAACTTCTTTTGCTAGTTTCAAGCAAATGTTCTTGGAACGATTCTATGAGGGAGTCAACGATATGACGATATCTGCCCTTATCAAAATTAAATAAAGGCATAATGAATCCACAGAAAGTTTCATTAAAAGATT
>JANAVB010040914.1:0-23559 GCA_029216955.1 Iris pallida | reverse complement strand
TCGAGGTTTGGCATAGTAGACTGGGGCATCAGATAAAGTAATGCAGACTTTACCTTCTCTCTCTGGTAGTAGTGTGTTTTCTCATAAGGCTTGTGATATTTGTCATCAAGCTAAACAGACTCGTGATGCCTTTCCTGATAGTAGTAGTCGTGCTTTGAGATGCTTTGAACTTATACACTGTGATCTGTGGGGACCATATCGTGTTCCGTCATCTAATGGGGCACGATATTTTTTGACTTTGGTGGATGGTTTTTCTAGAGCTGTTTGGTTTATTTTGTTGACGAATAAGTCTGCTGTTTATTCTATGTTTCTTAAATTCATTGCTATGGTGAAGCGTCAGGTTGGGGCTGATATACGTCGTGTGCGGAGTGACAATAGCACTGAATTTAATTGTTTACGAGATTATTTTTCATCTCAAGGTATATTGTTCCAAACATCCTGTGTTGGGATACCTCAACAGAATGGAAGGGTGGAAAGAAAACATCGACATATTCTAAATGTCGCCAGGGCATTGCGATTTCAGGGTTCTCTTTCCATAGATTTTTGGGGGGAATGTGTTTTGGCTGTATGTTATTTGATAAATAGAACCCCTTCTAGTATCTTGCATTTTCAGTCTCCTTATGAAGTTTTATATGGCTCGGCTCCATCGTATGATCATCTACGTATTTTCGGTTGTCTGTGCTATGCGTATGATTTGAAATCCCGACATGATAAATTTGCTAGCAGGAGCAGAAAATGTATCTTTGTTGGGTATCCACTTGATAAAAAGGGATGGAAACTGTATGATTTGGAGACTGGTGAATTTTTTGTATCCCGTGATGTTACTTTTTATGAAAAAGAATTTCCTGGGTGTGACTCTGCTAGCGAGATGTCTTCTGCGACACGCCATACATCTGTTGAAGTGCCAGGAGATGATATAGAGGCTTTTGGGATGGTGCCGACTACGGTTGCTGAGGCCGGAGTGGTTGCTGGTGGCTCGGCACCGAGTAGCCAGGATGCACAAGTAGATGCAGAAGTATTGACAGGAGAGTCCGCTGGGGGTAATGCGGATACTACTAATAATACAGGGGATACAGTGTTGCCAGAGGTGCCCGACGAGGTAGTATTGGGGAGAGGAATGCGAAAGAAATCACAGCCAGTACGATTACAGGATTTTGTGACAAATGTTGTTCGAAGTAAAAGTCCCCCCTTCACCACAGTTCATCTGTTCCCGTCACTTCCTCAGGTACTTCGTATCCTCTAACATAATTTCTAAGTTATGACATATTTACTGCTGGACACAGAGATTTTCTTGCAGCTATCAATGCAGGTGTTGAGCCTACTTCATATCGCCAGGCCTCGCGAGATTCGGGCTGGCGCACAGCTATGCAAACTGAAATACAGGCTCTAGAAAATAATGGGACATGGAGTCTTGTCGATTTGCCTCCTGGGAAGAAAGCATTGGAAAGTAGATGGGTGTACAAATAAAGTACAAATCTGACGGAAGTGTTGAGCGCTTAAAGGCACGGCTGGTTGTGTTCGGTAATCATCAGGTTAAGGGGATCGATTATTCAGACATTTGCCCCAGTAGCTAAGATGCCTACAGTTCGGGCATTCTTGGCTGTTGCAGCTGTGAGAGGCTGGACTTTGCACCAGATGGATGTGCACAATGCTTTTCTTCATGGAGATCTGACAGAAGAAGTGTATATGAAGTTGCCGCCAGGTTTTTCGCATAGTGAACCCAACAAAGTGTGTCGCCTGCGTAAGTCTCTATATGGATTGAGACAGGCACCGCGTTGTTGGTTCGCTAAGCTTACTGCTTCTCTGATATCCTATGAATTTATTCAATCACATTTCGATTATTCCCTTTTCTCTTTTTTTAAAGGGAAGGTAGAGTTGCATGTTTTGATCTATGTGGATGATATGATTGTCTCTGATAATGACACAGGTGCTTTAGATGCTTTCAAAAAGTACCTTAGTTCTTGCTTTCACATGAAGGACCTTGGTGTGTTGAAGTACTTTCTTGGCATAGAGGTGGCTCGGAGTGCGGAAGGAATTTCCTTGTGTCAAAGGAAGTATGTTTTGGACATCATTTCAGAATGCGGTTTGATGGGGTCTCGTCCTGCCGGTTTTCCTATGGAGCCCAATCACAAGCTGGCAGAATTGACTAGTCCAAGGATGACGGATGCAGAGACTTATAGGAGGCTGGTTGGGAGGTTGATTTATCTATCATTTACTCGCCCTGACTTGGCCTATGTTGTGCATATCTTGTCTCAATTCTTACAAGAGCCTCGACAAGATCATTGGCATGCTGCTTTGAGAGTTGTCAGATATCTCAAAAAGGCACCAGGACAGGGTATTTTTTTGAAAGCTGATTGTGATCTCCGTCTTTCTGGTTGGTGTGATTCCGACTGGGCCAGTTGTCCTTTGACTCGCCGCTCTGTTACAGGCTGGTTGGTGTTTCTGGGGGGGTCTCCTATTTCTTGGAAGACCAAGAAGCAATCAACTGTTTCCCGATCTTCCGCTGAAGCTGAATACCGATCTCTTGCTGCGCTCGTTTGTGAGTTGAAATGGTTGAAGGAGTTATTGGTGTGTTTGGGCGTTCACCAGGAGTTTACTATGTCGGTGTATTATGACAGTCAGTCAGCCCTGCACCTGGCTCAGAACCCGGTATTTCATGAGCGCAGTAAGCATATTGAGGTGGATTTGCATTTTGTTTGCGATGCTATTAGAGATGGCACCATAATAGCCTCGCATGTTCCTACTTCTTCTCAACTGGCTGACATCTTCACCAAGCCCCTTGGAAAGCAAGTGTTCGATTCTTTTCTTCCCAAGTTGGGCATTTGTGACTTACATGCTCCAACTTGAGGGGAGGTGTTAGATTATAAGATAATAGATAATATTTGCAATGTAAATATGGCCCATACCCATAAGCCCAAATGTAGACACTATATATATTGTAATAAACCCTAGCAATGAGAACAAGGCATTATTATTTCTTTCACCCAGATGATGTCCGCCCACTCCACCTTAGGCCTGTGCTCCCGAACCTGGTTGTATACTACCGAAGTATGGAACTGCCCCTCCGGGCCGTTCTTCCATTCCCATCTGTCACGACTCCCCTCGTTGTCGATCACAGTGGCTTGGATATCCTCAGCAAACCATCTTCCCTCTCTTCGTGTAGTAAGTTCCCATCCTCCATCTCTAATCAGGACCTCAACTCGTTCAGCACTACCTATTAGTTCATATACCGGCCACCCGAGCAAGTCGACTAGACTTTGGTGTCTGATCCACGGGTCCAACCATAGGCTAGTGTCCCGACCATCGACAATGACCCGACTGAGGTTCGGTTTCAGCTCCGTCCGTCTCCGGAGAATCATCTTGAATACCCCTGAGTAATTGTTGTCGATAGGGAGAACCCAGAAGTTGTTGTCTCACACGTGCCTGCTTTTTATCCATTGAGCCCAGAGGGAGTTACCTTCCAGAAGCCTCCAGGCGAGCTTTAGAACAGCCACTTCGCGGAGAACACGTAAGGATCGGATACCCGTTCCCCCCTCGTCCTTTTCCAGACATAATTCTTCCATGATATGGCGTAGAGTCCTCCTTTCCAAACAAAATTAGCACACAACCTCTCCACATGATTAATTGTATGTATAGGAAGAATTAAGGCCTGCATCCAATACGACGTGATCGCCCAGATAACCGAGCGGACGAGTTCGAGCCTTCCTCCAAAAGAAAGGATTTGCGCTTGCCATCCCTCCAATCTTTTTTGAACATGTTGAATCAGCTCAGAACAGTCATCCGCCTTAGCTTGATTAATCGAGAGTGGCAATCTGAGGTATTTTACCGGAAGTTGCCCCTGATCAATTTGCAGTCTAGCCACCCAGCGGCCTTTGTCAGGGCAATCTCTGCTGAAATATGCGCGGCTCTTATCTCTATTGAGAGTCAGGCCAGCCATCGCCCCAAACTCTTCATGGACGGCATTGAGATTATCAATAGAGTTTGCAGAAGGCTCCAAGAAAACTAGAAGATCATCCCGTAGATGAGGTACGAAACACACGGCTGAATACGACGAAAAAGAGGAGTGATCTGTTTACGATGAACTACCAAGTCCATAAGACAAGTATAATACTCCATCACAATGGTGAAACAGGTACGGAGATAAAGGATCTCCCTGCCTCAAACCACGATTACTTTTGAAAAATCCATGCGGCTGTCCATTAATGAGAATAGAGAAGGTCGGTGTAGAGATGCATTCTCTAATCCGATTGACCCACCACCGATCAAAACCCATATTAAGCATCAGCTCACAGACAAATTCTCTATTTACTCGCACCTCATCTATGCGGATGATCTTCTGGTTTTCTTGGAGCCTTCTGCAAACTCTATTGATAATCTCAATGCCGTCCATGAAGAGTTCGGGGCGATGGCTGGCCTGACTCTCAATAGAGATAAGAGCCGTGCATATTTCAGCAAAGATTGCCCTGACAAAGGCCGCTGGGCGGCTAGACTGCAAATTGATCAGGGGCAACTTCCGGTAAAATACCTCGGATTGCCACTCTCGATTAATCAAGCTAAGGCGGATGACTGTTCTGAGCTGATTCAACATGTTCAAAAAAGATTGGAGGGATGGCAAGCGCAAATCCTTTCTTTTGGAGGAAGGCTCGAGCTCATCCGCTCGGTTATTTGGGCGATCACGTCGTATTGGATGCAGGCCTTAATTCTCCCTATACATACAATTAATCATGTGGAGAGGTTGTGTGCTATATATATATATAATATATATATATATATATATATATGTATATATATATTCCCTCTCTCTCTCTCTCTCTCTCTCTATATATATATATATATATATATATATATATATATAGAGAGAGAGAGAGAGGGGGAATATATATACCCTCTCTCTCTCTCTCTCTCTATATATATATATATATATATATAGAGAGAGAGAGGGGGAATATATATTCCCTCTCTCTCTCTCTCTATATATATATATCACACTGTATTAGTATTGAAGAAGAAGAAGAAGAGATGGGAAATTGCTTTAAGGTTCCGACGAGGAACTGGGTCGACGACGGCTATGAGGACTGGGACTCTGACGAGCCTGAGATGGAGAAGAAAGAGGAGCTGCCGCTGCCGCCACCGCCACGGAGAAAGCGAGTACCGAAGAGCAAAATCTCAGCTTTGGAGAGTATAGCTGAATGAATGATCTGAATATATAAATTTTTTTTAGAGAAATGGAAACTTTATTGAAGTAATAGGCACAAAATGCCGAAGCCTATACAAGTAAGTGCACTTAATGCGACAAAAGGATAGAAAAAGAAACAGCGCGAGACGCGCACAAAAGGATCCAGATCTCTACGACGGCCAACAGAAGCGCGAGAGACCCGACGGAAGACCTAAAGAAGGGCCTCCCAAAAAGTGTTGGGGGCGTGAGAGCAGCGCCGCCTAGCTTTAAAAATTTGTCTGATAACCTCTCTGAACAACTGTGTAGGAAGGAGTTGGCGATCCTCATATCTGAATTTGTTCTTGTTCTTCCATAAAACCCAGATTCCAGCGGCTACTACGATCTGATGTCCGTAGGAGCGGCTCCAGTTGGACAGGAGATCGTGGAAGCCGCCAGTCGGGTGGACAAGACTAAGTCTATTGTGAAGATTGAGCCAAATGTGGTTCGCCAACTCACCAGAAAGAAGGACGTGCTCAGCTGATTCCGATTGGTGATCCACGCAGCAATGGCATCTGGACGCTAGGTTGAATCCGATAGATTTGATCGAGTCGTCCGTCGGAAGCTTCCGTCTAAATGCGCGCCAGATAAGGATAGTCCATTTGATGGGTATGCAAGTGTCACGACCCGCACCCACTGTGAGGGTACGAGAACGTAACAACGTCCAGCCTACGCCGCAGTGTCGGCGGTAGAACGCTGTCCTAGGTCACAACATTTAACAATATAAGGTACCTGAACAGTATATACACTTCGAATGGAGGTGACATAACAGAACAGTCTCAATCACATCTAAGGCAGATACAGAATAGTAAAGGTAGATAGAGAGATCAAAACCATAATGTAATACAAATAAGAGATAGAGAATCCAAGTGTCTAAGATAACAACTCAAGAAATCCAGCTCAATACAAGTCTCTAAATATATATACAATACCTCAGAACAACAACTGAAAGTCAAATAACAATGCTGAAAGAAAAGATAAAGCCTAGCTATCTAGCCTAGACTATGGGAGTAGCATCCTGTACTGCAGCTGGGTCCTCCAGAGGAACCAGGTCGCAGGTGTCGTCTAAGCCTGCTCCGTAATAGGTGGTACATAGGGTCTCATCCTCATCCTCTGTAAAATTTTTAACAGGTCCAGTCAGGACGGGAGCGAGCACAAAACATCTCACGCAGATCATAACTGGTTAGAAAATATAACGTGCAATAGAGTAAGATACATGAAACGCTGAAAGAAGATGTATATGAAAGAAGGATATGATAATAGGAAATATCTATATATGATAAGTAAGAACTGTAAGCAATATGTGATTTAGAGTACAATATGGTTATGTAAACGGTTTAGGTTATACAATAAAATGGGACTCCTTTGTACGTGGGTGTACAATGGACATATACAATTTCTTATACAATAGGATTGATCACATAACCATTTTTACTCTCCCTCCCCAATCAATACACAAGGATCCAATTCAGTACGTTACCTTATACAATGGCTTGTACAATAGAGCTCAATGTGATAATGAGAGTACAATATGCACAATGAGTGTACAATGATAAGGGTATTCAGTAAATACAATATGTTAGTGAAACGCACATCACAATATGTATTTAGTGAACACAAAGGAGGTAACATCGCAAAAGAAGTTCCATATAGTACCAATCCGTGTTACCAATGTGTCAACATCAAGTAAATTAATCTATGGCAAGAATAGACATTCTAGCAAGTATGAAACGGTCAGAGAATGTACTCGCCTGATATCTGAATGTCTGAAGTAAATGTACTGTCCGAGATGAGTTACCTGACTCCTAGTTAGAGCAACACAAGTCAAGATGTACACAGGGAATGATAAATGTAATCTACAATGCATCTGCATGCTGTCTAGGTCAAACTAGACTAAAGTCAACACTTGGTCAACTCCAGTCAACTACACTAGTAAAACTAGGTCAACTAGGCCACTCCTAACCCCAGCAAGTCTTATTAGGCCTAACCAAGCCTAGTCTAGCAATCACACACCAATCACAAGGCTATACAAGCCAAACACAAGCCACACATCAAGACACATTCACATTTAGCTATTTATCATAGAATTTATATATATAGCTATATGTATATAGGATTTCATATATTTACAACATTATACAATAAGAGAAAGTTAGAGAGGGAACTAGCATGTAAGGCTATGTGTGTGTGTGTGAACATGGAGGTATACATGAAAAGAGAAACCAACACTAGGCCGTATATCTTTGTACCCACATATATACATATCTATATACACAATATGTATAAAAATATATATATACTCACATTATATATATTTATGATATACCTGCACATAGAGATAGAGAGGGAAATGAAATCAAGTAAAATGTGAGTGTACATATGTGTTTAGGCATGTGTGTGTGAGTGAATGTGTGAGAAATACAGTGTTGTGGGTGATGAAGGGTAGTGTCAATGGGGCATGTGCATGTGTGTGTCTACATATGTGTGTAGAGGGTGTGAAAAGTGTTCAGTCTACCACAGGACAGTGGATAGTGTCACATGTGTGTGTGCAATGTGTCATAGGAGATTAAATGACAGGTGTTTCCAGTGAGCTGTGTGTGCATATGTGAAATTCAGTGTTCAACTATGACATTATTTAGCTCAGGTTTACACACATACTAACAGGGATGTGAAGTAGTCCCAGGAAACAATGTGAAGCCCTGTGTGTACATGTGTCTCAGTGTTAGGGTGTGTGTGTTAACAGCCTACATGACAGGAATTCAAACTCAGGTATTTAAGAAGAAATGGAAATCAATTCTTAGTTTAATAAGAAGAACATGACAGTTTAAAATAGGAATAATATCATTCAAATGAAAACCCAATTCACATTAAAGTAAAACTCAGTTTTCAAAGGCTAAAATCCAAACCCAATTTCATTCTCAGGTTATATCTAAGTTCAGTTAAAAGTTAAAAAAATCAACTCAGAGTTTAGCATCAATGTAAACCCCAAACTCAATCTCATAAACCCACTCTATGTTTACTGTTTTGTTCATGTGTGTGTGTATCATTAGAGTACATGTGTGTGTGCATATTAGTGTCAATCTCAGATTTTCATTCAACAATTTACTCATATTGAACCTTCAAACTGAGATTTGAAATCTTAGGTTAAACTTCTCAGGTTTTCAGGGTTTGAAATGATCTCAGTTTTCTATTAAATCATCATATCAAGTCAGCATTTTTCAATCCACATCTCTCTGCATGCTAGTGTCAACTTCCTACTGTAACATTCCAACCAGGGTCAAGCCTACACTATACTCACGTAAATAGAGAACAAGGGGCTGCCTAGTGCAGCCCCTACTACTGCTGTCAGTCATGCTTGCCTCTTCCCTCATTCTTTGAACAACGCACCTATGGGAACTGAACCCAGAAAATTAGAAGGACTAAGGTCCCTTACAGTAGACCAAACCAAGCCATGCATTAGCCTGAATCCCTATATGGACAAGGCAAGAGCTAATGCTCTGTAAACTGAGATCATCTTCTGTGAATAAAACTCAGTTTTCAATACTTAAACATAATCAAATGAAAACTCCAAACAACTCTCAACCCAAAACATCAAACCAAAGCTCGAACTCATCTCAGGCATGTTAATCATGTATTAACATTATAGTTAGCATTTAATCACCAATTAATTTGTATTTAATACTCAGAATACTGAGTGCATGTAAGGTGTATCAGAAAAAAATGGGGAAAACCAAATCCCAGTTCGAAAATCAGTTAAAAAAATCCAAATTAATGGTTGGTAAAGTGTCGTGCATGTGTCAGTGTGTCCCACGGGTCATGGGGTGTCCATACAACAGGACACAACGTGTCCTGACACTCACGTACACGCATAGACACACACAGTTCAGTGCAGTCTCGTGCACGTGTGCCAGTCGGTCCAGGATACGACACACGACACGAGACACCTCGTGGTCGTGTCTAAAGATTTGCCAGGTATAGGGTTAGGTGTCTAGGTGCCTGATATGTGTCCACGTAGTGTCCAGCTTCGTGTCCAAGCCCGTATCAGTGACCAAATGTGCGCTTGTGTGGGTGTTTATAAAACCAGTGCGAGCCCGATATCTTCGAAAATACTAAACCAACTCGACCCAAACTTTGGGGGCATGCTGTCAGTGTGTGCCCCCTCGTGTCTATTAATTTTTGTGTCATAAGATTCAGTGTCGTGTCCGCTACCAGTGTCGAGCAGCAGGGCAGCCGCACGCGGCGTCGTGCTGCGTGTCCGTGTCGATTTTCGACACAAAAATAGCACGGATTCGTGCTCAGAGTTAGGGTTTCATGATCTACACCTATAGGGCTAGAAGATTGTTCAATTAGTTTTCGAAAATATGTGGATTCAATCCACTCAAGCATTTCATCAAACACCTAGGTTCTAGGACTGATATGTGTCCGATACGGACACGAAATGGACACGACTCGACACAAATCTAATACCTACGGCTAGGGGACACCTAGGACTTCCTATCCATGCAAAGGAAACTAAATTTGGTGGAGGGAATAGGGATTTACCTATAAGTGCAATTTGCATAAAACGCTTCAAAAAGGGGGGTTTCTTCTTGATGGCCAAGTGCTCCAAATTGGTCCAAACCTGAGATTTCTCTCCATGGACATGCAATAGAGCTGGATTAGGAACTTATGCAAAAGACTAGAGTGGAAAAGGAATTAAAATGAAGATTCTAGGGATTGGGGAAGAAATGACATTACCTCCTTCTCCAAAATGTTGAAATCTCAATAAAGAGGCAAGAACAATAAATAAAGAGATTATTTATAGGGGAAATAACCCTAGGTGGCTGGTCATAAAGTGATAGTTAGGGTTAGGGTTGAGTCTAATAGGCTATGGACCTATTTGTATTAGTCATTGAACCAATTTCTAAGTATCAAGCCTATTAACCAAATCACTAAGCCTTTTATTCAAGTCTTGATTCCTACATGACTAATTTAGGTTAACTTAAGTTAGATTAGGGTCTCACCATGCTAACCAAGTCACCATAGCTAGGGTCAACTTCTAGGTTAGTCTACAAAGTCTCAACTAGTCAAGACTAACATAACACATAGCAATATTTAATTAATATTAAATTCACACAAATTCCCATAAATCATAATAATTCAAATAAATCCTAAAATGACCTAATTACCCTCTAGGCTAAAATATACTAATTAAATATCCTAATCACATGGCTAGGCTCTAGGTCAACAGTCTCTAAGGTTACACTAGCCAAACACCAAAATCATAAGTCAAAAAAATTACCAAAAATCATATTATTATTTAAATGCCATAATTAAATGAATTCAAACACAAAATTTCAAAATTACCCTCATTTTAGAAAATTGGGTGTTACAGCAAGACTGCCAAAACTTAGCAGAAGTGGTATCTGGCACGCCACTGCCTCTCGCCACTACTCTGGCAGAAGCCAGCGTGAAAGTCCCGCTCAAGTTAGGTGACCATCTCCACGAGTCAGATATTTCAGTGATCCTCATGTTGGCTTCACGAAGACCGTCGACCGCCGGTTGACCGAACCAATCTCTGATCCTCCCCCAATTCCATCCAGAACCATCTACCCATAGATCCCTAATAGCACATCCCGGCGGAGTACGGATGTTGGACTGGATGTTGTCTTCTCCAAACCACCGTTCCAGACGGGCCGATGAACGGCCCTCGCCCAACTGCAGACGGAATAAAAGGTTCAGCGAGGTTGCGTCCACGAATTATGCGACGACACGACGTCGAAGATCTGTTGTTAGTGAGAGCCTCCGATAGATGTGAGAATCTGGAGTATCTAGCTCTCATGAACCTCGTCCAAAGCGAGCTCTCCGTGCATAATTTCTACCACAACTTTATATAGCAGGCGTCCACGATGTGGGCAAGTCTGCTGAATCCCATACCTCCTTCTTCGGTTGGTTTGGCCATGGTATCCCAACTGGCCCAGTGGTGTTTGTCCTTCCCGTCGCGTTGACCCTAGAAGAACTTGGCGAAGAGGGATTCAAGATAGTGGAGGACCTTCTTGGTGGAGGAGCAGACGGCCAGGGTATACAACGGGATGAAGGAAAGGACGTGTTTGATAAGGATCAATTTGCCCTCCAGAGATAATGTTGCGTTGTGCCATCCCGCGATCAGTTTACGGATCCTGTCTACAAGGTGGTCGTATATATTCGAGCTCGACCTTCCGTACACTAACGGGCAGCCCAAGTAGATAAAAGGTGGGTATGCCTTGGCAAACGAGGTCATGTCAGAAAGAATAGCCGAACAAGATCTGTCGGCTTTGTGGTGGGTATAAATGACGCTCTTGTTGTTATTGATGCGCTGTCCAGAGCAACTTGTGTATCTCGCGAGGGTGCTTAACACTACCTCGATCGATCCGAAGTCTCCGGAGAAAAAAATAAGGATGTCATCAGCGTACGCCAGGTGAGTGACAAGTGGACAGCCAGTGGTGGTGTGGAAGTGATGGAAACCGAGGATTTTGGGCATGATATTGAGGCTTCTACTGAGCGCTTCTGCCGCAATAATGAAAATGGTGGAGGAGAGGGGATCCTCTTGTCTAACCCCTCGGGTGGATCGGAAGAAACCCGCCGCCTGACCATTGATGATGGTTGAAAACCATGTGTTGTTGATAGATCTGAAGATAATGTCGATCCAAGATTCGAAAAAAGCCGAACGCCCTGAAGACCCAGATCATGAATTGCCAGTCGAGGCGATCGTATGCCTTCTCTATGTCCAATTTGATGGCAACGTTTCCCCCTCTGGACGGGAACTTCATACATGTGATCATCTCTTGGGATAGGAGAATGTTGTCAGTGATGTTACGACCTTCAACAAACCTGCTTTGCTATTCAGAGATGATTTTGGGGAGGAGATTGGACATCCGGTTGGCAACGATCTTCGATATGATCTTGTTGGTGAAGGCACATAAGCTGATGGGGCGAAAGTCTTTGAAGGTTTTCAGATTGTCTTTCTTGGGGATCAGGATGATGTTTGCGCAAGAAATGGATTTGGGATATCTCGTCCCCTGGAAAAAGGCAATAGTGGCCTCCAGTAAGTCGTATTTTAAGGTGTGCCAACAGGCTCTGAAGAATACGCCATTGAATCCATCAGGCCCTGGAGCATTGTGTTCTTTTATAGACCAGACAGCCTCCTCCACCTCTTCCAACGAAGGGGTAGCCAACAGGGTATCGTTCTCGCTGTTGTTGATGAGGGATGGTATTTCAGACAAAAGAGCGACGTCTTTAACGACCTGCTCCTTAGTGAAAAGTTTTGAATAGAATATCTCCGCCGCAGCCTGAATGCCTTCCTGGTCCTCCACTAGGGTGCCGTTATCTTCGAATATTCGGTGAAGTTGTAATTGGTTTCTGCGACTCTGACGCACGCGTCAAAGAAATTGGTATTCCAATCGCCCTCGGTGTCCCAGGTTAATCTGGCTTTTTGCCTCCAGAAGTCTGTTTCCACCTTAAGCCTGGACTTCAGAATAGCTCTGGCAAGGTTGAGCGATGCGCGGGCAGTCGGGGATCTGTCGGCGGTGAACGAGATTTCAGCTCGAGTGACATCGTCTTCTGCCACTTTAATGGCCTGGAAGATGTCTCCAAAAGCCGTCGTACTCCAAGACGATAATGCCTTCCGAGTGACTTTAAGTTTAGCCGCCACACGTAACAGAGGGTCAGGTTCTGAAACGGAGTTCCAAGCGGATGTCACAATATTCTGGAATTGGGGATGATGCCTCCAGAAGTTGAGGAAGCGAAATGGTTTTTTTGGTGCCGGTTTGGTTATTGCTGATCATGATGAGGAAAGGGGAGTGGTCCGATTCAGTGGAGTTCAGATGAGAGAGGTTTGTGATCCGGCCAGTGTCAGACCAACGGTCGTTGACCATCGCCCGATCTAAGCGAGAGTACTGGCGCCGATGGCCCTCCTGCATGTTGCACCAGGTGAATGCATTACCGGGGAAGGGGATGGAGTTTAGGTTTATAAACTATAGTATCAAGTTAAAAAACTAGAATAATTGAAAATGTTTAGTTACAATTAAGCCCAAAAAAATACATGTTGTCTTAGTAAATTATTAAATCGATATCTTGACTTTTTCGATGACAAACTCCCCGTAAGTTGTAACCAATTGCAGGGTGTGAGCTATAACAAATTAACTAACTAAGAACAAGCTGCGCTTCAAATTGCTAGAGACAATATATACATATTTACATCCCTAAATACTTGTTAACCCCAAATGGTTGCTTCCTTTAACGAAAAAAGTGAAGATACTATAGTTTTATACTATATAGTTTTATACTATATATATATATATATATATATATATATATATATATATATATATATATATATACTTGTTAACCCCAAATGGTTGCTTCCATTTGGGGTTAACAAGTATATATATATATATATATATATATATATATATATATATAAAAATAAATTATATATATATATATTATATATATATATATATATATATATATATATATATATAATATATATATATATATTTCTCTAGCAATTTGAAGCGCTTGTTCTTAGTTAATTAATTTGTTATAGCTCACACCCTGCAATTGGTTACAACTTACGGGGAGTTTGTCATCGAAAAAGTCAAGATATCGATTAATAATTTACTAAGACAACATGTATTTTTTGGGCTTAATTGTAACTAAACATTTTCAATTATTCTAGTTTTTAACTTGATACTATAGTTTTATACTATACTAATTAATATCCTAAAATATAATTAGAAAGCTTACATGTTGACAGAGTTGATGAAAAACACAAATGACCCAAAAAAAAAATTCATGGATGCTTACCGCCCCCCCTCCCCCCCCAAATGCCTTCATGCTTAATAGAGTGCAAAGGGTAGTCTAAGCAGAAGTTGTCTATGGTGATGGCCGAAGATATTTGTGGTTGCGTCGAGGCGGCACCACACTACTTTTGATCGAAAGGGAGGGGGCGAGGGAAGGCTCGGACAAGTGTCTATGGATGCTACTAGTTACACCAGAAGTTCTAGTTAGGGAAGGTGGCTTGAGGGGGTTGATGGGGATGTACGGGCATCGATGGCCAGGTGTTGACGACGGTGAGAATATAGGGTTAACAAAGAAGAAGACTAGTAGATGCGCAATGGCAGCCGGTGACAGAGCCGCCATCATTGGGGTCCAATCGAGGTCGAGGGGCTCGGCCTGTATTGGACGAGGCTAATCAACGCCGACACTCTCTAGTCGTCGTCGAAGAAGAGGAGAAGGGATAGTGGATTAGAAAGAAGCTAGTATTGACGGTCGCACGACAAGGACAGTCAGGGTTATCGACGACGTCTCAAGCACGGTCATCGTGCCAGAGCTCGAAAAGGAGGAGAATAGAGGTTGGTGAGGCATGGGGAGCTCGTCGACTGTCAGGCCACACATGGAGAAGTAGGACCAGGAGGTTGTCGAGGGCGGAGGAGCAACGATGTGAGTTCTCGCGCCTCCTTAGGAGGAGCTTAGGCAAGGTATGGAGGCATATCGCAAAGGCTTGAGATGAGGGTTGGTATATGGTGGCATCAGCCTGCTCGAGTAAAATGTATTCCTTATTGATCATAAAAGGGGATGATGTCATGTCCCAGTTCCAAAATACATAGAAACCCATGACATGAGCATGCACTACACCAAAATGCTAATTTTGGAACACTAGACAATTTTCAATCAAGAACACTTTTTATCTGTACCTAGTGCCTGTAACTGAATAAAAGTGTTCCAGATCAAAAAAGTGTTCCTGAAATAGTTTATTATAATTTTCAGATTTACCTATTTATTTAGGAACACTAATATAATGTTTTAAATATGTTCCAAATTTGGGATAGCATACATGTGCATCACATGCCCTTATTGTGAAAAGTGTTCCAACAAAAAAACCTATTCTTTTTCCCTCAGGCCACGAGATCAACGTAGCCTTCATCGCAGCGACGAGATCAACCTAACCTTCATCTCGGGCGAGGAGATCAACTTAGCACGACTTACCGACGACTTAGCCGGCTATCCCGACTTTCTTTTCGTTTGTTCCTCTCTTCTCAGATTTTTTGGTTCGGTATTTTGTGCAATTTTCATAAAGAAATTATTATCAATTTTAGGGTCTCACTTTGAATTATTTTTGGGGTATCTCTTTGGTTCAGTATTTTGTTATGGTGCAATTTCATTCATTAATGTTCGATTACACGCACCTCCTTTGTCTATGTGTATTTCCGAAATCAAATTAGTATCAATTTTGCTTCAGTTTTTTTGCCCGTCTCTGTGAGAAATTTGTGTATATGTGTTCGCAACAAATTATTATCAAATTTGGTTCTTTTTTTTATTTTATCAGGAAATTCTTATTAATTTTAGGAAGAAATTATTATCAATTTTAGGAATAAATTCACGTTCCTTTCTAATCGGAAGTCTAATTATACTTTACTCGTCATAAGCAACTTCAAAAATATGGATTCCGAAGACAATAGCAGGAAAATGCTACTCTTAGGTGAACTTAGTAAAGAGTATCTGGGAATATCAACAATGGTTGGCCTAGCTCTTAATAATCCTTGCAGAAGGATAATAAGAAAGACAAGCAAGAGTTGGGTCAATTCACCGTAGCCCCTCTTGTGGCATATTAGCTAGAATAATGTAGAAGAAAATTTCAAAAGTATATGTGGCCTGGACCGGGCTTCGGACCTGGCCAGACTTATCTTATGTGCCGATAGACGTGGCCCGATATGACCCAATATATGGGACCAGGCCGGCACGATCCCACAATTGATCGGCCGGACCAGGCCGACACATGAACCAATTTTTCGGTCCGGGCTCGTGCCGGGCTGGGTCGGTCCAGCCCAATTGACAATTCTAGTAATGACAGACTTTAAATCACATATAGTGGACATATTTTGTTTGTTTATTTGATTTATATACTTGGAATTCTATAAAAGTTCATTTTAGTTTGCACATCTCAGTGATCACTTCCCATCTATCCATGATTCATATTATCAATATATTTGGCTTGTGATTGCTCTTTTTGTTGGCTCAATTTCATTTACCTTCCTGTCACTTTGTTTCTTTTTTGTCACTTTTTATTCTTATATTGCAGTTTAATCTCAGGTTTTTGTTATATCATGTTTTCATCATTGCTTGTGAGTCCAAGTGCCTATCAGGTTTTTGTTATAATAGATTTTTGTTATATCATGTTTTGGTCAGTGGTTGTGAGTCCAAGTGCCTATTAGGTTTTGTTATAACAGGTTTTTGTTACATTATGTTTTTGGTCAGTGTTTTGGTCAGTGCTTGAGTACAAGTGTTATCAGGTTATTTTATTCAGGTTTTTGTTATCTCTTGTCATTGTTGCACCTGCTACTAGGAAGTTGTTTCTTACAAAATATTACATCCAACAAGATTGATACTTTGTACCTGATATTAGGAAGTGATTTGATAAATGCAGCTAGTCTGAACGACGGTATTCTATTTGTACAGATGGCTTGCAACAAGAGACAAGATTTGTACGAGGTTTTCCTCTGAAGTGATATTACTTGATGTTAGTTGTCAAGTGAAACTTATTTGCAGATACGCCATTTACAATAGCTCATCATAGTCAGTCTTAGTAAAGTTATTTTCCAAAACTGGGTAGGAAATAGGTTAGGGACAAAGAGAAAGCAACAGAAATTTGAAATTTTTGGACAACCAAGTCTTTGAAACAATTTGACACCATCGTGGTTGATTATCGATGTCCGCAATATATGCTAGTTTGTTGGACGCGTGCTCTCGAAACTCCTAATATGTGTTTCTAGATGCAGAATAGATTTTCCTTTTGGTTAGCTTTTCAAAGTCTGACTCTCACCTCCACCATCTGCCATGTATGTGTCATCAGACATGATGATTTCCATTTCTCTGATATCCCTCTTTAACACATTTCCTAACCTGGCAAGTAGATTTTGTTTAGTGACTTCAGTCTAGATAGGATATTGGGACTTTGTTTAATAACTTTGGTTAATAAAATAGAAAATTAAGCTAAAGCCTAGGCATTGTATGGATAAGCTTTTTTAGTCCCATGTAATAGAAAATCTTGTTAATAACGGTCGGAAGGCGAACTTGCCAACCGGGTGCTTGACGGGGCGGGTCGGGGCATTTGATGTCTGTTATGGCTTACATATTTACGTGGAAGATCTTGCTTGTCATAGATTGCATTCACTCTTACTATTTCGGTTCACAAGACATAGAGCAGAGATATAATCCTCACCTAGGAAGCACAATATTCCAAAAATCAGTCCCTAGAATGTATAGACCGATCAAGAGAATATTCATGTAGAATTATATAGCATTTAATGTTTGCTCAACTCTGAATCAACCTGAAGGTTCATTGGAAACAAGGGACTTTTTAGAGTTAACTAGCTAGTATATACAACAAGATGTAGTAATTCGATATATATATATATATATATATATATATATATATATATATATATATATATATATATATATATATATACAAAAAAGAATATTTACAGAAGAAAAAATCTTTGATTATTTGGTTTTCCTTGAATCCACCTGAAGTTTCCATGGAGAACTGTATGTACAACAGATGCGTAATTCATGAACATGTATATACACAAGTAGAATTATAGTCTCTTTGTTGTAGTTCATGAACTATGTAGTTCTGAGTCTTTGTTGTAGTTTGAATCAACCTGAAGCTTCTTGGGCACCAATCCACATAGCCACCACCACAAGAGCCACAAACCATTGCTATCATGCTATAGATCGAATAAGGCAAAGCGCAAGACTTCACTGAAGGAGCCTCGTGCGTAATCAGAGGTAGCTCTATATGAGTCCCTCTGATGGTTCCATGGGCCATCTCCTCCTCTATGAATTCAGTAACTATCAACAACTATAGCTATAGTTGGTTAATTCATGGAACCTAGCTTAGTATACCAAACAGTACTGACATGGAATAGTAGGTACAATTCAAAAAGATTACAAAAACTATATTTCACAAAAAAGTAGGTACATAAATGCTGTAATAGTGAATTGGGGGGAGAAAGATGAGAGTGAATTGCAATATTTATAATTCGGACGAAGATCGATCCGTTCATGACACTGGATTGGGTCAAATCGAGCCAAACAATTTGCGTAGTACACAATTACATGTATACTAAGAAGTTATGCATGTTTACCACAGTAGAATCAGTTATTGAGCAAACATATTAACTTTGATGGTATGTAAGGTCCAAAATCAGGATCAAATCGATTCAAAATGTAACTGCGTCAGACGGTTCGGTGGTCTAACTGGCCGGGTCGATCGGGTTGACCAAATTTTGAAAAAAAAACAATGGATTGATATTAATAACGAGTTCCAAAAAAAACTACTCCTTCACGGGTTGACTAGTTCAATCCGCAGATATTGTCCGATTTTTAAAACACTGGTGAATTGAATACATGATAACCTGCAAAGTGAAACAATGAACACACACTTGTAGAATTCTAACAATATTTTCCAGTGTGTGTAGAATTTGCAGTAATGTGCATTGGTAAAAGCTTCACTCTTTCATATATTACCTGTCATAGTAGTACTAGTATCTTGAAATAAGCAATTCAAATCCCTCATTGACCCATCAACAAAACTTGAGTCCCAGAAACCCTGCCAATTAACCGACAAACTACTTGAAGTAATACAATATTTGCTAGGGAAGTGGATACATGCTTCAGTTTGCATATTCAAACCGATAAAGATAGAGATATTTGTACACGTGCAACTAAGTGTTAGATGAAGATGGCATGATGTCGTGTCTCGACATGGATGAACATGGAGAAGTGTCATGGAGAAGTGTCATATCTTAAGTAAGATCAGTGCAATCTTGTAGTCTATAATCTATAAAAGAATCAATATGACATAACAAACAAATCTACAAATATCAATCGTCATTTTAAGGATTGATAGATTAATGTTATTTACTTCTTGACCACAGAAATTGAGTTACGATGAGGACATGTTCCAAGGTTGTATGTTCCACATGTTCCACTTGGACTTCATAGCTTGCATAATTTATATGATTATTTTGATATATATTTTAAGCATGGGAGCCCTTCAGAGATTTCTTTCCGAAAATTAAAGGAGCAGATTCATTGATGCATATAACAAGAGGCTAAGGTCCAATGATACTAATATCCATATATTGCACTTTTTATCCTAACTGCAAGTAATGTTATAGATCTATTTTGCATCATTTTGTATTTGTTGCATTTAGGACTTCTCTATTCTGTTAAGACTTTGAGTTCTGCTAAAACTGAAATGGTTTAAATAGTCTGTGTTTTGTGCCACTGCTATAAATTAGGCCCTCATGACCTAATTTAAAGATTTTTAATCAATTGAATAAAAAAGGTTAAGTGCACAAATTCTGAGTTTATCCAAGCAAAATGTACAATGTTGTTAGAGAGTGGCTGATTCGAGTGAGTGAAAGAGACTCTCTCTTACTGCACAAGAGTACAATCAGTCGAGAAGAAAAAAATATTAAAGTCGTTGAAATTGATATGTAACATTAAATTCTCAAATGACCTCAAAGATGTTCAAGTAGGAGAGGTAAATATGAATAATACCAAGAAGAGTGAAACTGACATGTTTGGTATTAGCGTAATTTGTTATTCTAGACAGAACGAGAGGGAGGGAAAGTTTGGACAGAAACCGTACCATGTGGTGCCTCCCCATTCGTCGGAGAAGGGCCCACGTTACCAGAGGTGGGGGTACACGTCGTCTACGGTTCCCTCCACCGGTCACCTCAGCACAAAGGGGATTCGAACCTCCGGTTCGTTGTCTTCTAGTGCACCAATTGATGATTGTAGCCCAATAGATCTAAAACTGACATGAAGCTAAAAACAAGAACAACATTCTGTCATTTATAACTTTCTTTTAATTGGGTATCAGAACAACATTCTGTCATTTATAACTTTCTTTTAATTGGGTATCAGAAATTGAAGTTTTGAATAGCAACCTATTGGGGATTATAATATCCGACTACAAAGAAGATGCTTTCATACAAAGAAGAAGCTTTCATAATTTATAGCACATGCACAAACACAGAATACCGTGTAAAAAGTGAAATGGATAAACATGTAAATAAAATTTTGGGCCTAAAGTTCCTTTTACTTTATCAATTACTTGCACAAAAAATATCATGGCCTAATTTTATTTATTATACCAGGATTGTACAAATCAACAATTCCATAGGACATGATCCTACTGCGAAAATCATTGGAGTACTTGATATCTATGGTTTTGAGAGCTTCAAGATCAACATGTAAGAAAGTAAGTTCATTTTCTAATTATATCATGAAGTTACCACCAATAACCATTTTCATGAGTTTGCTGATTTATCTGGCAATTTTGAGCAACTATGTATTAACCTCACAAAGTGAAATTGCGCAACATTTCAATCAAGTATGCACAAGCTGAAATGTTTTATTAATATTGTTTTTGTGCAATAGATACGTATACTTAGACAAATTATGCATTTGGATTACATGATGTATTTACGATGGTGCAATGAAGAGTACACAAAGGAAGAGATTATGGAGTTTGTTGATAACCAAGATGTGCTTGATCTTATAGAAAAGGTAATTGAAATTAACTTTTGACTTGTCATGGAGGCTACACGATGATTCCATATGACATTAGAATACTGCCTTTATTAGCTTAAGGACCATCTTCTCTAATAAGATTCCTCCAATCAAGGATGGGTCTTTTTTTCTGGATGTTCTAGATATCTTAAGCTGAGATATCGATAATATTCCGTCTTCAACCATAGAGAGAACCTAACATTAATTCCATTTGCGTACTAGAACATTGATACCAGCGTGGCATTATATAAGAGGGAGCTTGATGTACACAATACAAGGCTATTGTTATGACATCTCTAGTAAATTTGAGTAGATGTACTCAGTCCGTCTACAGTCAATGATTTACCTACTTGGTAAACTGTTCTCTATTAACTTCTGCTCATAATTATTTGCATGTTTGGCAGGGGATACAATTTTGGAATCTGGTTGATCGATGAGTTTCTGGCCAAGTCCAACGTATCCAGATGTGTCGATTTTAAGGAGACAGTTGATGTGATAGCTAAGGTGCTTTTCAGATGATTAATCTGTTTTCTCTGTGTATATATAGGATTAGGTGAATCAACTATTCAAAATGAGTCCGGTTTATGATTTATAGGTTTTGTCCCTACGTAAATGAGTCAGGTAGTGACTCAAGCTTCATTTCCAACCTTAGTTGTCTACTCTTAGAAATATGTGCAACTCTCCAATGTTTCAACATGCATAACTTCTTTGTTAGATCTTGCATGTTCCTTACAGGAAATTATGAAGTCTATTTGACTTGCCATAGTAATCTATTTTGCCACTATATTGGGTACAAGTTCTGAATTTTTCTATTGTAAAAAGTTGAACAAAGTCAAATACTAAACATTCATTAGGCTTTGATATGACGGGTTTTTTGCATTTGTTTAATATTTTAGTTTTGTTTCTGTCAAAAGTTGAACAAATTCAAATTGTAGCTTGAGACGAGTATTGATAAATTTCTGGATCTATAGATTAATAAGCATTGACTTCTATGATTTATTTGGAGTAGGTCGACTTTAAAATCTTGGGAGTTGCAGCATCTGTTAGAAATTGGGATGTTCACAAGCTACATCATCATCTTAGAAGATACTCCTCTAGTGGATTTCGTGGAGCTTCCTGATACGTGCAAAGGTCTTTATTCCTATAACATCTTGAGTGGAGTTATTAGATGAGCACTGGAAATGGTGGGTTTTTTCACTATATCAGTTTGTTTTATTTTTATCTTTTCAGCAAATTGCATTTATTACTTGCAAGCTATATTGTAATCCTTACTGTAGAAAGAATCAGCTTGGTTTCACTTGGTGGTAGGTTGGCAGTTAAAAGAAGATTATGCTACCCTTTCTAGATCCTCAAATAAGGATAAGAAGTTCATCATTTATTGTGAATCTACAATAGGTCTTCTTTACTAGAAGTTCATCATTTATTGTGTAATTTACAATAGGTCTTCTTTACTAGAAGTTCACCATTTATTGTGTAATTTACAATAGGTCTTCTCGCCTAGATTTCTACATTTTGTAAGGAATTATGTGAGCATATGCAAATAGAAGGACTAGTTTCTCTGTGATAGAGGCATGTGGTTATTATCGAAGTTGATAATACTAGCTGAGTATTTGCTTTTAAGTAATTTAGTCTTTATCACTTATTTGTGCAGGTTGGTTTGTGCCATATCTCAGAAGTCACAGATGAGCACATTGATGATGTTGAAACTAAATATAAAGCAGGTGATAGAGTTTAGCAAAGATCCTGAAGGTTAGTAACCTTGTTATTATAATATAGAACATTGGCATGTTCAAAACTTACTTCATAATCAGTTATGGAATGGAATAACCAATTCATCTTCTCTTTGAATGATCTTGTCTTGTAACTTTTCCGTCATTACCTATTGCTTACTAACTTTGTCAATTGCCTTTTTGTGCAGCTGATAACGTTAGATTGATGAGGAAAGGCACCAAATTTCACTTGGAATGAAGAAATCTTATATGGGGGACTCCTTTGGTGTTAATGTGCTCTCTAGTCATACGGGAACTGATGAGGCTGTTGAAGATTCTCTCTCTTCATCTGTATTAGAAGATAGTGGCAACTTACCATTTACTCAAATGATATTTGAACAAGGAGACGGTGACCCTGTAGCTTTTTAAAAGCAAAATCGCTTGCTTCTACCATGTTTGGATATTAGAGTTGTCTCATACCTTTTGTTGTTGATGTTATGATTTTATGTTCTCTCTAGCTAGATTTATATATTATTTATATTTTGTACATTATATGCTTTTGACGACGTTTTATATAAATCAACTTCTGGGATATGGTATAAGTTTAATATTAAGTTGACAACTTTGGTTAATTTAATGAAATTCTTTGATGTTTGACTCATGGAATAAAATCTTGCAGCAATTATTATGTGTTCAATGATCAATATTGAAATAATCATATTTGCGTTTCGAACTAAGAATTGAAATGCAAATTTAAAATTAAAAATTACATAGGAACGCTAATAAAGCGTTCCAAAATTAGCCACGTGAACAATGCAAAAGTGTGTCAAATTACATTTTAGAACGAGTATAAAGTGTTTCAAAATGACATTTAGAAACGGCTAACGGCCGTTCCAAAAATAATTTAGGAACGCATTACATATGTTCCAAAATCTACTTTTGGAACATGTAATAACCGTTCCAGGCTAAATATTGGAACGCTTTATATGCGTTCCATTATTGCAACGCCACTTTTAGGAACGATTATGA
>JANAVB010040913.1:0-57978 GCA_029216955.1 Iris pallida | reverse complement strand
CCGTGCTTGTAATGTCAACGTTAGCTCATACTTTGTCTCTAGACCACTCCTCGTGCCAACAACGTTAACCTATCAAGTCGTGTTTGCCTTACGGCCATAATCAGAGACGCAACTACACGAAAGACTCCATTTCCTTGCCTCTAGACCTTTCTCGTGCTTGTATTGCCGACGCACCGACTTATACTTGACTTTCGTGCCAAACTCTGGGACGTAACAACTCGGTCGTGACATACGATCGTTCGTACTTCAATATCTCCGAGGCAGCGCCTCCCCGCTTAGTCGTCTACACTTGTGTTGTGACAGCGCGGCCGTGCCTGACAACTTAACACTCGATGCCGTATCTCGTGCCGAAGCACGTCGCCTTGGCTGTAGCCAAATCTTAGGCTCAGACATTGTGTCTCTTTAACTCATACATATTCAACTCAATCCAAAGGCACCCACGCGAATTGCCGCCCGTGCCGACATCTATATAAAGGTCACTGGCCTATCCAACTATTTTGGACGTAGCCTGGCAAACAGGACCCTTGCAACGCAAGTAGCGAGCCCCGATGCAAGTCCCCGTACTACCAATTGCCTATTACCCAGCTCGGCTACCCTCAGTTCTTCCTAGGCCGAGTCGGTCCCGTGGCCCGGGTTGCCGCTCGAAGAACTGCCCCTTGTCGACAAGTCGTCCATGACCACGCGCCTACGCTAACTTGTAGACTTAACGTAATGCAAGGTCTTATTATTATCACAGTTCCTTTGTTTTATTCTTTCCACTTTTCGTACTTCCTTTGTAGAGCCCCTAACCAGGGTTGCCTCGGCGACTGAACCACAGTCCCGACATATTTTCTCTCGGCGACTAACCATCGCTTAGACTTAACGTTCTTTGAACTCAGGGAACGGCTACTGCATAGCCTTCCAACTTAACTTGAACATAACATGTTTCCTTAAGTATCGACCGACCGTGGATAACTTTCCACTGAACCAACCGTGGCTCGTGCCTCTAAACCGACTCGTGTTCTACGCAACGCTATCGCCCAAGTCATACTTCATATGATGGGCCTTGGGGTCGTGGGACTATTTATCTTGACAACCGCAGAATGAGCGGGACAGCACGTAGCATAACTTAAGTCGACCGGCCTAACTTTGCCTAACTCACTCAAGCCTACAACATAACCCAAGGGACGAACAAAGGCTATGCCAAGCCTTGCGGGACAGGACCGTGCATGCTTTAGCAAGCATTTGTGCGGGCGACGCCTATGACTTAGGCTAACTCTCAGCTTTTGTACCGAAGACCAACTTTCCTTCTTCCAAGCCACGGGACGAAGGACCGAGTGTCATTTTCAAAGCACGCCGTGCACCAACTCTAAGACGACAGTGGGACGTTTTCCATGTTCTAACTCGATTCAAACCGTCGGGATTATTCCCTTAGCTATGTGGATGCGTAGCTTTTATTATCAAGCCTAACTTGTGCCAGTTGAAAACACGATTATTAAGTGAAGGCAAAGATGAGGAGAGTTCACCGAAACTACCCCACCTGAGCGATGTCTCTGAGCAAGCCGTTGCAAGGCTAAGGCCGAACGCCGTCGGCGTTTCGATTCCTCCGATTGACTTTGTGGGACGGGGCACTACATCATACACCGCTCAGAACAAGTCTCGTCATCGAGACTTTCCTGAAGGCAAGCTATCCTACCATTTCTATGGCCAAGACTTAATCGTACACATTTCGCCTACGCGTTCTTCGATTCTGAGCCACGCTCGCACTATTATCAATCTTTTCTTTAACACGATTTCAAGATCTCGACACACTCCCATCATTCAAGCCTTGCTTGAACTTGTCGTATCACTTGGCTGGATCGTGCACGCATTCCAAGCGTCCCCAAAATACATGCATTCAGCCAAGCCGTATGATAGAAAATTTGTCATTCTCACTCGAGTCGTATCGTGCACATATCCAGGCGTCCCTGAAATATATGCATGTCAGCCGAATCTCGTGAGCAGGGTTTCCTACATTCGTGATTCACGCTATCCATCCATGCCAATCCTCAAGATCAATCATTTCGATTGCTAACACTTGAAACAGGGCGTCTCGCCTAACCGCTAGGCTATTTTTTTTCGAGGCTAAGTCAATGTCAGGATTGGAATCATAGTTCCCTAACAATAATGCCAACACTGACCCCAATCCTAGGGTCGAACCAAAGTCGATCATACGGGGTCTTCTACCCAAGCTCGCGTCACTCAGATTTCTAAACATCGAGCACGATCACCTAATTCGCATTACAGCACGCGTTGCGTATATTCAAATTCCTTCAATTCACCAATTCTAACCAATTCATGTATTCGATCATGAGATCGTCTCGCTCGACAATACGTTGCGCCCCAATCTCACGCGAGTCCGATTATCCACGATGGTTCGTGAATCACCACGCAACGCTCCTGCGGAATAATCATTCTCATCGGAGCGTAACTCTTGTTTGAGTTTAGACTCATTCATTCTCGATACGCGGATTGGACCTACTCAATCCTCAAGTTCAATCGACAAGCACACCAATTCAATCTCGAGTCTATCTTCGCGTCAAACCACAAGTCGAAGCACAAATTGTCGCACCGTACAAGTTCGACCACTCCCGCTGTATGAATCACCATACCAGCGCTCACGCAGAGTGATCGCCCTAATCGGCGTGACGCATGTACGAGGCTGGAGTAGCGCTCGCATAAGACAAGAATGTCAACGTTGTGGTTATCGACAAAGCAAATCCAAACATTTCATTTTCATCCAAGCCGAGATCTCTACACGATAGTCCGACCGTCATGCGTTCAACTAGAAAATCCTCGAGCCAAGTCTATATTTTCCTCGACACATTCTTTTTACATCTCAAGTATAGCATCCAACGGAACAATGACATTTGCACGATCGTCATTCGCTGAGTCAGAGTACCCCCGAGTTATCGCATATCGATCTTTGATACGCCTCAATACCATCGACGATATGCGTAACCTGACGATCTTCCTTTGCAACAGATTTCGAGTCGTGCGTTGATGCTGTTGTCCGAGTTGGATAATCCACCATTTCCTCGATATTCAAGATCATGTTCGATCGCTATTCCTCAAGCTCGTTTCAAGATCGTTATTCAAAACTCAAGTCACATTTCAGTTGCATCAATCCGATATCGCACGTACGATCCTCTAAATTTCCTCGATCAAGACCATTCATTTTCATTCATCGTTCCGAATCGTTTCTAACTCGCGTTGCTCATTCACAAGTTGTTCGAACGAGATGCTTGTTCGGGACATTCGAAGTCACGACCAACTAAGCGTGACGCGTTCTAAGGCTTTGCGCGATCGCATCGCCTCGCCGACTTACTCGTAATCCTCAATATTCACTCGAAAAATTTCTAAGACGAACCATACACCACTCGGATTCGAGCCACTCGACTAGTCGTCGACACTCATTCTTATTCTTCTCTGAACCTATCACATATACCACTCAGATTTAAGCCATACGATCTAGTCCTCAATCACATTCGCGTCATTCGCTATGACATCCTTCAGATTCGTTCGACGAATCGCTAGCGTAGTCGCTCGCGTCGTATCGACGCACTAAGTCGTTCGCACTATTTCCTCGAAATCCAAATCAATCTTTCCAGTACGCCTAAGCGTTTGTCCGATAGCGTTCCCTATCGATAGACACCCTAAGTATATCTTTATTCCCAACCGGGCAATACTTAATGTCGCTCGCGACTCGTTTGCACCAAGGGTCGAGGAGCGCGACGCGAAACACAACTTAGCCAAAAGGCCGTGTGCATAGCCATTCCATGCGGACTATATTCCGAGTTTGCACGCTCAATTGCTAGGGTCGACGTTGGACTAATTAGGCATGCACGCGACTTGCTAACATTAGCACATGTTTCCTATCGAGTCAAGTTTGCAACGTTCGGCACAAAGGCCCTATCGACGCATTTGGCAACGGCCTACCGATGCGTTAGATTGAACGCTTGTACGAGCTTTTGAAAATATTTAGACTTATTGTATGGACATGCCGAGGGACATTTGAGAGAGAGCGCACCAACGATAACAACTTACGGAAGCAACAGAGTTTTGCGGAAACATCGAAGTTAAAGAATTCAATTGACGGTCCAAGGACGTAAAGCCGTGCTCTGATACCATTATGTCACGCCCCGCTCCCGTAGGAGCGATCGTCCTCGCTAAGGCGTGATGCCGCACGAGCCTAGATTGCGCTCGTGCAAGGCGGGTTCCATAACGGCCGATTACAGCGGCTGCGACGGGGTCGTCGCACAGAAGTCCCGTGCAGAGACATTGATTTATAGCAGCGGAATTAAAGAAGAACACATGAACACAAGTCATTCAAAAGAATCTCTTTTATTGATATTGAATACAAGATTACATGTGGGTGCAAGGCCAAATTACAATGTCTCTCGTGCTCACTTTTCTCTCATTACAAGTCACTCTGCTCTCTCATCTCTCGATACAATACTTGAATCCAGCGGAAGCTTCGGAAGGCGATGTCCATACATTATGTCCTGTATAAGTCTTCAATCACTGCGGCCGCATGGAGAAAGGACTTATACGAGACATAATGTATGGACATCGCCTTCCGAAACTTCCGCTGGATCGAGACTTGTAATTGAGAGATGAGAGAGAGCTGAGTGAACTTGTAAAAATGTGAGAAGAGTGAGCTTGAGTGATTGTAATATTGGCCTTGCGCCTCCAATGTAACCTTTGTTCAATATCAATAAAGAGCTTCTTTTGAGTAACTTGTGTTTTGTTCTAAAATTCCGCTGCTATAATTCAATCTGCTTGGGACTTCTGTGCGACGACCCCGTCGCAGCCGCTGAAATCGGCCGTTATGGAACCCGTCTTGCACGAGCGCAATCTAGGCTCGTGCGGCATCACGCCTTAGCGAGGACGATCGCTCCTACGGAAGCGGGGCGTGACAAAATGTCGTCTGAAGATGCATCCAAGAAGGCTGAGATTGTCCCGAAGGTTGAAGAAATCACGGAGGAACGTCCAGCCGAACCAAACCAGCCAAAGCAGACGGAAGCGGACGAAGGTTCGTCTGCACCCAAGCCACCAAGGGACATCTTGGACTTCCTGGTTGACCCAGGAGAGATCGAAGGAGAAGAGGCCATGAGGATGGCTGCTTGCGCATTTCTAGTGAAATCGGGCAAGGATGTTCTCGGCGCTTTTGCCGACTACATTTTTGAAAAGGACGGTAGTGGTCCTCGTCCTGTCTTTAAGAAGGATAGTGATCTCGTCCTTGATATTATGTAACATCGTTTATGATGAAATAAAATCAAACTTTATTTATGAATTGTCTGATCATATTTACAAGAAATCCTTTTTATATTCATACATAATATTTTTTAAGGAACTTGCCATTGATGGGCATCATTGCAACTCGACCATCTAGCTCTGTGAGTTGATAAGCTCCATTTGAGAAGACTTATTCACGATATAAGGCCCTTCCCATTTTGCATCGAACTTGCCTTTGCTCATGTGAGTCATAGTCATGGGACGTCTGACTGTAAGAACGAGTTCTCCTTTCTGAAAGACTCTGACTTTAACTTGCGGTTGAAAGTCTTCGAGATACGGGCTTGATATAACTCTATGTGTTGTTGAGCCAATAGTTGCATCTCGTCGAGTGCCTCCAGTTCTTGAAGTCGAAGAAGATCATTGTTCTCTGTCGTCAACTCATTGGCGATAGCAATCCTTAGAGATGGAATTTGAAGTTCCAGGGGTAGAACTGTTTCACAACCATATACCAGAGAGAAAGGTGTACAGCCTGTGGGGTTGCGGACCGTAGTTCGGTAGGCCCATAGACATTCTCAAAGCTTTTCACTCCAATTTCGTTTGCTAGTAGACACAAACTTCTTAAGGAGCTTGATAATAGTCTTGTTGAAGGCTTCAGCCAAGCCATTAGCAGCAGGGTTGTAAGCTGTCGCGACATTGTCGATCCGATGATCGTCACAGAACCTTGTGAACTTTTGACTGATGAACTGAGGTCCATTATCATGAATGATTCGTCGAGATACACCAAACCTGTATTTGACATGATGTTTGACAAAGTTGATGACACTGCTGGTTTTGACTTCAGCCAAAGGTATAGCTTCGGCCCACTTGGAGAAATAATCCATTATGGCTAGTATAAACCGATGTCCTTTAGAAGAAGAAGGATTGATAGGACCTATAACATCCATGCCCCAAGCTTCAAAAGGCCAGGAAGCAGCAGTCGGATGAAGAAATTCCGACGGTTGATGGATGAAATCTGCATGGATTTGACAGGCTCGACATTTTCTTGCATATTCGATGGCATCAGACACCATAGAAGGCCAATAGTAACCCATTCGTCGGATACGATCTTATAGTTTAGGGCCGGATTGATGTGCTCCGCAAACATCATCATGAGCTTCACGCAATACTTGCTTCGCTTTATCACCAGCAAGACAGCGCAAGAGTAGGCCGTCATAAGTCCGTCGATAGAGTCTTGGTGGTCTGATTGTAGTAGAATCGAAGAGATCGTCGGCGAATACTCGTAGCCTCCTTAGGATCTTCAGGAAGTATATCATGAACTACGAAGTCAATGAAAGGAGCTCTCCAATCTTCATTAATAACATTGACTTCGGCGAGGTTACTGTACTCAATATTACGATTATTTTCCACACAGAACAACTCTCTATTGGAAACAACAACCACTTATTGTCTTTTGACGGGAATTGCTAAGACTGCTGCGAGATTAGCTAAAGCATCTGCCTCAGTGTTGCAAGCTCGTCGGACATATTCAATGAAAAAGACCTTGAATGATGTAGCCATGTAAATTGCAGCTTCGTGATAGGGCACTAGATCTTGATGGCGGACTTCGTATGTTCCTCTAATCTGATTAACAACCAGTTTAGAATCGCCATAGACTTCAAGATATTCGACCTCTAATTGTTTAGCTAACTGGAGTCCGATAAGCAAGGCATTGTATTCAGCCACATTGTTAGAGCATGGCTGATCTAAGGAATAGGCTCTTTGGATAGCTAATCCTTCTGGAGAGATTAGTATAATCCCAACTCCTGCGATAATGGTCCCTTTTGGCCCGATTCGGGATGCTCCGTCGAAAAATAGACGCCAGGTAGGAAATTCTTCAGAGATCATGTTTGATTCCGATGTTTCGTCTGAAATTTCATCATAAAGCTTTGATGTTTCCGGAACAGGATGAGCTGCTAAAAAGCCAGCCAGTGCTTGACCTTTAACAGACTTTTGCGGAACATAAACCATGTCGTATTGGGCTAGCAGAATGGTCCATGTAGCCAGTCGAAAATTGAGTGTGCTGGGCTTCTTCATCAGTACCCGAAGAGGATAAACTTAGGAAATGACGTGAATGGTTTGGCCAATGATATAACGCCGAGTCTTTTGAACAGCGAACATAAGAGCTAGGCTTTTTTTCTCAACCGGACTATAACGGTGTTCAGCACCAATCATAGTACGACTAAGATAGTAGATGGCTTGTTCATGGCCTTCTTTGTTCTTCTGGACAAGTAAAGCACCCAATGAATGATCCATAGCACAGACATACATTAAGAATAGTATGACTAAAATTGGTGGCACCAAGACTGATGGGTTCATAAGATATTGCTTTATATCATCAAATGCTCGTTGACATTCTTCAGTCGAAATGAAAGATACACCCTTCTTCATTAACTGGGTAAATGGTCTGCAGCGTCCAGACAGATTTGAAATAAATCTCCTGATGTACGCAAGTCGACCTTGGAATCCTCGTAGCTCTTTTAAGTTTCGTGGAGGACGCATCTCTTGAATGGCTTTGATCTTCTCGGGATCCACGTGTATACCCTTAGAGGTAATGACGAAGTCGAGAAATTTACAACTAGAGACACCCAAGAATGACTTGGTAGAATTCATTTTAAGTTGATGCTGGCGCATTAGATTGAAGATAGTTCTTAAATCTTGGATGTGATCTTCCTTTAGATGACTCTTGACAGCAATATCGTCAATATAGCATTCGACAGTCTTGTGCAGATGATCTCGAAAGATGGTACTCATAGCTCGTTGGTAAGTTGCACCAGCGTTCTTGAGACCAAATGGCATCACTGTGTAGCAATAGACTCCGCGAGGAGTACGGAAAGAAGTGTGTTTTCATCTTCAGGATTCATCCGAATCTGATTGTATCCGGAGAATCCATCCATGAAGGATATCCTTTCGAACCCACAAGTGTTGTCGATCATGACGTCTGTAATAGGGAGAGGAAACTCATCTTTTGGACAGGCTTCATTAAGATCCCGAAAGTCGATACAAACTTGAACTTTGCCAGTTTTCTTCAAGACTGGAACAACGTTGGCTACCCAATCTGGATGTTGTTCTTCTCGAATAAAGCCACAAGCTATAAGCTTTTTGACTTTATCATCAATCGCGTCCATCATTTCTGGCTTGAACTGCCTCTGCTGCTGTTTAACTGGCTTTGTATTAGGCAAAATATTCAGTTTATGAGTAGCAATTTTGGGATCTAAACCTGGCATTGTCACGACCCGCACCCTAGAGTAAGGGCACGAGACGTGGGTACGTCCAGCCTACGCCGTAGTATCGGCGGTAGAACGCTGTCTTAGGTCACAACATCTAACAGTTCAAGGTAATAAACAGTTATACTCCCCGAATGGGGGTGACATAACAGAATATATATCTCAATCACAGCTAAGGTAGAACATGAAAGGAAGATAGATAGATAATAAAAGATACAAGATCCAAATCCACAGAAAAACAATAAAGAGAAGCTAAGTGTCTATGATAAACTCCACAACATCCAGACATAATACAGATCCAAAATATATATACAACTCAACTCCAAATACTATAAGTAAGATGAAACTATCTATGGAGCAACTGTCTCTACTGCTAAGGGATCCGACTGGAAGTCTGGATCGCAAGTGTCCTCTAAGGCTGTCCCATAGAAAGTGTCTAAGCAGGCCTCCTCCCCGTCCTCTGTAAAATTTTCAACAGGTCCAATCAGGACGGGAATGAGCACATATCTCTCAACAGTTCATAACAGGTTAGGAGTATAAATCATGCAATAGAGTAAAATACAGGAAGTGCTGAAAAGGAAGTACAAGTAAACCGGAGATATTTGTAACTGAAAGTAAATACATGCTAAGTAGAGACTGTAAGTGGCTAAGTAATTTAGAGTACAATATGGTTATGTAAATGGCTTAGGGGCACATAAATACAACTAAGAGGCACATGAATACATCTACTGGGGATACTGATCACATAACCAATTCTACTCACCCCGCCCCAATCAATACACAAGGATGCATTCAAGTTACGCTATAAGCACATGAATACAGCTAAAGATACGTGAACTCATGTAATGAGTAGTACATGAGGCACGTGAAAGCACATGAGAACATGTAAAAACATGAACTAGTACGAGTACAAGGAGTACCTGATGCACATGATAAAGTACATGAACATGAAATACCCGATGCACCCGTAGAGGGATAACATCTCAGGAAGGAATCCATATAGTATTAATCCGTGAAGATACGTGTCAGCATCATGTAGAGTAATCTAGAGCAAGAATATAGTCCAGATAAGTATAAAAAGATCAGAGAATGTACTCGCCTGCTAACTGAATGTCCAAGATGAAAGTACTGTCCGAGGAGTGGTGTCTGGCTCCTATTAGAACAGCACAAGTCACAACAAGTCCAGAATGATAAGAAGATTCACTACTATGCATTCTACATGAATTTAGGTCAATCTAGACCAAAGTCAACTCTTGGTCAAATCTGGTCAACCCTAGAAGTTAAACTAGGTCAACCAAGTCAAACCTAAGTCAAACTATGGTCAACTAGGTCTAACCAAGTCTCACTAGGTCAAACGAGCCATTCTAGGCCCTATCAAGGCTAAACAGTCTAATCTAGGCTCACTAGGCAATACCATGCCATAAGCCAAACCATAACATTACACACATGATAATATATATATTTAATACACACATAGATATAACTTTATAATCTAAAATAGGAATACACATATAGGCTATCTATGATATATCCCACATACATATATATATATATATATTATATATATATATCTAAAATATATATAAGAGTACAACACATTAACATATAGGATATATATATATATATATATATATATATATATATATATATATAATATATATATATATATATATATATATATCTACTCATCTCAATATCTATACATGTATATACATGTAGAGAAGGGAAAAAGGGAAATGTGTGGTGTACTTGTGTGTGTGTGTGAATCAATATGGAGCTGTGTGCAAGGGTGTGTAGGAAAATCAGGACTGTGTGTGTAGGCTAGACATGTGTGTGTGTGTGGGTGTGACATGAGAATGAGGGTGTGATCCTGAAACAGTGTAGGGAAAATAGTGGCATACATACAATATGAAATCTGAATCCTAAAACAGTGTGACAGTGATGGGTGTGGCATGGCAATAGGAAACCTGGGTGTATGCAGGAAATTAGGACAGTGAAGGCTAGGAAAACAGTGAACCATGGGAAAAATAGTGTATACATATATCAATATGAAGCAGGAAAGGGAATTCATCATCTTAAATTGAAACTCAGTTACAGTGAACTATATACAATGTAAAATCTGAAATTAGTATTAAGGAAATAATTTACAGTACAAAGAAATGGAAGTCAGTTATTTAAGGAATGAAAGCATTATCAGGTATTAGGAATCCTAGTTCAGGTTAAGAGGCCATTCCCAGTTAAACAAAATGAATCTCAGTCCATCAATTTAGTTCAGGAAAAGGGTTAAAAAATCAGTGTGAAAGAACAATGAATCAAACTTCATTCTCAGGTTTTTAGCTTACAGTTGAAAGGATGGAAACAAGACAATGTACATACAATCTCAGATTTTGTAATTAAACATTCAACTCGATTATGTAAGAAGGAAAGAACAATCTCAGTTTCAGGTTGTTCAGAAACACAACTCAGTTTCAGATTTCTAAACCAACACATTAGCTCAAAATCTCATTCTTAACTCAAAAACCAAATTGAATCGAAATATTGCATTCACATATACTAACAATTATGTGGGGATATATAAACAGTGTGAAACATAATTAAAACATGGAATTAAGAGTTAGGAATTATCTGGAAATACTGAGTATCAGAATGAGTATCAGAAATGTGCAGCAAATCCTAATTCGAATCCATTTTCTCCACATTAAACCTAATTAAACATGTAACCTAATATAACAGAGATAATACATCATATTTGGATTTAATTTAGCAAGTAAAAACATAATTAAAAGTATTTAAAATCGAATTAAAACAAGAAACAAATCTCAGTACACTGGTACACACAGTGCACGCACAGTGCACAACTCGTGCACACGCAAATGCGTGTCCGACACGACACGAGAGCTCGAACCACTTGGGGAACCTCGTGTCAATCATGGACACAACACGTGTGTCAAATTTCATGAGCTAAAGCGTCGTATCCAGCTCGAAATCAAGCCCGAGTAGCAGGGCATTCATCCTGCCAGCGCGCGCACGTGCGCGACCGCGTGTCTGTGCGACTCGACACGACACTAAAACACGCTCAGTGCAATGGAAATGCATAAGCGAGGTCTAAACCTATTTTCCTATTCAATCACAACTCAGAAAAAGGATCGAAATGCCCTTTGGGGCATTTCGTCGAACACATTCCTATACATGCTGATACGTGTCCGATACGGACACGTAATGGACTCAAATTCTAGGGTTAGCTAATCCTACTATTAGGTTAGGGCTAGGGCATCCTAGAAATACAATAAAACAAAATTTCATGGAATAGATTAGAAGTTTACCTATGGTGCAAATCCACACAAAAGCCTCAAATGAAATGGTTCCTCAAGCTTCCAAATATCCACCAATTGTGTATTCCCTGAAATCTCTCAATAACAACAGCAAGTACAATAATTTTAGGTCCTAATGCAATTGATTTGGGGGAAAAATGAATTGAAATAGATTTTCTATGGATTAGGAAAGATGGAGACTCACCTCTTTCCAAACTAGCAAATAATTCCTAAGGAGGCTAGCCCTAATTTCAAGGAGCCTTAAATAGAGGGAGGAAAACCTAGTGGCCGGCCAAGTGTGGTTTGGGCTAGGATTTGGTTCATGGTGTGGGCCTATGGGCTTTTAAGGCTTTAAGTCATATAATGACTTGTGAAATCACAAGCCATTCCTTAATCAAACTAATTCCTAATTTCTCCAAACTAATTCTAATGAGTTAATTATCACTAACTTAGGTCAAGCTAGAGTTACTTAACCTAACCAAGTAGTCATGACCTAGGTTAGCCTCTAAGACAGTCTCCTAAGTCAACATTAGTCAAAGTCTAAAATAGCACCAAAACAATTATACCAAAAATTACTTAAAAATTCTAATAAATATAATTAATAATAATAATTCCAAATTAATTCCAAAATTTTGAAAATGACCAAAATATCCTCAAGCTAGAAAAGTGGTAGTGACAAATCTATCCCCCTTAAAATAATTTCGTCCTCGAAATTAAAGGCGAAACTAACTGCTGAGAAGAATAGAAAAGTATACCTCAAGGTCCAAAAAGATAGGGGTACCGCTCGCGCATCTCATCCTTCCGCTTCCAGGTAGACTCTCCTGGAGAATGATGTCTCCATGCGACGCGTACCAAGGGTATCACCTGGTTCCTCAGTACCTTCCTCAATACTTGCTTCGCTTCATCACCAGCAAGACAGCGCAAAAGTAGGCCGTCATAAGTCCGTCGATAGAGAGTCTTGGTGGTCTGATTGTAGTAGAATCGAAGAACTCATCGACGAATACTCGTAACCTCCTTAGGATCTTCAGGAAGTATATCATGAACTACGAAGTCAATGAAAGGAGCTCTCCAATCTTTATTAATAACATTAACTTCGGCGAGGTTACTGTACTCAATGTTACGATTATTTTCCACACAGAACAAGTCTCTATTGGAAACAACAACCACTTGTTGTCTTTTGACGGGAGTTGCTAAGACTGCTGCGAGATTAGCTAAAGCATCTGCCTCAGTGTTGCAAGCTCGTCGGACATATTCAATAAAAAAGACCTTGAATGATGTAGCCATGTAAATTGCAGCTTCGTGATAGGGCACTAGATCTTGATGGCGGACTTCGTATGTTCCTCTAATCTGATTAACAACCAGTTTAGAATTGCCATAGACTTCAAGATATTCGACCTCCAATTGTTTAGCTAACTGGAGTCCGATAAGCAAGGCATTGTATTCAGCCACATTGTTAGAGCATGGCTGATCTAAGGAATAGGCTCTTTGGATAGCTAATCCTTCTTGAGAGACTAGTACAATCCCAACTCCTGCGACAATGGTCCCTTTTGGCCCGATTCGGGATGCTCCGTCGAAGAATAGACGCCAGGTAGAAAATTCTTCAGAGATCATGTTTGATTCCGATGTTTCGTCTAAAATTTCATCATAAAGCTTTGATGTTTTTGGAACAGGATGAGCTGCTAAAAAGCCAGCCAGTGCTTGACCTTTAACAGACTTTTGCGGAACATAAACCTTGTCGTATTGGGCTAGCAGAATGGTCCATGTAGCTAGTCGAGAATTGAGTGTGCTGGGCTTCTTCATCAGTACCCGAAGAGGATTAACTCGGGAAATGACGTGAATTGTTTGGCCAATGATATAACGCCGAGTCTTTTGAACAGCGAACATAAGAGCTAGGCATTCTTTCTCAACCGGACTATAACGGTGTTCAGCACCAATCATAGTACGACTAAGATAGTAGATGGTTTGTTCATGGCCTTCTTTGTTCTTCTGGGCAAGTAAAGCACCCAATGAATGATCCATAGCACGGACATACATTAAGAATGGTATGACTGAAATTGGTGGCACCAACACTGGTAGGTTCATGAGATATTGCTTTATATCATCAAATGCTCGTTGACATTCTTCAGTCCAAATAAAAGATACACCCTTCTTCATTAACTGGGTTGACATTCTTCAGTCCAAATAAAAGATACACCCTTCTTCATTAACTGGATAAATGGTCTGCAGCGTCCAGACAGATTTGAAATGAATCTCCTGATGTACGCAAGTCGACCTTGGAATCCTTGTAGCTCTTTTAAGTTGCGTGGAGGACGCATCTCTTGAATGGCTTTGATCTTCTCGGGATCCACGTGTATACCCTTAGAGGTAATGACGAAGCCGAGAAATTTACTACTAGAGACACCCAAGAATGACTTGGTGGGATTCATTTTAAGTTGATGCTAGCGCATTAGATTGAAGATAGTTCTTAAATCTTGGATGTGATCTTCCTTTAGACGACTCTTGACAGCAATATCGTCAACATAGCATTCGACAGTCTTGTGCAGATGATCTCGAAAGATGGTACTCATAGCTCGTTGGTAAGTTGTACCAGCATTCTTGAGACCAAATGGCATTACTGTGTAGCAGTAGACTCCACGAGGAGTACGAAAAGAAGTGTGTTTTTCATCTTCATGATTCATCCGAATCTGATTGTATCCGGAAAATCTATCCATGAAGGATATTCTTTCGAACCCACAAGTGTTGTCGATCATGACGTCTGTAATAGGGAGAGGAAACTCATCTTTTGGACAGGCTTCATTAAGATCCCGAAAGTCGATACAAACTCGAACTTTGCCAGTTTTCTTCAAGACTGGAACAACGTTGGCTATCCAATCTGGATGTTGTTCTTCTCGAATAAAGCCACAAGCTATAAGCTTTTTGACTTCATCATCAATCGCGTCCATCATTTCTGGCTTGAACCGCCTCTGTTGCTGTTTAACTGGCTTTGCATTAGGCAAAATATTCAGTTTATGAGTGGCAATTTTGGGATCTAAACCTGGCATGTCTTCATAACTCCAAGCAAAGACATCAATGTATTCTCGAATAAGGAGAATTAATTCTTGCTTATCCGCCTCTGGGAGGTTCTTGCTGATGAATATCGGACGAGGTGACCCGTCTTCTCCTATGTCAATTTGAACCAATTGATCTTCGGTAGGAGGTTCCCGTTGTTAGAATCGGAGTTCCCATTGGGTATCCATTCGTCGAGCCCAAGGATCTGTTTCGGGATTTTCTTCGATATCTTCGTCATAACCTTCTGGAAGTTCAACGGAGACCATGTTAGAAGATACAATCAATCGATGAACTTGACCGATACTGGTGTCAGAATCCCAAGATCTGGAATCAGAAGAGTTAGAGCGCTCCTCACTATCAGACTCGGAGGCTGCTGGAGATAAAACCGGAGGTGAAGTATATCCGAGACCTCTTTTCGTTCTGCTGTAATACATCTCTGACTGTCCTTTCGGAACAACCGTACGGATAGGAGTCCGTCTACCCTTACCGTAATTAAGGCTATTCTTGAAGTCATAACCCATCTTTCGGATGATGTCTTTTGATTGTTGACTATAACGACGAAGTTGGAGACGTCCCATATCGTTATTTTTGCTATCATCTGTATAGCCGAATTTTTGTTCTGGCCCTTTACTAAAAAGTATTGGCCTCTCACCTCTCTTTCGAGAAGGGACAACAAAATATGAGTCATCTGGATGTTCAAATAATACTTCCGTCTGAAGGGATTGTACGAGTCCTATTGTAAATGACTGAAAGCTGTCTAGCATATCCAAATAGCATTTAGTATGATAAATGACATCAGTATACTGGAAAGTAGATGCTTTTTCATTGATTTGTACATCCATATTTACAATAGGACCTTTAGCCTTAGCCGGCTTGGTCAGATCGATTACAAGAGGAGGAGAAGAAGAGCGGGGAGGATTAGACTTGTTGTGACGGAGGTCGATAACAAGCGGCTCAGAAGAGGTGAGCTCCTTTTGATCTTTGTTACGACGGAGGTCGATAACAAGCGGCTCAGAAGAGATGAGCTCCTTTTGATCTTTGTTACGACGTAAGTCGATAACCAGTGGCTCAGAAGAGGTGAGCTCCCTTTGATCTTGATTATCACCAGTCGATTGCTTCTAGGTGGCAGATGAATAGCTAGTGGTTTGGAGGATTGAGGATGAGAGACACGCCCTTTGACAGGTATGATGAGAGTGTCACTGGGCACTGCTTCCTGTTCTTCTTCACCATCCATGGCTAATACCACCTTCATGAACTCTTCTTTGTACATGCGAGCGTCGTTGTAATATGCTTCAACGCCTTTAAACGGGTAGAGATCTACAACTTCTTTTTGGACTTCTCCTTTGTCATCAACGTATTTAAAGCATTGATGGAGAGTAGAAGAAACAATGTTATGTTCATGCAGGAATGGTCTCCCCAGAAGAGCATTGTAGGAACAATCATGGTTGTCTATAATATAGAAGGTCACCTTCGTGCAAAGATTGCCGATTTGGAGTTTTAGGCGTATCTTGCCTAAAGGTTCACTTCTTCCCTGATTGAATCCCAAAATGGTGGTGATAGTGCTGGAGAGGCTATGCATTGGAATCTTCAGAGCATCCAACATTGTCTTAGGCATGATGCTTAGTGCTGACCCTGGATCTATCAGAATATGATCGACCTTCATGGAGTCGACATATCATGTAAAGTAGATAGGACGGTCATGTCGATTGTCTTCCATTAACATGTCATCTTGTGTGAAGGTAATATTTAGAATTAATTCCAGCACACTGTGACAATGGAGACAAGAGACAGGTTCTGCCTCAGGTTTCTTAAGAAGAGTTAGGCAAGTGTCTGCCTGCATCAAAGTCTCACTCAGTGTTTCTCGAGTCTCTTTAGAGAGGCGTAAGAGCTCGAAGATGGACAGCCTAGCCGGTGTGTTGGCCAGTTGAGCGAATATGTCAAAGTTATATGGCTTTTCAAGTCCAGAGGGGGATGACTTCTTCAAAACTTTGTCGAAGCGGACTTGTTGTTTGCCTTTGTCGGCTGTTGCCGGTTTAGGAGGAATGGGTTCTACAACCGGTGAGGATACAGAAGGGATGTCCTCAGTAGAGACAGGTTGTACTGGAGCAGACTCGGAAGAAGAAGTAGGGTTTTCTTGAGTTTCGGGAAATTCCCGTATATAGGCTTTCCCTGACCTGGTACCCAGTAGGATTTTCTCTTCAACTATGGGGTCAAAAGACACCATACTGCAGATCTTTGTTCTGCTCTTCGAGCGATCTTTTTGCTTAGACGAGAAAGGAGCCTCGAAGTCTGCAACAAGGTCAGGGTGGATCCACATAATCTCACCGTTATCAAGGGATAAGGGGACGAGACCTTCACTCCGTGGAGGAGGGAGATTCTCGATCTTAAGAGTGGCCTTGGGGATAGGGATGACACCATGTTGTATCATCTGTGGAGGGAAGTTACCGAAATATACTGAGACCATGTTCACGGTAACAGTCTTCTCATCTTGTTGAAGGGTGACAACACCAGCGTTGACTAACTCTTGAATCTTGCCTTTGAGCACATAACATGCTCGAGTGGGATGACTAATGAACCTGTGATAAACATAATATTTTAGATGATCAGTCTTACCGACCTCGTCAGGCTTCTTCAGGTCTGGGAGTTGGAGTTTATTGCTTTTGATCAAGCAATCAAAGATGCTCACGGTGTCGTTCTCGTCAAAGGAGTACTCTACTTTTGGACGAGGTTTCCTTGGTGGAGGGGCAGAAGGAGTAGAAGTAGACGTAGGTGGAGCCACGTTAACAGCCAAGGATTCCTTGTTCTTCAGATTAATATTCAAGGTTTCTTTACCCTTGCGGTTGTTCTGGCGATTACCGCTACTAGATGTCGGGTGTTCATCCCGATCGGGGTTAGACATGTGTACCCCCAACTGCTTGAACTTGTCAGCGCTAACTTCAGCTGCTTTAGCATTGACAATGAATGATGGCCAATCTTGAAATTGAGTTGACCCTGTCCACATGCGGATAATAGGCAAAAGATTTGCCTTGCAGGTATCTATAGTTACAGCGGCCGGAGTTCCAGGAGGCATCTTTAATGCTTCTCGACAGAATCTTTCAATAAAACTCTCAGCAGTTTTATTATGTCTTTGTTTGATCTTGTTGAGGGCCGATATGGTCATATCATTGATTCCCTCGTAGAATTCCTCCAAGAAGATTTGTTTAAAACCCGAGAAAGAGGTGATACAGCCATCAGGCAAGCTCCTGTACCAATCGTATGCTACACCGGCTAAACAGCCGACGAATACCCTGGTTAGAAGAGCGTCATTTGGCTGAAGTTGAACAGTCATTACCTCAAAGTGTTTAATAAACTGACTCGGAGAAGTGCTGCCGTCAAACAGCAAAATTGTGGGAATCTTGTACTTTGGAGGGAATGGGACTTCCTTCCATTCAACCGGATAGGATTGTTTGATCCCCAATCTCTGTAAATTGTCCTTCTCTTTAAAAGCCTCGAATTAAGTACGCAAGAGTTTGACAGCTTCATTAGCATCCTCTGATAATGAAGAATGAGCAGACTAAATTATAGTGTTAGGGAGAGGAACAGCGTGGTAAGTACTACCCCCAGCTCCTGACTGACTAGGTGTGGGTTGAATTTGTACAGGGGGTATTTGAGAAGATACTACCCCCAGACCTGCATTGACAGGTACCGACGATGCTATAATCTCAGGATTTACAGCAGGTGTGTTCGGTGGAACTGTATGTTGGGCCACGATGATAGAATGCATACTTACAACCATTTCAGCCATGGTCTTCAGCTTATCCTCCAGTGCAGCTATTCGTCGTTCTTGATTTACCGAACTAGAAGCATCTAGGTCTTCAGTAACAACATAAGCTGTCACTTCTCTAGGTACAGTAGAAAACACTGTCTGTTCAGAACTTTTGCTGCATACATCATAATCAGAGAAGGAATCATCCCCTGAATGAGAAATAGAAAGATGACCAGAGGAATCTTGGAGAAGATTCCTATGACTGATTGTGTCTCGACTTTGGGATCGGGTGTGCCGAAATACTCCTTCAGAAGATTTTTGGAGTAAATCTAAGTACCGCTGGCTGGGCCTGCGAGGCTTGCCGTATTTGGAGCACTTTCTACCCCCAGTGTCTCGAGAAGCCATGTTGACGGAAGCATACAACATTTCGTCTTCGTCTTCTGACATTGGTTCAGAAGTTGCAAAATTCAGACGATCGAAGACAGATCGTTTTGTTGTCTGGCAACAGCACTTGATGACAATCTTATGATTATAATGGCGTTCAAGTGGTTGAGCTGGAGGTGTTGAGATATTGTCCCACTTTTGTTTGAGGTGCTCTCAGAGGTCAGGAACAATGACGGGACGAGAAGAAGTTTGAGGGACGTATTCTTTGACAACATTTGGAACATGGTTCCGGCTCTTCAGATGTTTTGTCCCGTGAGTATACAGGGAAGTACTTACTTTTTTAGCATAGGTGTCAGGATTTTTTATCCTGAAAGTTTGCCTCTGATGCAGGTTCATCTTCGGCATTGGCTGCTTGCGTTTTACCGAAGTTGATGTAGACCGAGGTCTATTAAGATAAATCCGTAGATCAGCAAACTCACCCCCAGGGGTTTCTATCTAAGACACTAGTAATTTTCCCTGCTTTGAGCGGGACATCCGAAGAGTTGGGAGATCTTGGAAATGTGCAACTGGAATAGGCAAGATGCCTCTTTGATCAATGTTCTTCCCTTTAGCAGGGAAAGTTTTTGTACTGTTTAGTGCCGAGGCACATTCAGATGGATCTTCTGCAGTAAAAACCAGAGAAGACTGAGAAAAGACCAAAGGGCCTTTTTCCTTTATTTTGTGATGAAGGGTTAGCTAAAGAGCGTTTCTCTCTATTGTTTTTCGAGTTCTGGACTGCGAAAGATCGAGAAAAGACCAAAGGGCCTTTCTGTTTATGCTGAGACGGAGGAGGAACAGTCAAAAGACTACCCCCTGTTGGTTGCGTAGAAACAGAAGAAGCAGCAACTTGCCCTCTGGAGATCATGACAGAGGGTTCCTCGGCCATAGAACAAGCAGGAGGTGCAACTTATGTTTTAGAGGAAGCAACAAGTGAAGCTTTGGCAACAGAGGGCTTGAGTTGCGCTCTGTTTGAAGGAGCAGTGGATTGCGCAGGAGGAAAAGACTTCGCCAATTGCGCCAGAGGAAGAGGGGTTTTGGATTTTGCCAAAGCAGCATAGGTTGTGGATTGCACTGTAGCAAGAGGAGCAGTGCATTGCGCATGGACAGTAGGAGCTCTGGTTTGCGCTTTGGCAGTGCACGTGATGTTTTGTGCAAGGACAGAAGAGGCTACTGGTTCCTTGGCAGCAGAGACAGCAGGTTGCATAGATGACTGCGCAGAGGATTGCGCAAAGGACTTCAGAGTCCACACTGAACAGACCCTGTTCTTGGCAGAGGCCACAGTACGACGAGTAGCCCCAGAGTTGATCATCGCTTCTTAGGCAGTCTGGTTGACCTTCACAACCAGCATCTTCTGCGTCTTTCCGATAGACGTAACGTCACATTGAGTTATCACTTCCTCGTCGGAGAAGAAAGTCGTCCCCAGCAGAGTCGCCATTTTGTTTGCAAAAACAAAAGTCTTTATTTTACAAACTTTGTAAGAAGATTACAATTGAATTCTGGGAAAGTACAACTATAGGAATCCGATCTGATGACGATCGCTTTATCCCTTGGACGATGTGAACTTTGAAGACGATAGTCTCTGAAGAATGCAGCAGCACTTGGGCAAGAACTCCTGATCTCTGATGATAATAATGATCTGATCTTCTCAATGAATGACTTGAAACTCTATTTATAGAGTTCTAGAAATAACTATTTTGTAGTTATTCTGGATTGTGCATGATGAACTGCGCTGTCGACAGACTGCACAGACTACAAACTGCGCTGGCCTATTGGGCAGTTGCTCAATCGTGAGCTAACTGTATTCAGACACGTGGCATTGTTTGATTGAAATGTGCTTGGTCGTGTACAGGTGGTTGCCACGTGGCGAGCAATTGATGGCATGTAAGCCACGTAATAAATGTCAGTTAATCGATGAATTGTGCTAACCGAATAGCGCTAGCTTCAGACTGCGCTTCAATGGATAGCGCTGGGACTCAGGCTGGGTCAAACTGCGTTGAGGTTGGACTGACAAACTGCGCTGAAGTTGTACAGCTGTTCTCGAGCGCTGTGCTGCACAAGAAACGAACGGACTCCTCGTTTTTCAGGCTGTCAGGCTGTCAGAAGATCCGATCTTTATCAGGTAATTATGGCATTACCACGTCAGCGTAGCGCGCTCTGGTAGTAGCGCAATTCAGTTCGCGTGTTCAATTTGTAGCGTAATCTGTTTCCTGTGCAGTCCATTTGAAGGGTATGCAGTTGAGAATTCTCTGCCTATTTAATAGATGCAACTTGATTTTTAGGACATACAGTAGGTAGGTGGTTTCCTTTGGTTCATGATGAACCCAAAAGCAAACCAAACCAAGCCGAACCAAACCAAGATAAACCAAGAAATGAAATGCCAAGATAACCAAGTATGGAGACAGGCAATATAAGTCAAGATATGTACACGTATACCAAAATACATAATACGAACAACGGTTATTACAACTCTATCCACCTTAAAAGAATTCCGTCCTCGAAATTTAAATTAAGAGGCTAGAGAAACAATGATAAGCTATACTAATCATAGACAAGTTATACTAAGCAGTTTACCATGCAATCATTCATTCAAGCAAAAAATCGAGAGCATAAGGCATAAAAAAAATATTGTACCTTACGAGTCAAACAGGTTGGGATATCGCGATCGGATATCATCCTCACGCTCCCACGTTGACTCACCCAAAGAGTGATGACCCCAAGCAACACGGACTAACTTAATAGTCTTGTTCTTGAGTATCTTCTCTCTTCGGTCCAATATAGACACGTACTTCTTCTCATACGAAAGGTTAGTACCAACAACCAGTTCCGAATGATCCAGGATATGGCTCGGGTCCGGGATATATCGTCGTAGTTGGGATATATGGAAGACATCATGCACCTCACGTAACGACGGTGGAAAAGCGAAACGATAGGATACATCACCTACTCGCTCCAAGATATCGAACGGCCCTATATACCTAGGACTAAGCTTTTCCCGTACGCCGAAACGAATGACGTCGCGGTTAGGCAAAATCCTCAGGAATACATGGTCGTCGACAGAAAATTCAAGGGGGGCCGATAAGAATTGGCCCAATAACGTTGGCGATCTTGCACAACTCGAAGATGATCCCTGACTCTTCTGACCACCTCGACTGTCTGAGCAATCATTTTCGGACTGAGCATCTGCCTCTCTCAACATCATCCCATGCTAGCGGGGATCTGCATCTCCTACCATACAGTACCTCGAATGGTGCCATCTGGATACTGGCTTGGAAACTATTATTATATGAGAACTCCACCAGGTGCAGGTGATATTCCCACGAACCACCAAAGTCGAGGGTACAAGATCTCAACATATCTTCAAGAGTCTGGATTGTGCGTTCTGACTGACCATCAGTCTGCGGATGATAAGCTGAGCTGAACTGGAGGTGAGTCCCCAAACTCTCCTGCAGACTACGCCAAAAGTGCGACGTAAATCTTAAATCTCTGTTCGAGGTGATACTGACTGGAACATCGTGAAGTCTGACAATCTGCCTAAGGTACATCTCTGCTAGCTGAGCAGTCAATTGACCAACTCTGAACGGGAGAAAGTGAGCCACCTTCGTGAGCCTGTCAACTATAACCCAAATAGCATCTCTACCGGTCGGGGACCTAGGTAATCCAGTCACGAAATCCATGGTTATATGCTCCTACTTCCATTCTGGAATCGGCAAGGGCTGAAGCAGTCCAGCTGGCCTCTGATGTTCAGTCTTAACATGTTGGCAAACCAAACACCGAAAGACAAATCGGGCTATCTTCTTCTTCATGCCATTCCACCAAAAGTGCTGACGGATAACACGGTACATCTTCAAGCCGTCCGGATGAATGAAATACTGCGAACTGTGAGCTTCTGCCATGACCTTCTGTCTGATATCTCTACCGGGTACACAAAGACGCTTACCATGTCGAAGGGTACCATCTTCATGAATGCATAACTCTGGTCGCCGTCCTACCTCACACTCTTTTCTAAGCCGCTGAAGCTTGGAATCTGTTGACTGCGCCATCCGGATCCTCTCAACTATACTGGACTGAACTTGCATGCTGGCCATCAACGCCATATTGGTAGAAAGGACAACTTCTATACCCATCTTCTGAAGATCTGCTAATAACTCTGGTTGTGCCATCAGGAAATAAACTCCGGTTCTCCTGCTCAATGCATCTACAACAACGTTAGCCTTCCCAGGATGACACTGCAGGTTAACATCATAATCCACAAGTAGCTCTAGCCATCTCCTCTAACTCATGTTAAGGTCCTTCTGGGTGAACACATACTTCAGGCTCTTGTGGTCGGTGAAAATCTCCACCCTATCTCCATATAAGTAGTGTCTCCAAAACTTAAGTACAAATACTACCGCTGCTAGCTCCAAGTCATGGGTTGGGTAATTCCTCTCATGATCATGAAGTTGACGTGACACATACGCTATTACCTTCTCATGCTGCATCAAAACACATCCTAACCCTCTGCCTGAAGCGTCACAATACACTGAGAATCCCCCGGTCCCATCTGGAAGAGTGAGAATTGGTTCCATAATCAATCCTCGCTTCAACTTCTCAAAAAAATCCTGACATTCTGCTGTCCAAACAAACTGCACATCCTTACGGGTCAACTGGGTCAATGGCGCTGAAATCCAAGCAAAGTCTGAAACAAATTACCGGTAGTAGCTGGCCAAGCCAAGAAAATTGTGAACTTCTGCAACCGTACTGGGTACTGGCCACGTCTCAATGGCCACGATCTTCTGGGGGTCCACTTCTACTCCTCCTCTGGTGATGATATGAACCAAGTATGAAATACGATCAAGCCAGAACTCGCATTTACTGAACTTGGCATACAACTGGTGCTCTCTGAGAATCTGGAGGACAACTCTGAGATGTTGCTCATGCTCCGCTACACTCTTGATGTAGACCAGGATGTCATCTAGGAACACAATCACGAACTGATCCAAGTATGGCATAAAAATACGATTCATGAGGTCCATGAATACGGCCGGCACATTGGTGGCTCCAAATGGCATAACAAGGAACTCCCAATGCCCATATCTAGATCTGAAAGCTGTCTTCGGGATGTCCTGCTCTCTGACTCTAATCTGATGATATCCTGACCGCAAATCAATCTTCGAGAATATTGCTGCCCCTTGAGTTGATCAAACAAGTCATCTATCCTCGGGAGAGGATATCTGTTCTTGAGTCTCACTGAGTTTAAGGTACGATAGTCAACACATAATCTGGACGTACCATCCTTCTTTTTCACAAGAAGCATCGGGGCTCCCCAAGGCGATCCACTTGCATGAATGAATCCCTTGGTCCTGAGTTCTTCAATCATCTTGTACAATATCTCTAACTCTGACGGCGCCATCCTGTAGACTCTCTTTGACACTGGGGCTGTCCCTGGGATAAAGTCGATAGTAAACTCGATCTCTCGCTCGCGCGGCATACCTGGAAGCACTTCTGGGAAAACATCTGAAAACTCCTCGACTATCCGGGGTAACTGTACTGCTGCTACTGCCATCCGCAATACTGGACGAGAAGGTTCAACTTCGTCTCGGGAAAATGAAAACTCTGGCTCACTTGGAATACTAAAAACAACCCTGCCAATATGGCAGTCTATTCTAGCATACCGGTTTCTTAACCAATCCATCCCTAAGTCCACATCATAATCGGCCATCGGGAACTCTATCAATCTAGCGGGAAACTCTCTACCGCTAACTACGATCCGACACGAGAAAAATACTTTATCTACTCCCACAAGACAGTTACCAGTAAGTATATTGAGCCTTACTGATAATGACTCGGGCTCCAGTCCTATCCGTGTCGCGAATCATGCAGACATAAATGAATGCGATGCACCAGAATCAAATAACGCTGATGCTGGAAAGGAGTTGACGAGAATAGTACCTGCCACTACCTCACCTGGTGCCAATCTTTCTTCCACGGTCATCGCCATCGCCTGACCATGTCCTCTGGGTGCGGGTCCCCTCTGCTGGAAACCTATCTGGTGTCACGCCCTGCTCCTGTAGGAACGATCGTCCTTGCTAAGGCGTGATGCCGCACGAGCCTAGATTGTGCTGGTGCAAGGCGGATTCCATAACGGCCGATTTCAGCGGCTGCGACGGGGTCGTCGCACAGAAGTGCCATGCAGAGACATTGAATAATAGCAGCAGAAATTAGAACAAAAGACAAGTTATTCAAAAGAAGCTCTTTTTATTGATATTGAACAAGGTTACAACGGGGGCACAAGACCAAGCTTGCAATCACTCAGATCCACTCGTCTCATATTACAATCAATCAGCTTTTTCTCATCTCTCAATACAAGTCTTGAACCAGCGAAAGCTTCGGAAGGCGATGTCCATACATTATGTCCCGTATAAGTCTTGACTCCATGCGGCCGCACGCTTCGAATCGCCAAGGAACTCCGTGCCTCGACGCATCCAAGCGAGCTCCGCGCCACGAGCTTCTACCTGTGCCTGCACATAAAAACTATGTGGGTGTCAGTACTCAACTGTACTGGTGGAATGAGCTCCTTGCCCATCCATACAAAACCAACACGTTAATTTACTTTGTGCACCATAATCCTTTCTTATCAATTGTCTTTCTAGTCTTGCCCTAGGATCAGTTTTAGGACAGACGCCTTGGCCTATTTTGTGTCTCTAGACCATCTCGTACTTGCGACAACAATGTTAACTCATACCTTGCCTTCAGACCCCTCTTGGGCCGACAACGTTAACCTATTAAGTTGTGCTTGCCTTTCGGCCAAAATCAGAGACGCAACTACGCGATAAGACTCCATTCCCGTGTGATCGTTCTATAAGTCCTTGTTGAGGCCGTGCCTCGCAACTCAATAAGACTCAATCATATCGCCGCCTCGTGGCCCTTGCCGCCTCGCGACCCTTTTGCTACTTTGATTACCAACTGACCCAATCAAGACTTGAGGGCTAAGTATCACTCGATCGACTTTGCCTTGCGGCATTTCCTGACTTAAATTCAAGACAACTCAATTCCAACTTATGTAAACTTATATGCCGACAACTTAAGACTCGACGCCACATTTTGTGCCGAAGCACGTCGCCTATGTTGTAGCCATTCTTAGGTCCAAACACTTGTGTTCCAACCATACACACATTCAACTAGACTAAATCCAAAGGCACACACGCGGATTGCCGCTCGTGCCGACCCATCTATATGAATTGGTCACTAACACCACAAGCTATCGTGGACTTATAGCCTTGTTATTCGAAGACCCTTTCATCGCAAGTAGCTAGCCCCGAAGAAAGTTCCCGAATAACTCGAGCGGTTCGTCCAGCTACGGCTATACCGTGTTTCCCTCCGGAATGACACAGTCCCTCGGCGCCCAGGATTGCCGCTCGTGGAAACTTTTCTTTGTCGACAAGTTGTCCAATGACCATGCAAGACTCGACACAAATTGACGTCTCACACAGTCATTCCTCTTCCAATGTTACCATCTTTTTCAAACCAATATCAAGACTTCTATCCTTGAGATCCCTCGACGACCCACGGTCGCGAGCCTTCTTCCTTGATGCTCCTTGAGATCCCTCGACGACCCACGGCCGCAAGCCTTCTCCCTGTTACCATATAATTTCATTCAACTCAATGCCTATTCGATAGTCCTTCCTCCAAAACTCATTAAATCAACCGTGGTTCATGCCTTAAACACTAAGTCCGTGTATCGTGCCTTAAGCCAATCGTGCTCTACGCGACACTCCTGCCCAAGTCGACGGGCCTTGAGACCGTAAGACTATGTGGTTATACCCAACCGTAGAACTCGTAGGACCGTGCTTGCCACCACTCCGATAGCCTAACATAACTTGCCTGACTTCGAGCGCAATGACTCGACGAGCAAAGGCTGCGTCAAGCCTCGAATTGCGAAAACATGTCGCGCATACGTTCGACTTCTGAACGACCAAGTCATTTGGGCGCCTAGACTTACGCCAGCAGCCGTACGATGCAACTTAACTCATGGGGCAAGCCAAGGCTATACCAAGCCTTGGACGATAAGACCGTGCATGCTTTATGAAGCTTTATACGAGCGACGCCTATGACTTAGGTTACGATTCATGACTTTGCCTACTCAACCAACTTTCCTTCTCCTAAGCCATGGGACGAAGGACCGAGTGTCATTTTTAAAGCACGCCGTGCACCAACTCTAAGCCGACCGTTGGACATTTCCATATTCTAACTCAATTTGACCCGTCGGGATTATTCCTTTTAGCTATGTGCATTCGTCTCTTTTATTATCAAGCCTACTTGTGCAAGTTGAAAACATGCGATTTATTATGTGAAGGCTAAGATGAGGCAAGTTCACCGAAACTACCCCACCTGAGCGAGCGGTCGCCTCGACCGAGCGATGTCTTCGAGTAGCCGTTGCAGGGCTAAGTCCGAACGCCGTCGGCGTTTCGATTCCTTCGATTGACTGAGCGGGACGGGGCACTACATCATACACCACTCAGAAAAAGTTTCATCCTCGAAACTAACTGAGTACTCTTATCGACTTATAACTTGATTCAACATTCAAGGACTCTCGCATACGTACCCTTGCGTTCCTTAAATCCGAGCCACGCTCGTGCTACCCTCAATCCTTTCTTCAAAACTCACGATCTCAAAATCCTCGACACTTTCCCGTTCCTCAAGTCTCACTTGATTCAGCATATCACTTAGTTTGGATCGTGCACACATTCCAGGCGTCCCCAAAATATACGCATTTCAACCAAGCCTTGTGATAGTGAATCCAATTTACACCTATCGATCCATCTACTCAATCCTGAAAATCAATCCTACCGATGCTAACTCTCGCAACATGGACATCTCGCCTAACCGCTAGGCAATCTCTTTAGGCTAAAGTCAATTGTCAGTATTGGAATCACAGTTCCCAAACAACGATATCAACACTGACCCCATCCCAAGGTCAAACCAAGTTGATAGTACAGGATTTTCTATCCAAGCTTGCATCACTCCGATTTCTAAACATCGAGCATCGATTCCCTACACACATCCCCACATTCGTCGTACGGGGTCCGAGTCATTCAGCAAAGCCATCCTGTTGTAAGTTCATTCAACCAATCTTCGATACATCAATATCGTTCGTTCAACAAGCCATTTCACATAGTCTATCTCTTCAAACACGTCCGACATAATCTGCCTATCAATCCTTCCTAGTCAAGCACGCTTTGACACAATTCATCGCTAGACCATAATTTACATTTTATACTCCCTAAGTCATTCATCCCAATTCACGTAATCGATCACAAGGTCGTCTGACTTAACAATATGTTGTGCCTCGATCTCATGTGAGTCAGATTATCAACGGTGGGCACGAATCACCATGCACGCTCCCGCGAGATAATCATTCTCATCGGGACGTAACTTTTATTTTGTGTCTAGACTAATTCATTCTCGATGCTCGGATTGGACCTACTCAATCCACAAGTTTTATTCATTCATCAATCGCAAGTCCTAACATCCTCGAATTCTCCTTCGCATCAAACCGACAAGTCGAGACAATCAATGTTGCTGCATCCTGATTTTCTGAGTTTGATCATTCTCGCGACATGAATCACCATGTCAGCGCTCACGTGGAACGATCGCCCCAAATCTGACACAACGCATGTGCGAGGCTAGAGTTGCGCTCGTATAAGACAAGATTGTTGACATTGTGGTTATCCGCGTAACCATCAAAACACAATCATTTTTATCCAACATTCATCTCGATCAAAATCCTAAGTATAGCACCCAACCGAACAATAACACTTGCACGATCGTCATTCATCGAGTCAGAGTACCTCCGAGTTATCGCATATCGATCTTTGATACGCCTCAATACCATCGACGATATGCGTAACCTGACGATCTTCCTTTGCAACCGATTTCGAATCGTACGAATGATGCTATCATTCGACTGGATAATCTCCTCGACATTCAATCTAAGTTCGATCATTATCCCTCGAATCTTTTACAACATCAATTCGTTCAAATCCGAAATCACGTATATTCGTCCGTCTATCTTAAGTCATCGACCAATATATTTTCTCAATTTGTATTGTCCCTTTTGTTAACTCAATCATCGAGCAACATTCAATCCAATCCTTAGAGTCATTCGCGTAACTTCAAAATCAAACCTTTCATGCACGCTATCTACCTGTCGTTCTAACTTTTCGTATGTAATCCGTATTAATTTCCTCGATCAAGTCATCCGTTCGCTACACCTTAGCTTTTCTTCGATTTGATTTATCTACTCAATCGTCTTCGCGTTTCATACTAGTACCATTCTCAATCCCGTGCACGTTCCGTGCGCGTCAATCTCTAGGTTTTTCGAATCCACTTATCAAACTTCATGACAACAACTCACTCAATCTAAGGCTTTGCATATGTGTGACGCTTGTTGATAGACTCATCGACACTCCGAATCCTCAATCGATTGATCGACATCCCTGTCACGACCCGCACCCTGTTTGGGGGCACGAGCACGTGGGTACGTCCAGCCTACGCCGCAGTATCGGCGGTAGAACGCTGTAAAGGTCATCTAGAATATATAGAATCTAAGACACAAATATAACCTGTCATCTCCGCACGGAGGAATATAACCACAACTCAATCACATAATTCTAAGGAAGATAAACACGATGATAAAGATAAAGATGAGATAAATAGTCTGAAATAGTGCCGAGTCACAATCATAAGTTCAGAGATCAAGACATAAAACAATATCCCAAAATAAATACTACAAGTCTCAAAGTATCAAACTGGAATGTAATCAAGCCAAAATCTAGGTGAACTAGGTCACTACTAGCGGTGCGTCCTCTACGAGCACCGGGTCCACAGGCTGGTCTTGGTCGTAGGCTCCATCTATACCAAACCCGTAGTAAGTCGGGCAATCTGCATCTAAATCCTCTGAAAAACAACGGGGGTTATCCTGTCAGGATATGAGCAAATACAAATGCCGACAGCAGTTCCATGTGAATTGACAAATACTATAAGAGACAATCATAATGAAATACAAGATGGAATATCAAGACTGAAAGTAAAATGGTACAAGAGAACTGGATATCATGTCATGTGTGAGATATAAGATAAAATTGGAATATAAATAAATGGAAAGTAATCTGCGGTATGATGTAAACATAAAAATAAAGTACCATGAGATATTAGAGCGTTATGTGGTCGGCTTGGGTCAAGATCAGGCTGTTCCATTTGACCGGCTATGCACAGGTAGTATAATAATGTAGGGATCAGGTCGGCCAAAATGGAAAGCTATGCACAAGTAGTATAAGGTTAGGCTACACCCTACGTGTGGTGAGGGTGGAGCTATGCACAAGTAATAAACAAGTAGGGGCAATGATCACATAACCTCTAATAACTCCCCATCCCCGAGTAGTATAATGAATCCAGACATGACAGGTCATGACACGGGATTCGAAGAGCAGGAGGCCAGCCCACTTTGGTGTCTATACAAGTACAAGAAATAATACCGAACAATGTACTCATACACCAGGTAAACCAGGAATGACATCTCATGACGAGATTCACGTATACTAGTCCGTGTATCCTCGTGTCGAGAATCAAGTATAACACTACAACTGAATCAGATGTAGAAGATATCAAGACAATGAAAACTATCAGAGAATGTACTCGCCTGTCATTCTGAGTTGAGAAAATCAAAACTACAACCCACTCAATGAGCCACGAACGGTCAACTCGCACAACTATCTCCTAATGCTGAAACAGACATTACCAACGTTCTCAGAATGGTCAAATTAGCTAAAAATGCCTACCCATAAGTCCAATTCTGGACACAGGGGCAAAACGATAATTTTGGATCAAAATGGTGTCCGTCGTTGGATCCACTTTGCACCAAAAAATATGCCAAAATCTACGATCTCTAAAGTCATCAAACTATATGTCTACAGGTCCGGTTTGACGAGACAAACCCAACGGTATGTCCAATTTTGGATTCCGGTGGGCTGTGCACAAAATCACCCGTTGAGTGGGATTGTGGGCCCACCAAAATGGCGTCCCGATCAACGGTCTCAGAATCGGACCAAACTTGGCGTACAGGACCAGAAAAATATTTCGAGTCCAATGGCGCAAGTTTCGTCACGATTTGATGAGTGTGCACAAAGTAATTGACAAATATTGCAAAAGGCTGATACGGTGAATGTTTTGACGGATACGTATCAAATTCGTCGCGCACACGCGACCAATTTGAATTCCGTCAATGCCCACACGACCATGAAGTCGATACGTACCTTTCGATGCTTTTGGTTCGTGACCACGTCGCCCGGATTGACGGGACGGACGGCGTATCGGGACAATTTTTCTAAAAATCCACTTTTGAAAATCAGTTTTTTTCTCCAACTTCACAAACCAATAACTTTCTGTACAGTGCATAAAATTTAATTCTACAAAAAGGGTTTTAAATCCCTATAGATTGTCTACAAGTCTCTTCAAACCGATTTTGAAAATTCGTAACACGCTGGTCGTAAATCGGCCACAAAGTTGGGGTTTCGGGACAGTTTCTAAACCCAGAAAATCGAGTTTTTTCTCGATTTTAGAACTCGTTTTTCGTCGCACATGGTGCGAATCGGCACGAACTGTTTGAAGGGAATAAAGGGGTATATATTGGGATCATACCTGACCAAGTGGTTCGTAAAACGATGGAACGAGGAAGGAGAAATCTATTTCCGAAGTTGGCTCTTCGCTGACAGTTTTCGCACGCGGGTGGGATGGTCGTTGCACTTTTTCCGGTGATGGACGGCCACGGGTTGGTCGACGGCAATGTCGGGGTGCACGTTGGGTTGGGGGTGACGGCTAAGGTTTGGTTTTTGTGAAATTTTTTACCTCTCTCTATAAATATATATACATACATATATACACACATTACGTTTCGTGCGGTTTTAAAAACGAAACAGAGGGGGGGGCCTCGGATTTTTGCTAGCAGCTACTGCTGCTGCTTTCCTTCTTGGTGGGGCGCGTGTGTGTGTTTGTGTTCGTTTTTATTTTTTTTTCTTTTTTTCTTTTCCTTTTCTTTCTTTCTTTATTCCATTAACCTATTATATATATATATATATATATATATATATATATATATATATATATATATATATATATATATATACACATACATGCATACATCCATATACACCTACATATATTTATACACATATACGTATATTTATTTATATAAAACAACCCCATTAATATAAATATATATATATTTATATATATATATATCCCATAAATGAAATATTACCTAAATATATATAAATAAAATCGAAATTTATTTATAAACAAAACTAAATATTTTATTTTTTATATATATTAAATATATTAAACTTTTATAAATAAAAACTCTATCAGTAAAATACTTATTTAAATAATAATATAAAAATACTAACAATAATATTTAAATAATATTAAAAAATAAAATAATGTAAATGGCCATATTAGCCTTATTCAGAAAAGTGGGGGTGACAAATCTACCCTCCTAAAAAAAAATTTCTCCTCGAAATTAGAGCAAACTAGCACAATAACAGTAGCAAGAACAAAGAAGAAAAAAAGATACCTTAAGGCTCGAAGAGATAAGGGTAACGCTCCCGCATCTCTTCCTCCCTCTCCCATGTAGACTCTCCTGGAGAGTGATGCCTCCATGCGACACGAACCAAAGGAATAATTTGGTTCCGGAGCACCTTCTCCCGACGATCTAGAATCTCCACAGGCTGCTCTGGATAGCGGAGAGTAGGCCCTATCTCTAACTAGGAGTGATCCAATACGTGACTAGGGTCTGCCACGTACCGTCTCAACTGCGACATATGGAACACGTTATGGACTCCCTCGAGCGTAGGTGGCAAGTCTAGTCGATAGGCCACAGCACCGGCCCTTCCAAGAATAGTGAAAGGTCTGATGAAGCGCGGACTAAGCTTTCCGCCTCTACTAAAACGAATCATGCCCCGTGTCGGAGAAATCCTCAGGAACACCATATCGCCAACCTAGACACAAGACAAGACTCAATACAAAACCCTAAAGCAAACAATCACAAACAGAAACAAATACTAACCTCGAACTCTAACGGTCTCCGGTGGCTATCGGTCCAATGCCGCTGTCTATCCTGAGCCGCCCGAAGTCTATCCCTGATTAACTTAACCTTCTCTGCTGCATCCACCACCATCTTCGGGCCAAGCAAAACTCTCTCACCGACATCGTCCCATGATAAAGGAGTGCGACATCTCCGTCCGTATAGAGCCTCGAATGGCGACATCTCTATACTGGCCTGATAGCTGTTATTGTAAGCAAACTCTACCAGGTGAAGATGGTCCTTCCAAGATCCCCCAAAATCTAACACACAAGTGTGAAGCATATCCTCGAGTGTCTGGATGGTCCTCTCCAACTGCCCGTCCGTCTGGGGGTGATACGCGGTACTGAACTTGAGCTGAGTGCCCAAGCTAGTATGCAAACTCCTCCAGAAGTGGAAAGTGAAACGACTATCCCGATCCGAGACTATGCTCACCGGAACTCCGTGCAATCTGACTATCTGCCGCACATACATCTCTGCCAGCTTCTCCGTAGATAGTCCCATCTTGAAAGGCATAAAGTGGGCTGATTTGGTCAATCTATCAACGATGACCCAAATTGCGTCCTTTCCTCCTAAAGATCGTAGAAGTTCAGATACAAAATCCATAGTGATGTGCTCCCACTTCCACTCTGGAATGGGTAGTGGCTGAAGCAGACCACCTGGCCTCTGTCTCTCGGCTTTCACCTGCTGGCAAACTAAGCATCGAGATACGAACTGAGCTACTTCTCGCTTCATGCCATACCACCATACGTGCTCTCTCTGGTCTTTGTACATCTTGTTGGCTCCAGGATGCATAGAGTACTGAGAACGATGCGCTTCCTGAATAACCTCCTCCCAAGGCTCTCCACTTGGAACGCATAATCTAGTACCGTGCCTCAGCGACCCATCTTCGGCTATAGAAAAATCGTCTACCAATCCTTCTTGTACCTGCTCCCTGATGCTCCTCAGGGCCACATCCTCAACTGTGTTGATCTGACTTTGTCCATCAACGCAGACTGAATCTGTAAACCCCAAATCTGAACCTCCATGCCCGGAACGATCACCTCGATACCCAAACTATCCAGATCGGCCAATAGATGACGATCTGTCGTCAAATACATAGCGACTGGATACCTGCTCAAGGCATCAGCAACTACGTTGGCCTTCCCCGGATGGTACTGCAAAGAGATATTGAAGTCCTTCATCAGCTCAAGCCAGCGCCTCTGCCTCATGTTCAATTCCTTCTGGGTGAGCACGTACTTCAAGCTCTTGTGACCCGTGAAGATCTCCACTTACTGGCACACTCTATCCGGGATACTATACTACACTTATAGGATAATAACTTCCATTGTCTTCCTCAAATGAATACGGGTAAATAAGTAGCATGCGAGGCTCAGTTGAATGGGACATAAGTGTCATGTGGGTCGTGTCCATATTTTGGGTCAACAAGTTTGGGTCGAAAATGGTGCCCCCAAATTCGATTCAGAAATAAAAGTGACTTCGTGGGGTGAATCAAGATTGGGTCTTGTGTCAGAAAAATTGTGTGATAAAATAAAGCACAAGATGGTGTGCCTGAGTGGGACACGAAGGTCATGGGCGTAGGGTGTCTTGTCTAGATTATCAATATGAAGTTGGTTTTGAGAAAACAACTAGTCTTGTGCTCCTAAATTAAAAGTCATGATAATGTGCATATGATAATCATAAATAAAAGTGGGAATGGTCAATGGCCTAAATTGATCCGAAAGTTATGCGATACAAAGATAGTACAAGAGAACGAGTTTGAGTGGGACATGGTATATCAAAATGAAGATAATCTTGTCTACTACAAACTCATGAAGGAAGTTTTCAGAGATTGACATCTCTGACGCTTCAGAAATCAAAATCACGAAAGAACATTCGTCTATCTAGGATACTCTCTCTAGGGTGTCTACCCAAGTCTTGACGCCGTCTACACAAGGCACTAACTCATCTATATGATACTTGGATGATACTTCTATACTAGGTTACTGATGTCCCTCTTCTAACTAGTCACTTAAAATGTTGGTGCCTAAACCTTTGTAACACTTGAAATACCCTGGCTATTGCTACTAGGGTACTCCTTCTATTCTGACACCCGGTGCAACTCCTACCTTAACACTCATTAATCACTCTAAGGTTTCTCATCTATATTTAATTATCAACAATCATATATAATACTTTCTAACCATACTCTAAACTATTAACACAATTACTCAAGGACACAGACCAATTGCAAATCACCAAGCCATCACACTACGAAGAACCTATAATGAAATAAGAATCTACAAGGACCTGGACTAAAGATTCGAAAGTATCCTTACTCCTAAGCTAATTGAGGCTGGAACAGAATCTATAATAATAGAGTTGAAATGATAGAGATGACATGTTAGGACCCTTCTCAAGATACAATCTGATAATCATACACGTCTGTCCTAAATCATGATACTCGGAATCCTCGCCACGCCAGTAAGCAAGGCTGCGATAAATGGTAGATTCCATAACAGGGTATGCACCTCTATAATCATGTCGTCTGGAATCCTCGCCATGCCGACTAGTATAGCTGCGAGAAATCTCAAATCTCGTGACCAAGATATGTACATCCGAAGTCAGGTCTCTACGTTTCCGCCACGCCGGCCAATATAGCTGCGATAAACTCTAAGTTCCATAAACAAGTAGACGTTTATCTTCCCTATTATTCCCGTCAACATATGTTATCAGAAATGTACCATAATTCAGGCCACAAAATTCATCTCGATATGAAAAATCAAAATCAGCGATGATCCAATAAAATCAAATTCAATAACAAGGAGCAAAGATGAAGAAAAAATAGAGGAAATGATTTCAAATTGACGTTTAAAATAAGATTCCCAAGGGTCGTCACAGGAATCTCTCAAAAGTCCTAAGCAAAGAGATCAATATGGCACATGATAAAATATCGTCAAGGAAGTACAATTTATTTCGAAATGCAAGAAGAGTTTGTCATGGAAATCAAAAGATTAGAATTTTCCTATTATGTGATTGAGTAACTCCTATCATAACCTAGAACCTATATCCTAACAGCAGGCTCGTAATTAGTACTCTAAGTCGAGCACCCATTACGAGATCGCACTAGTTGCGACTCTGACCTGCATGGGCCACCATAAAAACGTGTCACGACCCGCACCCTATTTAGGGGCGCGAGCACGTGGGTACGTCCAGCCTACGCCGTAGTATCGGCGGTAGAACGCTGTAAAGGTCATCTAGAATATATAGAATCTAAGACACAAATATAACCTGTCATCTCCGCACGGAGGAATATAACCACAACTCAATCACATAATTCTAAGGAAGATAAACACGATGATAAAGATAAAGATGAGATAAATAGTCTGAAATAGTGCCGAGCCACAATCACAAGTTCAGAGACCAAGACATAAAACAATATCCCAAAATAAATACTACAAGTCTCAAAGTATCAAACTGAAATATAATCAAGACAAAATCTAGGTGAACTAGGTCACTACTGGCGGTGCGTCCTCTACGAGCACCGGGTCCACAGGCTGGTCTTGGTCATAGGCTCCATCTATACCAAACCCGTAGTAAGTCGGGCAATCTGTATCTAAATTCTCTGAAAAATAACGGGGGTTATTCTGTCAGGATATGAGCAAGTACAAATGCCGACAGCAGTTCTATGTGAATTGACAAATACTATAAGAGACAATCATAATGAAATACAAGATAGAATATCAAGACTGAAAGTAAAACGGTACAAGAGAACTGGATATCATGTCATGTGTGAGATATAAGATAAAACTGGAATATAAATAAATGGAAAGTAATCTGCGGTATGATGTAAACATAAAAATAAAGTGCCATGAGATATTAGAGCGTTATGTGATCGGCTTGGGTCAAGATCAGGCTGTTCCATTTGACCGGCTATGCACAGGTAGTATAATAATATAGGGATCAGGCCGGCCAAAATGGAAAGCTATGCACAAGTAGTATAAGGTCAGGCTACACCCTACGTGTGGTGAGGGTGGAGCTATGCACAAGTAATAAACAAGTAGGGGTAATGATCGCATAACCTCTAATAACTCCCTATCTCCGAGTAGTATAATCAATCCAGACATGACAGGTCATGACACGGGATTCGAAGAGTAGGGGGCCATCCCACTCCCAAATTGGTGTCTATACAAGTATAAGAAACAATACCGAACAATGTACTCATATAGCAGGTAAACCAGGAATGACATCTCATGACTAGATTCACGTATACTAGTCCGTGTATCCTCGTATCGAGAATCAAGTATAACACTACAACTGAATCAAATATAGTAGATATCAAGACAATGAAAACCATCAGAGAATGTACTCGCCTGTCATTCTGAGCTGAGAAAATCGAAACTATAACCCACTCAATGAGCCACGAACGGTCAACTCGCACAACTGCCTCCTAATGCTGAAACAGACATTACCAACGTTCTCAGAATGGTCAAATTAGCTAGAAACGCCTACCCATAAGTCCAATTCTGGACACAGGGGCAAAACGATAATTTCGGATCAAAATGATGTCCGCCGTTGTACCCACTTTGTACCGAAAAATATGCCAGAATCTACGGTCTCTAAAGTCATCAAACTATATGTCTACAGGTCCAGTTTGACGAGATGAACCCAACGGTATGTCCAATTTTGGATTTCGGTGGGCTGTGCACAAAATTACCCGTTGAGTGGGATTGTGGGCCCGCCAAAATGGCGTCCCGATCAACGGTCTCAGAATCGGACCAAACTTGGCGTACAGGACCAGAAAAATATTTCGAGTCCAATGGCACAAGTTTCGTCGCAATTTGATGAGTGTGCACAAAGTAATTGACAAATATTGTAAAAGGCCGATACGGTGAATGTTTTAACGGATACGCATCAAATTCGTCGCGCACACGCGACCAATTTGAATTCCGTCAATGCCCACACGACCACGAAGTCGATACGCACCTTTTGATGCTTTCGGTTCGTGACCACGTCGCCCGGATTGACGGGACGGACGGCGTATCGGGACAATTTTTCTAAAAAATCCACTTTTAAAAATCAGTTTTTTCTCCAACTTCACAAACCAATAACTTTCTGTACAGTGCATGAAATTTAATTCTACAAAAAGGGTTTTAAATCCCTATAGGTTGTCTACAAGTCTCTTCAAACCGATTTTGAAAATTCGTAACACGCTGGTCGTAAATCGGCCACAAAGTTAGGATTTCGGGACAGTTTCTAAACCCAGATAATCGAGTTTTTTCTCGATTTTGGAACTCATTTTTCGTCGCACATGGTGCAAATCGGCACGAACTATTTGAAGGGAATTAAAGGGGTATATATTGGGATCATACCTGACCAAGTGGTTCGTAAAACGACGGAGCGAGAAAGGAGAAATCTATTTCCGAAGTTGGCTCTTCGCTGACAGTTTCCGCACGCGGGTGGGATGCTCGTTGCACTTTTTCCGGTGATGGACGGCCGCGGGTTGGTCGACGGCAATGTCGGGGTGCACGTTGGGTTGGGGGTGACGGCTAGGGTTTGGTTTTTGTGAAAATTTTTCCATATATATATATATATATATATATATATATATATATATATATATATATATATATATATATATATATATACACACACACACACACACACACACATTACGTTTCGTGCGGTTTCAGAAACGAAACAGAGGGGAGGGGCCCTCGGATTTTTGCTAGCAGCTATTGCTGCTGCTTTCCTTCTTAGTGGGGCGCGTGTGTGTGTTTGTGTTCGCTTTTATTTCTTTTTCTTTTTTTCTTTTCCTTTTCTTTCTTTCTTATTCCATTAACCTATTATATATTTATATATATATTTTTTTCTATTATATATATTTATATATATATATATATATATATATATATATATATATATATATATATATATATATATATATATATATACATATATACACACACATACATATATACATACATACATACATGCATACATACATACATGCATACATCCATATACACCTACATATATTTATACACATATACGTATATTTATTTATATAAAATAACCCCATTAATATAAATATATATATATATTTACATATATATCCCATAAATGAAATATTACCTAAATATATATAAATAAAATTAAAATTTATTTATAAACAAAACTAAATATTTTATTTTTTATATATATTAAATATATTAAACTTTTATAAATAAAAACTCTATCAGTAAAATACTTATTTAAATAATAATATTAAAATACTAACAATAATATTTAAATAATATTAAAAAATGAAATAATGTAAATGACCATATTAGCCTTATTCAGAAAAGTGGGGGTGACAATCCCTGAGGCTATCGCATACACCACTCAGGGATGAAGTCATTTGACAAATCCTCAACTTATCATTTGAATCAAAATCGACTTTTCGAATCCCGTTCGAACCATTTCTCGAATTTCAAACACGCTCATCTATATCGCATCGACGATATTGTCGCTCGATAGCACCCCTATCGACAGTCATCCCACATTTACTCAATCGAGTTCAACTCATTCTAGCTCAAACACTACGAATCCCGCACTCGACTTTGCTAAGGTCGACACAATCCTTGGTGTATATGTCCAGCCCGACTTAGCCAACCGTGCTTACGCAAACCATCTTTTTGTTTTATCAAAAACTGTTCTCCTATGTTTTTCAAAATAGTTAGACTTATTGTATGGACATCTCGTAGGACAATTGAGAGAGAGCGCACCAACGATATCAACTTTGCGGAAGCAATACTTCAGAGTTTGCGAAAACAACGGAGTTAAAGAATTCAATCGATAGTCCAAGGACGTAAAGCCGTGCTTTGATACCATTATGTCACGCTCTGCTCCCGTAGAAACGATCGTCCTCGCTAAGGCGTGATGCCGTACAAGCATATTGCGCTCGTGCAATGCGGGTTCCATAACGGCCAATTTCAGCGGCTGCGACGGGGTCGTCGCACAGAAGTCCCATGCAGAGACATTGAATAATAGCAGCAAAAATTAGAACAAAACACAAGTTATTCAAAAAAAGCCCTTTTTATTGATATTGAACAAGGTTACAACGTGGGCGCAAGGCCAAGATTACAATCACTCAGATCCACTCGTCTCACATTACAATCAATCAGCTCTCTCTCATCTCTCAATACAAGTCTTGAACCAGCGGAAGCTTCAGAAGGCGATGTCCATACATTATGTCCCGTATAAGTCTTGACTCCATGCGGCCGCACGCTTCGAATCGCCAAGGAACTCCGTGCCTCGATGCATCCAAGCGAGCTCCGCGCTACGAGCTTCTACCTGTGCCTGCACATGAAAACTATGTAGGTGTCAGTACTCAACTGTACTGGTAGAATGAGCTCCTCGCCCACCCATACAAAACCAACACGTTAATTTACTTTGTGCACCATAATCCTTTCTTATCAATTGTCTTTCTAGTCTTGCCTTAGGATCAGTTTTAGGACAGACGCCTTGGCCTATTTTGTGTCTCTAGACCATCTCGTACTTGCGTCAACAATGTTAACTCATACCTTGCCATCAGACCCTTCTCGTGCCGACAACGTTAACATATCAAGTCGTGCTTGCCTTTCGGCCAAAATCAGAGATGCAACTACGCGATAAGACTCCATTCCCGTGTGACCGTGATATAAGTCCTTGTTGAGGCCGTGCCTCACAACTCAATGAGACTCAATCATATCGCCGCCTCACGGCCCTTGCCGCCTCGCAGCCCTTTTGCTACTTTGATCACCAACTGACCCAATCAAGACTTGAGGGCTAAGTGTCACTCGACCGACTTTGCCTTGTGGCATTTCCTGACTTAAACTCAAGACTACTCAATTCCAACTTATGCAAACTTATATACCGACAACTTAAGACTCGACGCCACATCTCGTGCCGAAGAACGTCGCCTATGTTGTAGCCATTCTTAGGCCCAAACACTTGTGTTCCAACCATACACACATTCAACTAGACTAAATCCAAAGGCACACACGCGGATTATCGCTCATGCCGACCCATCTATATGAATTGGTCACTAACACCACAAGCTATCGTGGACTTATAGCCTTGTTATTCGAAGACCCTTTCATCGCAAGTAGCTAGCCCCGAAGAAAGTTTTCGAATAACCCGAGCGGTTCGTCCAGCTACGGCTATACCGTGTTTCCCTCCAGAACGACGCGGTCCCTCGGCGCCCAGGGTTGCCGCTCGTGGAAACTTTTTCTTGTCGACATGTTATCCAATGACCATGCAAGACTCGACACAAACTGACGTCTCACACAGTCATTCCTCTTCCAATGTTACCATCTCTTTCAAACCAATATCAAGACTTCTATCCTTGAGATCCCTCGACGACCCACGGTCGCGAGCCTTCTCCCTTGATGCTCCTTGAGATCCCTTGACGACCCACGATCGCGAGCCTTCTCCATGTTACCATATCATTTCATTCAACTCAATGCCTATTCAATAGTCCTTCCTCCAAAACTCATTAAATCAACCGTGGTTCATGCCTTAAACACTAAGTCCCTGTATCGTGCCTTAAGCCAATCGTGCTCTACGCGACACTCCTGTCCAAGTCGACGGGCCTTGAGACCGTAAGACTATGTGGTTATACCCAACCATAGAACTCGTAGGACCGTGCTTGCCACCACTCCGATAGCCTAACATAACTTGCCTGACTTCGAGCGCAACGACTTGACGAGCAAAGGCTGCGTCAAGCCTCGTATTACGAAAATATGTCGCGCATGCGTTCGACTTCTGAATGACCAAGTCATTTGGGCGCCTAGACTTACACCAGCAGCCGTGCGATGCAACTTAACTCATAGGGCAAGCCAAGGCTATGCCAAGACTTGGACGTTAAGACCGTGCATGCTTTATGAAGCATTTATGCGAGCGACGCCTATGACTTAGGCTACGATTCATGACTTCGCCTACTCAACCAACTTTCCTTCTCCAAAGCCACGGGATGAAGGACCGAGTGTCATTTTCAAAGCACGTCGTGCACCAACTCTAAGCCGACCGTTGGACCTTTCCATATTCTAACTCAATTCGACCCGTCGGAATTATTCTCTTTAGCTATGTGCATTCGTCTCTTTTATTATCAAGCCTACTTGTGCAAGTTAAAAACATGTGATTTATTATGTGAAGGCTAAGATGAGGCAAGTTTACCGAAACTACCCCACCTGAGCGAGCGGTCGCCTCGATCGAGCGATGTCTTCGAGTAGCCGTTGCAGGGCTAAGTCCGAACGCCGTTGGCGTTTCGATTCCTTCGATTGACTGAGCGGGATGGGGTACTACATCTGGCGGCTCTGAACCTGGGCTTGGACTTGTATATACTGCTGGGGGTTCTGCTGCTGAAATACTTGGGTTTGAGGCAGCAAGGGCCTCGGTAACGGGTACTGCTGCTATTGCTGGACTAGTACTGGGGATGGTTCCCTCACCGAAGGACTAAAAAAGTTGGACGATGATGAACTACCCCTATTCAGGCAGTTTCCAACCCTGTGGTCCGGTGCTCCACAAGCCAGGCACAATCCCTACGCCCTGCGACATTCTGCCACCACATGTTCTGGCTTTCCACAATGAGTGCAGCCCATTGCGGATGTCTGCTTCTGCTTCTGCTGCTGAGAAAATGCTGGGGTCGAATGCTGAATCGACGTCACTGAGGTCGCCCGCCTCGGAGTTCCAATGGTCAAAGCCCTAGCTGCTGGGGCTGGTGTTGAGAACTGATTCATATGGCCATGAGATCGCTTTCGACCTCCTGTCCTGTCCACGATCCTCTGGAAGGTATACTCATGCCTCCTGGCTGCTCTCAATACTGCATCAAAAGTCTGATGCTCAAACTGCTCTACTGCCAATAAGATCTCTAGATGGAACCCCTGCTAGAACTGCTGGGCTCTGTCGAACTCGGTCGCTACCAAGGTGGAAGCAAATCGACTAAGTCTCGAAAACTCGGCTGCATATCCGTCGACCGTTCTTCCCATCTGCTTTAAATTGGTGAACCTCGTCTGTAGATCGTATCGAGCTACAGCATCAAAATACTTGTTCTGGAATCTCTCTCGGAATACTGTCCAGGTAATAGGTGCCACTAATCCAACGGCCTGTGCCGTCCACCAGCTGCGGGCCAAATCCAATAACTGTAGGCACACCACGGCCATATTCTCGTTCTCGGGCGCCTTTGCCGCTTCTAGAATGACCTCAGTGTCCCGAAGCCATGTATTAGCAGTAATAGCATCTTCGCTGCCATCGAAGAAGGGAGGGTTCAGGCGCTTGAAACTTTTGGCTGCACTATTACCTGGATGACCACCTCTGTTCAGAGCATCATGTACCGCCTGGTGCAATGCATCATCTCGACGATCTTGAGAAGCTAGTAATGTCCTGATGAGACCCACGAAGGTGCCATCATCAGGCTCTGCAGGCTGGACTGGCTGAACTGGTGGCTCTTGACCCCAGTAGGCAAGACTCTGGAGGCTACTCCTGAATGCTGGGCTTGGTCTCCAGGTTACTGCGGGTCCACGGAAGGTGCTCCGCGTTGCTGATTGGCAGGTCCAGGAACAATGCCACTGAAGAAGACGACATATAGAACAATAAGGAAGGACCAGGACAGATCAAAGATACAAGCATGTGATCAGGTCATGATTTCAGGGATTTAGAAGATACGAGCAAAGATCAAAGGCGAGTGCTGATTGAGACATCTATTCGGTAAACCCTCACATATCTTGATTTACAAGACCTGCATGGGACACCACTTAAACCATGTAACGCCCCAGAACCAGAATACTGGAGAGCGGGGGCATCCATAGCCAGCTACGCATATAATGAAATGGAATCCATCTCGCTATACGGTCACAGCTGTCTAGATATATGAGGATTTAACTACAAGCCATCAGTCTCTTAAGGTCATGAACAAGCCTAGTGTCTCAATCTCAAGCAAGTAATAACAGTCACAAGATATTAGAGCATCAAATATACAATAGTAAGGCGTCCCATACATTACATATTTGGATGATCATGAAGCTAGTCATTACAAAATGTGAAAACTAGCAAGAGTTTCAGTCATACATGATCAACCCTAGGATTTGCCAATTATGTTACAGCCCGTAGGCAGACAGTAAGTAAGTGCAATCGAGCTAACACGTGCTCGTCGGCTAAACGCCTCAAAAGAATATTTTTACGATAGAGTGGGAGAGTCAAAATAAATCCACTCGTTGCCAGAATTTCGTCTAGTGGTCACCATCTGGCTGGAAGGTCGGTAGATCCTCTGGAGCTGCTCCGGAATCTGGCCATACAAAACCAGCAGGGTCAGATCCCAGAAAGAGCAAGTGCCACAAAGGAGGCTTCACTTAAGAACTAAAACCAGCAATTAGCACAAGAGCATAAATAAATAGTAAGAACTGGAAATATGGGAAAAATTATGATGATATACGATGAGATGACCATGGAACTATTCAGATAACCAGGTTACAACCCGTAAACCAAATAAGGACCGGAGTTGTAACCCTTCATCTGAACGGCACTTGGTTTTCCACCATTTATCGACAAGATAAACATAAGAAATCAGGTCATGTAACAATCTTGCACAGGATCAAGACAAGAATGATTAGACTCCATCCAACAATTCACGGCCAAGCCATAAGTACGGCTTGATACTTTAACTAACTAAGGTTATCACAGGCCTAGTTACTAGCAAGATGCAGCGAGATTATTCTACAGTCATAAGCCCTGCAGACCATCCAGGCTATCCGGACGTAATTAGGGGTTGAGTTCAGGTGGGTACGTCATCCAAGAAACGTATGTACCCTTAAGTAGCTTGAAGGGTGCACCACATGACTGTGTGCTGGAAATGTGCCCTACTCGACGGCAGGCTACAGATCCCAGGCGGGGCGCCCAGATAACGGGATTGCCTGTAGCTGGAAAAAATCTCTTTATGACTACTGGATTATTCTAGTTATTTAGCCTTAGTCGATTTCAGTAGGTACCCCTGACCGTAGTACTCAGGGGTCCCTGTCCTAGGCGTGATGCAAGACAAGACCGGTTCATTTGTACAAGCACAATCGTCCACAGTGTCCGGGTCATTCATACTTGTCAGTCCGATTCATTTGTACAAGCACAATCGTCCACGGTGTCCGGGTCATTCATACTTGTCATGTCATGTTAGCCGTCGCAACAGCATATTAAGGTATTGTTGGCACATCTATTTTGATACATTGATCACATTAACCCCTGTATCTCTTTTAGTCTCTGCTTTTCACAGGCACTTGCGTTCTTACATTTCTCCAGTATCAAGATGACGTTTTACTACAAGGACGTTGGAGTAAACAATGCAAAACCCTGCTTAAAAGTCTACATAGAAGATGGCGGTTCCTGCTCTTTAAGAGTCTGTATTCTACTAGGAATCCATGTACGTACTTTGCTAAGATGACATTTATAAAGATAGAAATGGTGAAGAAGTCATTCAGAGGAGACGAAAAATCCGACGGATTTCCGGATAAATCCGCCGGATTATCCGACCTCTCACAGCAAGTATGTGAGGAGAAGTTCGGATAATCCGACGAAAATCTGCGGAAATCCGACGGATCATCCGAACCCTCACAGCAAGTATGTGAGGAAAAGTTCGGATAATTCGACGAAAAACCGCCGAAATCCGACGGATCATCCGAAACCCTCACAGCAAGTATGTGAGGAGAAGTTCGGATAATCCGACGGAAATCCACGAAAATCCGACGGATCATCCGAACCCCTCACAGCAAGTTTGTGAGACCACAGTTCGGATCATCCGCCGGACTTCCGCTGAAATCCGACGGATAATCCGCCTGACCTTCTTGCAACTTGAAATTCAAATCCAACGGCATCTGACAGATGCATTTAATGCATCCAACGGCTCTTTTTATGACCGTTACTGTTGAACGGATAATCCGACGGATTTCTGCGGAAATCCGGCGGATAATCCGCTCGACGGCTGTATTGCCTTTATGATGTTGGATTTGTATAAAAGAGGCTTTGTCTCTCCTCTTAAAGGCTATCTCTTCCAAGCTTTAAATTTTCTCAACTACCAAAGAGCTTCACCATTACTACTCTACCTAATCTTCAATTGTCATCCAACCCAAAGTGCTAGAGTGTCTCAAGAGCTTTTACTTTCGATCTTCAAGTGTTTAGAAGATCAAAGCATCCTTTCCTTTCTTTGAAGTTGGCGAGCCTTCGTAAGAAAACTCGTGTGTAGAAGTTGGCGAGTTCTTCGGATCCAAACTCGTGTTGAAGTTGGCGAGTTCTTCGGATCCAAACTCGTGTGTACTATTTGCATAATAGTGGATTAAAGCCGGAGAGAGTTCCGGGACTGGATTGCCTCAAAAGAGGATACCAGGATACATCCTTGTTTTGATCTTTCTACTCTTCACTCTTAAATTGCTTTTATTGCATCATCTGTTATAGTTTATTTTTATTTCCCTATTCATCCCCCCCTCTAGGGTTCTACAATTGGTATCAAAGCTTCGTTCTCTTGATTTGGATTTGCACCCTTGAGTGATCCATGGCCTCTAACCCTAGCATCAACACGTTTCACAATGAGGGACACTCCACAAATAGGCCTCCCCTATTTGATGGTACCAACTATAACTATTGGAAAATTAGGATGGGCATTTATCTCAAGTCCATAGATTTCGATTTATGGGATTGCGTGATAAATGGCCTCCCTACTCCTTCCAGAGCTATTGAGGATATTGCTTCTGATACCCTTCGGGAAACACTCACTGAAAATATCAAGAAGCTTGCTTGTCGAGATGCCAAGGCAATGAACGCTCTTTATTGTGCTCTCGACAGTAGTGAATTCAATCGAATCTCTACTTGCAAGACTTCCAATGATATCTGGAAGTTACTTGAAGTCACACACGAGGGGACTTCACAAGTGAAGGAATCTAAGATCAGTAGACTTACGCAAGAATATGAGTCTTTTAAAATGAAGCATGATGAATCTATTGCTAGCATGTTTACTCGCTTTGGTGATATTATTAACCCTCTCTCTTTCTTGGAAAGAATATCCCGCTCATAAAAAGATAAGGAAGATTCTTAGAGGATTGACGAAAGCTTGGAGTCCTAAAGCTACCGCAATCATTGAGGGGAACGATCTAACCGTCATGAACCTAGAGACCCTTATGGGTAAGCTAATGACTCACGAGCTTGACATGAATGATCAAGAGGAATCCTCCACTCAAGAGAAGGAGAAGGAGAAGAACAAAGAAAAGGAGAAGACTCTTGCTCTCAAAGCATCAAGGTCCTACTCCAAGGATAGCTCCGACGATAATGAGTCAGACAACGATGAAGAAATAGCTCTCACAGCTAAGCACTTCAGGAAGTTCTTAAAATTCAACAAGGCCAACCGCTCTAGACAGGACAATGAAGAAGACCCGGTATGCTATCAATGCAGAAGACCCGGACACATCAAGAGGGATTGTCCGATGGTACGAAAAGACTCAAGCAAGTACGAGAAGCCAAGCAAGGGAAGCTCGTCCTCCAGAAAGTTCGCCAACACTAGCATTTGGTGTGAAAGCGACGCGAGCGACTCCGACAACGACAAGGAGTGCAAACACAATGCCAACGTTTGTCTCATGGCAACCGATGAGGTACTTGATGATTTTTCCTTAAACACTCTTACCTATGATGATTTGGAGAAAGCCATTCTTGAGTTACATGAAGAACACAAAGGTGTTCGGAATAAATACAAGAAATCTCTTAAGGAGGTTGAGGCTCTTCAACTTGAAGTAGAGAGGCTCTCAAGCATCATTAGTGATGTGAAGGGAAAAACTTATATTTCCGACACGGATGAAATGGAGTCTTTGAGACTAAAATTTCAAGAATCTCTTGACACCATCAAGAAAAAGGATGATGAGATTCAATCCATGAGAAGCTCTTATGAATTTGCTATGCGCAAATGTCAAGATGCTAATAAAAGAGAATATTCCACTTCTATTAAGTATAATGATCTTCTTACACAGAGTAAGAATTTAAGTAATAAGAATACCACTCACATGCATGCTCCAAGACACCCCCACACTCATCATAATGTTAGGCATAACCATTACATGAACACTACACACAACTCCCTTTCTAACACAAGAAAAGGACCCTTTGTTAAAAAGAAAACGTCTCATCATGCATTTTACTATCATCATAACACTCATGGTAGAACATCTCACACTAGAAACTCACTTATGCACAACACTCACACTTCCTATTCTAAATCTTCCTTGATGTGCAATTATTGTGGTTTGGTTGGTCATACCTCAAATTTTTGTTATACTAGAAAACAAGTTGATATGAAAGTTCTTAAGTGGGTTCCTAAGACTAACACTCGTGGACCCATAAGATCATGGGTACCAAAATGTTCATCTTCAACTTTTGTTGTAGGTGACGAATCCTTCTCATGCTAGAAGCAAGTGGATTCTCGATAGCGGTTGTTCACGGCACATGACCGGTGATGCTTCACTTTTTACAACGCTATCGATGAAGAAAGGACACGTCTCCTTCGGTAACAATCTTAAGGGTTATATCATTGGAAATGGTAATATCGGTTCTCCTCCTTACCCTTGCATAAATAATGTTTGTCTTGTTACTAATCTCAAGCATAATCTCCTTAGTATTAGCCATCTTACCGATAATGGCTATGATATCAAGTTTGTTAAACTCAAATGCTACATTACCGATAGCTCAAATGGAACTATTGTGTATGAAGGCATTAGAGAAAACAATATCTATGTTCTTTATCTTGTTGAAGGTACTAACAATGACAGGTGCCTAGTTGCAAAGAACGATGAGAGTTGGCTTTGGCACATGAGGCTTGGACACGCCAACATGGATACCATCTCTCGCCTCGCCTCCAAGAAGCTTGTACGAGGACTTCCTAGTATCCCCTTCAAGAAGGATATGGTATGTGAAGAATGCGAGAAAAGTAAGTTGACTAAATCATCTTTCAAATCCATCAACTCTGTGAGTACCACTAGACCCCTTCAACTTATTCATATGGATCTTTTCGGGCCTAGTAGAGTAGCTAGCCTTGGTGGCAAACTTTATGCCTTTGTTTTAGTTGATGATTTTTCGAGATTTACTTGGGTTATTTTTCTTGCTTGCAAAAGTGATACTTTTCGTGAATTTGTTGCTTTTTGTAAACGTGTTCAAAATGAGAAAGGTTTTTCTATTAACAAAATTAGGAGTGATCATGGAGGTGAGTTTGATAATGTTGATTTCAAAAGATTTTGTGAAAAGAATGGTTTTGGACATGATTTTGCTTGTCCCCGTACTTCTCAACAAAATGGTGTTGTGGAGAGAAAGAATAGAACCCTTGGCGATATGGCCCGGGTCATGTTAAACCAATATAAGCTCCCCCAATATTTTTGGGCGGAAGCCGTTAATACGGCGTGTCATGTTATTAATAGGGTCTTAATTAGACCTATTACTAAGAAGACTCCTTATGAGCTTTGGTTTAACAAAATTCCTTCTATTGAATATTTCAAGGTTTTTGGTTGCAATTGTTTTATTTTGAATACCAAGGATAACCTAGGCAAGTTTGAAGAAAAAGCCTATGAAGGAATATTCCTTGGATACTCTACTCATAGCAAAGGTTTTCGTGTTTTTAATAAAAGAAGTCTTGTTGTCGAAGAGTCAATCAATGTCTCTTTTAATGAGCTCAACTCTTCTACATTCTCCTCTTCCGAGGATATTGATGACATCTCGTTTGGGTTGGAGAACTCCTCTATTGAGGATCGTCCTTCTTCATCTAACAATGAAGTTGTGACCCCATCAAAGGAGTCTCCTCCTCTCGAGCCTCCTCTAAAGGATCTCCCAAGAGAATGGAGATTTGTCACCAATCATCCTAAGGAGCTTATCATTGGGGATCCTTCCTCAAATATTAGTACAAGATCCGCCACACGTGATCTTTGTGCCAATGTGGCTTTTATCTCTCAATTAGAGCCTAAAAATGTTAATGATGCTTTTCTTGATGAATTTTGGATGATAGCTATGCAAGAGGAGCTTAATCAATTTGAGCGAAGCAAGGTTTGGGAACTTGTCCCAAAACCTAGCAATCATCCCATTATTGAAACTAAATGGGTGTTTCGCAACAAGCTAAATGAAGATGGGTTAGTAACTCGTAACAAAGCCCGATTGGTTGCTCAAGGCTATAACCAAGAGGAAGGCATTGACTACGACGAAACCTATGCTCCGGTTGTACGTCTTGAATCCATTCGTATGCTTTGTGCATTTGCTTGCTTTAATGACTTTAAGCTATTTCAAATGGATGTTAAGAGTGCTTTTCTTAATGGTATTATTAAGGAGGAAGTTTATGTTAAACAACCTCCCGGTTTTGAAGACTTTCAATTTCCTAACCACGTTTTCAAACTCCATAAAGCCCTTTATGGCCTCAAACAAGCTCCACGTGCTTGGTATGAGCGTCTTAGCTCTTTTCTTGTCTCTCACAATTTTTCAAAGGGAAAAGTTGACACCACACTTTTTATTAAATACCATGATGGGACTCTCTTATTGGTTCAAATTTATGTTGATGATATTATTTTTGGTTCTACTAACAACACACTTTGTGTAGAATTTGCCAAAGTCATGCAGGAAGAGTTTGAAATGAGTATGATGGGTGAACTCTCCTTCTTCTTGGGGTTACAAATCAAGCAAGGACCTAAAGGAACCTTCATCAATCAAGCAAAATATACAAGGGACCTCCTCAAGCGTTTCGACCTTGACTCATCCAAATCAATGAGAACCCCTATGGCTACAACGACCAAGCTTGACAATGATGAAGATGGCACATCGGTCGACATTCATAAGTATAGAGGTATGATCAGTAGCTTACTTTATTTAACTGCTAGCCGTCCGGATATCATGTTTAGTGTTTGCTTGTGTGCACGATATCAAGCTAATCCAAAGGAATCTCATTTGACTGCCGTTAAGCGCATTTTTCGTTATCTCAAAGGCACCATTAACATGGGTCTTTGGTATCCGAAATCCTCATCCTTTGAGCTTCACGGCTTTTCGGATGCGGATTTTGCCGGATGCAAGCTTGACCGAAAAAGCACTAGTGGCACATGTCAATTCCTCGGGAAGTCCTTGGTATCGTGGTTTAGTAAGAAGCAAAACTCTGTCGCTCTTTCAACCACTGAAGCAGAGTACATAGCGGCAGGGTGTTGTTGTGCACAAATTCTTTGGATGACACAAACACTAGTAGATTATGGTATTTCTTCTCATTGCATTCCTATTAAATGTGATAATACTAGCTCCATTAATCTCACGAAAAACCCGATTTGTCACTCTCGCACCAAGCACATAGAGATAAGACATCACTTTCTTCGAGATCATCAGCTCAAAGGTGATGTTTGTCTTGAATTTATTGACACCACTCATCAACTTGCTGATATTTTCACCAAACCCCTTTCTGAAGATCGATTCACCTTCATTTGCGGCGAACTCGGTCTCCTTCATCTCTCTGATTGAGTTTTTTTCTGCTTTATCGGATTTTCCGCCGGAATTCCGCAAATATCCGCCGGATAATCCGTTCATTTCCAGCAAGTTTCCCTGGACTAGTTCGGAAAATCCGCCGGACTATCGCGGAACTCCGCCGGATCTTCCGTATTTATTGCCCTCCGTAATTTCCGGCTGCAAACGGCTACCCTATTAATGGGACATGACTTTTCACCTACCCTCTTTATTGTCCATCAGTACTTTATCCGGATCTTCCGTCGGAAAACCGGTATAATCCGCCGGATTTTCCGACTTTCGGGCACAGGCGCGGAATCCGAAGCGCCACGCGCCTCTCCGTCCGTTCATTTTCCCTCTCTATCCGTTCCAAACCATTATGACTCTTCATTACACCCCTCTACTCTCTATAAACTCCTTCCTCTCTCTCCTTTTCACCACCATCCATACATTCATCCCTCTCCTCCTCCATGGCCTCTCACACAAAGCGTCAGCGCCATGATGGCAGTTCCTCCTCCGCTTAGCCTCCTTCCGTTGCCCTCTTCATCCCTCAACCGTCTCAAGGCCACAATCCAGCCATTTTCAAGTCGGCCTCTCACTCCCGGGAGTGGTTCTCCTTCTTCCACAAGGCTCCCATCTGCGTCGGCAAACCCATTTTCTGGATCAATTTTAAAGACCATCGTGATCACTTCCGTTTCGCCCGCATCGATCAACTCCTCGAGCGTCAGGTCAACTTTATCCCCATGCCATCCGCATGTTCTATTGCAACCTCGTTCCCGCTAAGGAAGGCCCTGAGTTCGAGACCAAGGTTGGAGGCGTTAAGTTCACCGTCACAGCCGCTTCTTTGGCTTCCATCCTAGGTCTTGATGAACGAAAGGTATATCGCTCCCTTCCGGCCACCATTGACCACATCTCTTTCTCGTCTGACATGTCTTATGAGGAGTTCCTCTTCAACATCTGTGGCGGCTCACTTGTTCAAACGCCCGGAAGACAAGGATCTGAGTCCCTTCTTCTATGACATGCATCGTATCCTCTGCCACACTCTGACCCCCAAGTCCGAGAACATGGACAGCCTGACTTCTGAGGAGCTCATCTGCATGTACTATCTAGTCTCCCGGCAGCCCTTCTCTCTGGCCAAATCCATCATTTACATCATGATGCTCATCCGGGACTCTCCCCATCGTTCCCTGCTGTTTGGCATGTACATCACTATGATCCTTGAGGCCAATGGGGTGGACCTCACTCACTGTCCGATTGGTGATCCTAAGCCTACCCCTCTTGCCAAATCAAAGGCAAGGGCTCGTGCGGCTCCTGTTGTTGCTCCCGCTCCTGCTGCTGTCGCTGGTGGTCCAACCTCTCCTCCGGCGTCCCTCCTCACTCCTGATGTCCGACGGTACATTGATCGTAAGTTTGCCGATCTCTCTCTCTCTACCCATGAGCGCCTTCAGGCCAACACTCGGGGACTCGGCACCCTCATCCACCATGGCTTCATGGATCAGGCCTATTATATTCAGCGGATGTTCAAGGAGCACACTCCCTATCTCAATCCCAACGCCCCTCATCCTGATTATCCGGGCCCGCGGTTCACTGATCCCAATGTTTATGGCTTCATGTACCCGGATGGAGTCGACCCTTATGGCGCTTTTACCTCCGCCGCCGGGGACGATGAAGATCAGGAGGCGGGACCCTCTGGTGCACCGGACAGTTGATGGGTGGTGGTTGATAGTTCGTTTTATCTTGTGTGGTCCTTCGGGGACTTTGTTAGTATGTTTTAATTATGTTTACTGTTTGTTTTGGTGTGGTCCTTTACGGACTTTTCAGTTCTGACTTGTGTTTGGGCTTTGACAGCCCCCTTATTGTACCCATGTTTTAAAATTTCAATGAATGCATTCTACTTCTCCATTTCTCTTCTTTACTTTACTGCTTTTAGTTCTCTACCATCTTGATTAAATGACAAAGGGGGAGAAATCATAGTGAGGGGGAGAGCTGTAATTACGGGGGAGCTTCCTTTTTTTTGGCTTCCTTTTTTGTCAATTATCAAAATGGGGGAGTTTGTTGGCACATCTATTTTGATACATTGATCACATTAACCCATTGTATCTCTTTTAGTCTCTGCTTTTCACAGGCACTTGCTTTCTTACATTTCTCCAGTATCAAGATGACGTTTTACTACAAGGACGTTGGAGTAAACAATGCAAAACCCTGCTTAAAAGTCTACATAGAAGATGGCGGTTCCTGCTCTTTAAGAGTCTGTATTCTACTAGGAATCCATGTACGTACTTTGCTAAGATGACATTTATAAAGATAGAAATGGTGAAGAAGTCATTCAGAGGAGACGGAAAATCCGACGGATTTTCGGATAAATCTGCCGGATTATCCGACCTCTCACAGCAAGTATGTGAGGAGAAGTTCGGATAATCCGACGGAAATCCGCGGAAATCCGACGGATCATCCGAAACCCCTCACAGCAAGTATGTGAGAAAAAGTTCGGATAATCCGACGAAAAACCGCGGAAATCCGACGGATCATCCGAAACCCTCACAGCAAGTATGTGAGGAGAAGTTCGGATAATCCGACGAAAATCCGCGGAAATCCGGCGGATCATCCGAACCCCTCACAGCAAGTTTGTGAGACCACAGTTCGGATCATCCGCCGGACTTCCGCTGAAATCCGACGGATAATCCGCCTGACCTTTTTGCAGCTTGAAATTCAAATCCAACGGCATCTGACAGATGCATTTAATGCATCCAACGGCTCTTTTTATGACCGTTACTGTTGAACGGATAATCCGACGAATTTCTGCAGAAATTCGGCGGATAATCCGCTCGACGGCTGTATTGCCTTTATGATGTTGGATTTGTATAAAAGAGGCTTTGTCTCTCCTCTTAAAGGCTATCTCTTCCAAGCTTTAAATTTTCTCAACTACCAAAGAGCTTCACCATTACTACTCTACCTAATCTTCAATTGTCATCCAACCCAAAGTGCTAGAGTGTCTCAAGAGCTTTACTTTCGATCTTCAAGTGTTTAGAAGATCAAAGCATCCTTTCCTTTTCTTTGAAGTTGGCGAGCCTTCGTAAGAAAACTCGTGTGTAGAAGTTGGCGAGTTCTTCGGATCCAAACTCGTGTTGAAGTTGGCGAGTTCTTCGGATCCAAACTCGTGTGTACTATTTGCATAATAGTGGATTAAAGCCGGAGAGAGTTCCGGGACTGGATTGCCTCAAAAGAGGATACCAGGATACATCCTTGTTTTGATCTTTCTACTCTTCACTCTTAAATTGCTTTTATTGCATCATCTGTTATAGTTTATTTTTATTTCCCTATTCACCCCCCCCCTCTAGGGTTCTACAGGTATATCATGTCAGATTTACTTGTCAAGAGTGCGTCACGGCGGGCCACTATAATGTCATGTTACTTGTCGAGAGTGCACCACTACGGGTCACTGTCGTGTTCATGGTACATGTGCAGGATAGTATAGTACAAGCATTCTATCAAGAGACCCAAGTTACACAGTGGGTCATAAGACATGAGCATAATAAAATAATTAAAATAACAAAGGGACAAGGCTGGGAGGGAGAAGGAGTCATGCGGCTCAGGAAAATGAGTTCATGCGGCCAGGCTAAGGCCATGCGGCCAAGAATCAGCCAGCTTATGCGACTCGGGTTCCTGCGGTCGGGGTTTAGGGTACATGCGACTCAGGGAGACTGGATTCATGCGGCCAGGAGATCGGGTCTTATGCGGCTCGGGATCGGGAGTCCATGCGGCTGGGGGAAGATAGGGTCTTATTCGGCCAGGAAAAGAGGGGGAGGGCGCATGCGGCTAAGAGAAAAGGATCTCATACGGCCAGGAAAAGGATGGGCCTCATGCGACAGAGGAATCAGAAACTCATGCGGCTCAGGGACTGATTCTCATGCGGCTCTGGTTATCGAGTCCATGCGGCTCAGGAAAAATGAATCTTATGCGGCAGTGGAATAGAGTCCATGCGGCTGAGAATTCATGCGGCTGGGGAGCTCATACGGCTTAGGAAAGTTCATGCCGCTAGGTTCCATGCGGTCAGGGACTCAATGTTCATGCGGCTGGGAAATCGGGTCTCATGTGGCTAGGAAGTAGCGAGTTCATGCGGCTAGGAGCATGGGGAAGGCGCATGCGGCTCGGAAAGCCCATGCGGCTAGGAGAAACTTGCCGCATGGAATTGCCATGCGGTCAAGCACTGTTCTTCTTCTCCAATTTTCTGAGAAGAAGAACCATAAAGGCCAAGTTCCCAAGCTCCGTAAATCCTTCATCCAGAGTCAGAGTCCAGATTTTCATAGGTCAAAATGGGGGCAGAATAAAATTTCCTACAACATGGAACCATCAAAACTTAAAAATAATAAGGTTAAAGAGATCAAAACCCAAGAAATTTGAAAATGACATAAATTTAGATCTACATGAATTTAGCCATGAAAATTAAAAATGCTGAGTACTAAAGTGTCTTAGAATGTGGAAAGGAAAACGTTAAAGCAATAAAAATGGAGTTCTCTCGTGAAGCAAGCTGCACTTGCCGACGGAAATGGGTAGGTGGAGCTCTACGCAGGAGGAAGAAAACGAAGAAGTAATTGTGGAGTTATGAGGAGAGAGAAAAGTTAGGTGAGATATAAATGGTGATGGTGGTGGTAGGTAGGTAGGTGGTTTCCTTTGGTTCATGATGAACCCAAAAGCAAACCAAACCAAGCCGAACCAAACCAAACCAAGATAAACCAAGAAATGAAATGCCAAGATAACCAAGCAGGGAGACAGGCAATACAAGTCAAGATACATATACGTATACCAAAATACGTAATACGAACCACGGTCATTACAGGAGAAAATTAAGCTGCAGTAGGATCGAAGTAAGGAAAAGTTGCCTCATCTCCGAACCTAGGACCTGTGAAGCCTGGGTGAGGAAGGATAGTGACTGGATGCGCTGGATCCTGAGAGAGACTCCAGTGAAGATCCGCAATCCCGTTCCGCAACACCTGAGCCTGGTAGATGTGGCGGAACTTTGAGTCGAGATAGATTTGATGACGTTGCGCAGATAGAGCAACAAAGTCATCAAATCTCTGATAAAATCCTGGATCGAATCCCGGAGCAAGGGCTGGAGGAGCTGGAGCAGCATCAGGAGGAGGAGCCTCAGTACCGACATATGGAGTAGGCTGAGCTCCAGGAGGCAGAGGTGGAGTAGGATATCTGGTGAGCTCGATGGGAATGGAGAGTAGGCACAAGTTTGAAGATCAATATCAAACCTGTAAAAGATAGTGGCCAGGTGCATAGGATACACCAGGTTGCGTCCTGCTTTTTTGCAGTTCAGCATCCAGGCCATCATAGTCTTGGGGATAGAGAAAAAAATACCAAAATGAATATGGTACATAGCAGATAGCTCTAAGAATGTAATCTCGTCAGAAGATCCTGTCTTTGGAAGGAGAACAGAGAAAATAAAATGATAGAGTTCATAAAAATTTTGGTTTAGATGTCTTGAAAATACTCTTCTAGGAATAGGGTTTGGATGACAAATCAATTCCTTGAAAGAGCTAAGGGTGACATCCTCTGAAAATTGGATATAATGAATATCCACAAGAGCTTCACCAACATCAGGAACATGAAAGTATTCGTTGATATCAGTGGCACTAAACTCCAATTCTTGCCCAGCAACGCAAGAATAGTAGTTGTCATTTGGTTTTACCTACAGGTTGCAGTAAAACATACGGACTGCATTGTCGAAAATGTTTTCAGCTACTTCGAAAAAGTCTCGGTAGCCTAGATGGTCAAAGGTGGGAGCATACTCAGAAAAAATTGTAAAGTTAACAACACCTCCATAACAAATTTTTCGACTGGAGAAAGAATCAAACCATAGGTCAGAATATTCCTTATCAGGAAATAAAGTGGAATTATGAGCCTACTGGTCTGGCTGGACTAAAAAGACTAGCTGGAGTATAGTCAGATGAGAAAGATCTAGCTTGTGAAGGATCAACCGATCTCCTCTGACGTTTGGGAGCCATGGATGAAAAAAAAATGAAGTACCTTGAAAAAGGAGGAAGAGAACGAAGTCGAGTAGCCCACCGGATCTCCTAGAAATCTTGCAAAGAAGGAGTAGGAAGGAGTTTTTGGGAGGAAGGAGAGTTTTCTCGATTTGTTGAGTAAAAATATGAGGAGAAGTGGGGTTTAAATAGGGTTTAGGGCCGGCTATTCGGTTCTAGAAATAAAACCCGACCTTCCGAGGTAATAAATGCAGTTTTGGTATTTGAATTTTAACTTTATGACTTTTGACTCCTATATTTAATGACGTGTATTATTTTTAGGTTAGCTGTAGGGGTACTGTCCCAGCTAACGGAG
>JANAVB010040911.1:0-25348 GCA_029216955.1 Iris pallida | reverse complement strand
CGTGCATGCTTTAACAAGCATTCATGCGGGCGACGCCTATGACTTAGGCTAGTTTGAGTGTCGGGGCAACATGACGGGACCGTGCATGCTTTAACAAGCATTCATGCGGGCGACGCCTATGACTTAGGCTAGTTTGAGTGTCGGGGCAACATGACGGGACCGTGCATGCTTTAACAAGCATTCATGCGGGCGACGCCTATGACTTAGGCTAGTTTGAGTGTCGGGGCAACATGACGGGACCGTGCATGCTTTAACAAGCATTCATGCGGGCGACGCCTATGACTTAGGCTAGTTTGAGTGTCGGGACAACATGACGGGACCGTGCATGCTTTAACAAGCATTCATGCGGGCGACGCCTATGACTTAGGCTAGTTTGAGTGTCGGGGCAACATGACGGGACCGTGCATGCTTTAACAAGCATTCATGCGGCAACGCCTATGACTTAGGCTAGTTTGAGTGTCGGGGCAACATGACGGGACCGTGCATGCTTTAACAACTTCACGCAGGCGACGCCTATGACTTAGGCTATTTCAAGTGTGGGGCAACTTAACTTAAGCCAACGTCCTTCTCCCAAGCCACGGGATCGAAGGATTGAGTGTCAATTGGAAGCACGCTGAGCCGACTTCTATGAAGACCGTGGGACCATTTTCATGTTCTAAGACATTCCGACCCGACGGGATTATTTCCTTAGCTATGTTGGTGCGTAGCTTTTAGATTAGCCTACCAGTGCAAGTTGAAAACATGCGCATTATTAAGTGAAGGCTAAGATGAGGCAAGTTTATCGAAACTACCCCACCTGAGCGAGGATCGCCTCGGACGAGCGAGCCTTCGAGCAGCCGTTGCAAGGCTAAGTTTCCAACGCCGTCGGCGTTTCGATTCCTCCGATTGACTTTGCGGGACGGGGCACTACATCATCCGAAAAAACCGATCCGAACCGAAAACCGATTTAGATTTAGTAATTTATCAAACTACCCACAATATCATATACTAATGTTTATTAATCCCTAACTGAGCGCACTCTCTTCTCCTATTCTATGTCGGTGCTTCTTTGAGCACTCTCTCTATCTACCCTCAATCTATATACTAATATCTTTCACTCTATGTAATATAACAATTCATAATACAATAATGTCATATATTTTTTAAAAAATTTATTTAAATAGGCTCATTTTGCTAAAAACTTGAAGGCCATGCACATTGGTCCATGAAACCGAACCGACCGAAAATCGAACCGAATTAATTCGGTTCGGTTTTGTTCGGTTTTTATAAAACGGTTCGGTTTTCGGTTTTGAGAAATACGGTTTACGGTTATTTCGGTTTTCACATATTCGATTCAGTTTGAACCGAACCGAACCGATGCTCACCCCTAGAAACAAACATGCCTCTTAATAAAACAATTTGGTGAATATTTGTTTGTTTGCATATCACTAAAGACTAGAGAAGCAAATATGCCTCCTATAAGAAAATAATTGGATGGAGCAAAAAATATAATATGAATATTGCTTAGGGGTACCACTATTAGAGTTCGCCACATCCCCCAAATTTTAAAGACCGGCACGGGTCATGATGACGTACTCATATGTCTAACAGTAGCAAATAAAGGCCTTTTGACAGTGGGCATTGATCATCTGATTCTCCGTGAGCATAGGTCCATCAAGATGCTTCAGACAACAAAATCTATAATATTGCTCACGCAACACGAATGTTGTTCACCAGACTAATCACAACACTAATATCAAAACCATGCTGGAGTAGATGAATTTACTCAAACACATAGGTCAACATATCCCCTTGGTAAAAAAATTCGGAAATACTTTTTTGCCCGCAATTGGCCCTCCTGTTAGCATGGGGTCCACACCGTTGACCGATTAATAGAGGAGGGCCACGTGGCGGGCAGGCTGGCCCACCTGCGGGCCAAATAGCAGTTCCGAAAAAAAAATTGTCAGAATTCCCATCTTGTGGTTTTATAGCCAGAATTTTGTAAATCTTCTTAAAGTGAGCAATCACCTGCTTAAAGTGAGCAATCAGACGACATTTTAACCTCGATATCTCAAATACTATGCTGCACAATTACCGACGCATGAACGGATATGGACACGATACGGATACGTGATACAAATATTTTCAAATGGATACAAAGATGATTACCTATGTTGCCAAGGCATGGGCACGGACATGATACGGACACTATTTTTCTGTGTCCGTGCAACATAGCTCAGATACCATGTTAATCTTCAGTATTGTTATTAATATTGACTTGGTTAAGAGTTTTATCCTTATCCAAACAAGATTCAATCCAGTTGTTATCTTAGTCTTTCTCAACACATTTTGTATATAAGTAGTAGATTTTCTAATATGTAGTGATTGGTCGTGTTAGAAAAGAAAAGATGCCGCCAATATTGTTCATCATTTTATGAGATAGTCACATTTTGATCACAATTTTGTAAGCTTGTTCCAGCCCACGTCATCTTATTAGTTATTAGCCTTATGAATGTGTTGAGGTTGGTTATCTATTCTTGACTCATTGTTGTTTTGTCATAACAAGCCACATGTTATCCAACCACATATTTGAATTTGTGGAGAAAATTTGTTTGTTTCTCATACAACCAATCCTGCATTTATGGATGTTTTGCTAACTTGTTCTTGGAGCTTATCAGCTTAGTATCATAATTATGTTGGAACTTTTAAAACTAATTTCCTCATGTTATTTGTGATTTCTAGAACTCCTTGTTGGATTAGGGTTTCGTATGACCTACAATAGGGTTTGTGCTGGGCTACTTTAGGGTTTCCTATGACCTAAAATATGATTTTTCAACCTATTTATATGAGTTCAGGGTGGAGGTATAGGAGGAGCACAGACAAGAGAATTGAGGGTGCTTGTCCACATAAAATTAAGAAAAAGTCCACACTTTGCTTTTAGGGCTCGTCGTTCGAGACAACAGTAAGAGGAGATCTGTGCAGGGAGTCGTCGTCTTCGTTCAGGAAGGTCACTACGAGTAGGATGAGTGACATTGTAATCTCATGCTTCCTTCTTGAATTCGGTAAGGGGGTTAAATCTTTGGACAAAGGTTCAAAAGTTTGTATTCAATATTATTATTTTACTTGAGGTTACAAAGATTGGGATATGTCCAGGTGACACGGTCACCGAAAATACTGTATTCTCATATGTGCTTGGTACTTGCATTAGACGGGTGGTTAATATCTCAAATGGGTTGGCCTAAGTTTCCTCTGTGATCAGTTTCAGACACGGTTTCGGAGCACGATATCGACACTTTCAGTCCCAACATTTTGCACTTTAAGAGGAAGTGATAATACGCGTTAAAGGAGCTGCTAGAACTAGATAGACCTAAACTAACATGATTTAAAATGTTATCGAAAGAGTGAATCTTATTAGCATTAATGTTACATAGAGGACATTGGAACATTGTCTTCAACAGAGCCGAATGGAAGAAGAAGATTTCAAACAGCCCACCTCTTTAGGATAACAGCTTTGTTGTTTTTGTTGTTTTTGTTATATTGTAATTCCTGAATTCGAATACAATTTAGTCATAGTACAAAGGCTTAATCTATTCCAAATATATAAATCCTAAATATTTACCCTTTGCTATCATTGCTTAGGTACTACTCTTGTTTAATTATTTATATTTTGATTTCTATTGTGGTAGCTGGAAATTTTAGATTTTAGTTTCTTTTTCCAATAATCTGGACCAAGCATTACTCGGTATTTATTTAAAGCAGTTCGTCACATTTGTAAGCATGCCACAACCTTCACCACCAGGTTTACTCTTCTTCACACAAAATAAATTCACAATTCTGCATCAACAAGATGTTTTATTTCATAGCCGCCTAGCTCTTAGCGGTTAGCAGATGAAAACATAACACATCCTAACAAAATAAGTACAATCACACGGGAAAATGAATTATTCCTAAGGCCGTGTTTGGTTCGCGAAAAGGAATAGGGAGAAAATTCATCCCCTTTGAAAAATTACAATTCCTATTAATTTTTATGTTTGAAAATGCCAAAAAAATTAAAAAGAAAAGTAATATTTCAATGTAAGAAAGTGATTCATTGCATAGATGGATGGATGAAATCATTTTTTTTTTCCCTATTTTTTCTTCCATTGAGAATCACTTTTCTTTCTCTTCAATTCCTTTGGCATCCAAATAGGGAACACTTTTTCCCCTATTTTTTCTTCCATTGAGAATCACTTTCCTTTCCTCCTCAATTCCTTCGGCAACCAAAGTTCTATTTTAAAATTTCTTGCAAAGTTCCCAGGAGCCACTTAACATCCAATAGACAGAAAATAGAGAACCTAACCAATAGTCAGGGTCAAGTAAAATCAGAAAGCTAACGTTCAAACCATATCACCATGACTGGCAGTTGGAAGTCCCAAGTTATAATCCCTGCCTGTCCTACCAGGAGTATCACCTTACGTGTAGGGAACCCCAACCCCCTCCACCATCAGCACCTGTAGATTTGGTATGTAATTAGACAATAATCAGTTTCCTATTTTTACATTTTTACATAGTTCTACTGCTTTCAAATGCATAATCTTCAGCAATGATACATTACAGATCATATGCGACACAAAGTATATTATTACATTACACACCAGTAATCCACAATTAGTCCGAACACTTCTCGTAGAATCGGTAAAAGAATCAATCCAATCAAACTACAGCCAGTGTCATTATATAACAGAAATTAAAGCTATGACCTGCAGAGTATTATTCTACATTACGAACGTGTTGGTTTTAAGACGAACAAAACATTATCATAACACAGGAATTTTACAGGATCTGACATGCACATCACATAAATCCTTCTTGGCAGCTTCCAGGCATAAAGCTAAGCACTTGAAGCAGAATAAAAAAAAACTTCTGCACAAGACTTTTTTTCTGCTTCTTTTGTATGATTCCTGTATCATAGAACTTAGGTCCGTCGAAGCACGAGGTATTTCTTGTCGGAACGAGCAAGTATCGAGGCTGTTTATATATCTACATTAGCGAATAGGATGATATTGTGTGATTCCACGCTTGGGAGGTAGCTTCCTTAAGATGAACAGAACTAGAGACGACGGGAGAATTTCCACCAGCTGCAAGTATCAATGCAGAAGTAGTTCAAACTCCTCAAAAAATTGCGAGAAACAACAAAAGAAAATTATTACATTTACATTGTTAGTATTTAAAACAAAACATGAAGTAATGGTGTAAACCAGAATATAAGTAAAACTAACAAACAAAAACTTAGCAATAAATAAGGAAAATGATAATTTTTCCCGCGGTTTGTGACCGATGGCGTCACCGCAGGCTCACGTGGCAACCAACCATTGCCCCCATGCTAACACCGGACCCCTTCCCCCTTAAAACCCAAGCCAAGGGGAGGCCGCCACACTGCAGCAGGCCAGATGTTGTCACAAAAACTACGGTCAAAATAGCAGTGTCCTAAAATAAAACAAGACTATTGAGTTTACCCTCATAATACGGGCACAGGTTCAACAAGGGAAGTTATACTTATACCCTATATAGAAGCAGATATTTAAGGGGGGACTAAATTTGACTCATAATACGGGCGCAGGTTCAGCAAGGGAAACTCAAGGAATTGTGATATATGAAGCAAGGGTATTCAAAGGAAATGGATTTATTCATCCCCTCCTCCACACCACCCCCCCCCCCCCCCCCCCCCCCCCCAACCCCAACCTCCACACACACGAAACCAGCATCCCACATCTTTAAGAGCCTTTACATTGTATTCAAGTAGAGGCATAATATTAGTAGCACTACCACATCCAGCTGCCAAACATCTAACCAGACCTAGGTAGCTGAATTTTAAGATACTGCCTATCAACAACAGTCGGGAATAAACGACTGGTGCCGTGTCATTTTGTAAAGCAAAATATCCACTTTCCTTACAGAAAAATAATATTCAAACTAATAAATGTAAGGTAATGGCAGTGACTTGGTTCAACTGTATATAATATAGAGTTGAACAGTAATATGCAAAACAAGGATTGGACCTATACCATGTAGTATAAAAAGTTGAGAATTGGATGGTCCAGAACATCCAAGTTTGCCGCTAAGTCGAATGCGTTGAAGAACATCTGTGTGAAAAAATAGTTGATGTATTAAGTAAATATATCATCCAATAGACCAAAAAAGAATTTCGAGATAAATGGCCTAATCAGAGCATAACACTAATATACAGTAAGTCGTACTTACCATAATGCACCTCACAAGAAAACAAGTGAAACATATAGTAGTGACATAACCAACCTAAGAAGGAAACAAAGAGATAAGAATCCAGTCAGAATGAACACAAAAGAATGATACCGCCACATTCATAAACAGTAGGATGATCCAAAATACCTCCTGCAACTTCTTGCGTCTTCCTTTTGATTCAACAGGGAATCTTTTCAACATGAGAAAGAGCCTGATCATTAAAAAGATATAAATGACACATGTATAGTATTTTTCAAAATGCAAAAAGGGTGTCTCAGTGCAGAAATTAGTGTAGGAATCTAGGCATCAGCTGATGAGTGATCCACCTTTGAATCGTAGGCAAAATTCAACGGATTCCTCTCTCTAAAGGGTATTTTCTTTCAGCTTTTAGCTAAAAAAGCGAAACTGTATTCAATTGAATGACTCTTTATAGGAGAATGAACGGAAGTTTCTGAAAGAAAAGATGAGCTGAGCAGTATATGGTCTTGCTACTGGCCCCGGATACTAAGGTGCTGCCCTTGGGAACACAGGGAAGTCTACTTTACTCTGGAAGTGAAAGCAGCAAAAGCCTAACAGTGGTGCCAGGTGATGCCCTCCCCATAGTAGTTTTCAAAATGTATTACTGGGAAATTATTTATAATCTGTAAGCAATAGCATTCACCATCTTGGATGATTCAGACCAACATCGGTATTAAACAGACCTCGGTCAAGGAAGAAAGAGAACTCCCTACATGTATAGTATAGGCTAGAAGCACACTGAAATAACAAGAGGCAAGTCAAGGAACAGCAACAATATATCATGTAGGTGTGTATATTATGTAGGTGTAGGAACGTCCAATACATATCTTCATAAGGATTCAGTAAAGGGAAGTTTTTCACTTCAATCAAAGATCAAGCAAATGGTAATAAAGATCTAGCATGGATAGAAGCTACACAATAATTCAAGAGGCGCGCATATTTGTGTTCACAGCATTCAGTGTCCGCATATGCTTTGGTGTTAGTAACTACCATGACTGTATTTGACGTTAACAGTATAGAAAGGGCTAAGTTTGATGTTGAAAACATGGCACCAATTAAATTCATTTTTTACTGTACTAATTAACACCGAACAGTATATCTAGGATTCTAGAGACCTCAATCTCAAAAGAAGAACATATCACAAAAACATGTAGAAAATAGGCATGCTATAATAGTTGCAGATAATGAGAAGACAATAAGAACAAAGAAATATAGCTTCTCAAGAGTTTTCTTCCAGGAACGTCGTAATTTTTCCTTTTTAAACTTGAAATAGAATTGCAATCACGGAAAAAGTTTCAAAACTACAAATTTCAATTAGAAAACACATGCATTGGAATACAATTATCCAACGAAAGAATGAATAACATATGAAGAAACTGGAAGAGAAAGAATAACTAAAATTATACATGTTACAGTTCCTCAAGAAACAAAAACGTATATGATTTACCAACGACTCACCTCCCTCCATAGACAAGAAAACCAAGGGCAGCAAACAATGAAACACCTGCAAGTATAAATTCACAATGTGATATATACACAAATACACAATTATTGTAGAGCCTTTTTTCCCCATCAAAAGAAGAGAAGAGAACTACAACACACATAAACAGCACCTGCAAAGAAAATCTTCGATAGTATGAGCACAACTGCAGTGGATTTCCACCATAAAAGCAACCAAAGGGCTATCTGTAAGAAATAGATAATAAGTGGTCATATCCATAAGAAAATCCATATAATTCTCAAATAATGACGCATCTATGGACTGATATCATAGAACTATTTAAGATTGTAAATTGCTTATTCATATAAGTCGGCATCACAGAATAGCACTATTTTTGTGTAGCAAGCTAAAAAGTACAGGAAAATAAACTTTAAATGAGATCTACCTTCCATCCTTTTATATAGTTACAGACAAAGTTTATGAATACACTACTTGGGCAAGAAGGAGATCAATTGGATTTTAGCAGCTTATGTGAAATTTAAGTTTAACTAGCTTTTATTTGAGTTTCAGGTAGCTTTATTGTCTTAAAGGCTAGGGTCCTGTATGCAAAGTTTCATAAGAGTTGTCAGTAATCTTCAGTCAAGAGTCTTCTTTCTGAACATTGTACTGCTAACCTATATATATATATATATATATATATATATATATATATATATATATAGATATAGTGCCACCATAAACATAATTGCATGCACGAGAATATTATGATTGTATCCATGGTTCCTCATCTGTAATAGTTTTCAACTCTCTACATCTTTTGTTATTCTATTTGTGCGTGAAACCCTATGAGAAAAGGTGCAAAGCTGTCCCCTCTATTATTATCCTTCCATACAGTTCTGTCACCAAGATTAAAAACCCTTTCCCACCTTATATTGCCCAACTGCCAAATTGTTCTTCTTTGCCGGAAATGACCAGCAGCAGGTCTTTTCGCCTCTTCCGTTAAACCTGAGGGCCCAATTCACTGCCCTCTTCCATGGGCTCAAAAACACTTTTATCCTTGATCCTAAGCCATAAACTCGATCATCTCATACTCAATTATCCTCATCAGACCCGATACAGCCAACTATAACAGTATTCATACAAAAAAAAAAAAAACTAATTGCATTCAGAAACACTAATACAGTCCCTTCAATGTACCATCACATCAATTCCTATAAAGCCTAATCCTATTTCCCCTAAAATTCCATCCATAGAAATCCAAATCCCTTTCCTAGATAAGGACATTTTGGACAAGATCTATTAGTTTGCCCGTCTGTATCAGACCTGCCTGGATGTATGTAGTAATATTTAAGTATTATTTTGTGAAGTACTTGACTGGTGCACATGCCTGATGCTACCACTCATAAATAATTTAAGTTTATTTTACTACAAGGCTGTTCGGATAGGCACCGAAATGGAGAATTGGTGAGGCCTTTATTAAAAAGAACTCAGTTGCTTGTGAAAAAAGCAAAACTCTTGGTTTAAACTGGACTCCTTTTACCAAATCTCACTAAAAGTAAGTTATGGCGTAAGGAAGGGAAAAGGTGTTGAAAACCATAGGCTAGATTAGATTAATTAATTACAGACAGCATTAGTCATTGCCAAATAATCAGGAACATAAGACCATGTTAGGAGTTGGATATAAGCCATGACAGAAGCTATATACACTTCATATTTGGTAGTAAGCACAAGAGCACACGAACAAAAAGGGGCATCATTGGCAGGAAATTATAGCAATCTTTAGGTCAAGGAAGCTCCATTATAATGTTATAGAATGAGTACGTCTTACTAAACAGAAAAGAGATGGATGCTCAAGAGATAATAAAAGGATCGCAAGAATCCCAATCATTGTTCCATTACCACTTGGAGCAGAGCCAAGCATACAAGTACCTGACAGCATCCCGTATCCTTGAAAATCATGAACAAACGAGAATTTACATAATTCACCAAACAAGTTGAGTCGTCAATCATCACTGTATTATTGTAGAGGCGTCTCCCTTTCCCTAACCATGGGCAGAAGACACTTGAGTATCCCCTGCCTAGGACCAAAGATTCCCATACGGGTTCTTAGGTACCTTTAGTCCATCTCAAGCTAACATTTGATTACATGATAGGAAGTGTATAAGCAAAATAACAAAATAGAAAAGAGGACATAAAAGCAACTTAGAACAGTTGTACATAATTTATTAGGTACGAAGCCAATATTGCATTTATGGTTTTATCCTATTGCGAAGACTTGTAAGACAAAAACCTTTCTAAGATTAGCATTAGAACATCTTTATAAGCTCCTCAGACCAGCGTGGGTGCTGGGTATCATAATCCATCTCAAGCTAACATTTGACGACAATGAGAGGGAAAGGTATAAGAAAACAAAACAAGCTAGAAAGAGGATATAAAAGATAACACAGGACAGATGTATAACATTTATATTGTACAAAGTCGATATTACATTTACGATTTTATTCTATTTGCAAGAAGCCAAGAAGACTTGTAAGTCAAAACTTTCTAAGATGAGCAATAACATCTTGATTAATTTTTTACTTCTGAATACTTCTTGCATTGTGTGTTCACTCCAAAGCTGTCCTATTTTGAATATTATTATATAGAAAGTCAATATAACATAAGATGGTTTTATTCTGTTGCAAAAAAAAAAAAAAAAACTTACGAGTCAAAACCTTTTCCTTAGGTTTTTTCTAAGGGCACCACCCTTTTTGCTAGGGGCTAGCCCAAAAAACTTTCAAAATATTACAAGTTTGCCATCAAATTTTTTTACTTGGGACTAGCCCAAGCAAAGGTATAAATACCAAGTTTTATTTTCATTTTCTCTCTCCCTCCTCTCTTTTCTTTTCTCCCTCAACTCTTTTCTTCTCTCCCTCAACTCTAGGTCAAAGAATTTAACCCCAACTCTTTTCTTTTCTCCCTACATTTTTTTTCAAATTGTTCTCCCCCTCAACTCTAGGTCAAAGAATTTACTATATGTTTAATGTTTTAAACATGAATTTCACATATAAAAGTTGAACTGTGTTTAATGTAGAAAAATATTGAACATGGAACAACCGGGATCATCAAATATTCCCGTCACGTCCGAAGAACACGTTCCCGCCACGTCCGAAGACCACTTTGATGCATCGGAAGCCCTCTTGGTAACCAAATTTTAACTTTTCATCGGGTTAAAATTTGTGTTGTGACACAGAGGACTGCCAACACTCTGGCAGTCCCGATCATAGACTAGGACTGCCAGAGAGGTGGCAGACCTTCACATAAGAAGGACTGCCAGGACCCTGACAGTCCTACATATGAGTAGGACTGCCAGGATCCTGGCAGTCCTTATGTGAAGGACTGCCACCTCTCTGGCAGTCCTAATCTGTTATACCTGAATGCAAAGTTTTAGTCAATACATTTAGTAAAGGTGTTTGATATTTATGGACACCAATTGTTGTACATAAGACGGTCTTGTTATTAACACAATTTGCTATTTATGGACACCAATCTTATGCACGGTCCTAATCTATGAAACCTATTTGCTTTATGATGTTGTCTAATTGTACTAACTTTTAAGTTCTATTGTAGCACTTGAGATCTTCCGATTTTGTGCGGCTCCAATTGCAGTCAATGTAGCCCATTTATTCTGGACCGATCTTTATTTTGAATCAAGCGAGGGTGCGGTACATTGGTGTCGAGAAGTTGGACGGAAAAACAATATATTTCTAGTGATATCCAGATCGGCTCGAAATCGTCCGGGACGACAAATTGTGGTGGCTGACCACTACGACGTCGAAATCGACTAAGTATGGATATATTTACAGTTTTACATTTTGTATATGGAGGACCACTTTTGTATACAGTGAAATATGAAGTCCACTAATCTATATGGAGTAAATTTTGTATACAGTGAAATATGAAGTTCAGTATGTTATATGTGTTTACATGTGTGCTATCTGTGTTATATGTGTCTACCTGTGTGCTATCTGTGTTATATGTGTCTACCTGTGTGCTATCTATGTTACATGTGTTTACGTGTGTGCTATCTGTGTTATATGTGTTTACATGTGTGCAAGTATGTGTGGCAAAATATACCAATTTGTTAAAGTATCTGATCCGGTATCAGGACTGCCACCCCCCTGGCAATCCTATTTGTAAGTCTCTGTGATGAGAATTTTGAAACTCTCTATCACAGAGAGTTTCAATTAGGACTGTCACCCCCTGGCAGTCCTACACAAAAGGAGGACTGTCAGGGTGCTGACAGTCCTAATTGAAACTTGTCATTCTCCGTGTAATTTAGCACGGAGAATGGCTATCTGATCCAGTATTAGGACTGCCACCCCCCCTGGCAGTCCTACATTGAACTAGGACTGCCAGGGTGCTGGCAGTCCTAATTGAAACTTGCTGTTACAGCAAGTATCAATTAGGACTGTCAGCACCCTGGCAGTCCTATTTGTAAGTCATTGAATTAATATTTGTTTGCGATTCTAAAATTTCGACAAAAAGTGCTAAAACGGAGGGTCAAATATCATTTTTTTGCGATTCTAAAATTTCGGAAGGCCGTCTAACGGTGAAGCTGTTAATCTCAGCCTCCTCAAAGATACGCTCATTTTGCGACAAACCGGGCCTCGTTTCGACCTTCCAGTCCCTCCAAAGTTTCAACTGACCATAAAATGCACCGGAATGACCATTCTTCGTCTTAATTTACATGGAGAATGGTCATTTCCAGTGTTAAAACGTAGGTGAATGACCATTCTTCGTGTTAATTTACACGGGAAGAATGACCATTCTCCGTGCTCCGTGCTAAATTACAGAGACTTACAAATAGGACTGCCACCATCCTGGCAGTCCTACATTCAATTAGGACTGCCAGGGTGCTGGCAGTCCTACATTCAATGTAGGACTGTTAAGGGGGTGGCAGTCCTGATACTGGATCAGATAGCCATTCTTCGTGCTAAATTACACGGAGAATGGCCATTCTCCGTGCTAAATTACACGGAGAATGGCCATTCTCCGTGCTAAATTAAGAGTTTTCAGTTGAGGAGATCCTCACAGAATTTGATAAGTAGGACTGCCACCCCCCTGGCAGTCCTATACTGAAGTAGGACTGCCAGGGTGCTGGCAGTCCTAACTCAAACTTGTTGTTGCAGCAAGTTTCAGTCAGGACTGCCAGCACCCTGGCAGTCCTAGTAGGACTGCCATGGGGCTGGCAGTCCTACTTATCATACTCTGTGAAAGAGTTTTCAGTTGAGGAGCTCCTCACAGAGTTTGATAAGTAGGACTGCCAACTGCCACCCCCCATGCAATCCTATACTGAAGTAGGACTGCCAGGGTGCTGGCAGTCCTAACTCAAACTTGTTGTTGCAGCAAGTTTCAGTCAGGACTGCCAAGGGGGTGGCAGTCCTGATACTGATACTCTGTACATAAAAAACAACAATTCATCACAAGTACATAAACAACAATAATTCATCACAACTACATAAATATTCCACATCCAACTTAAGATTCATCACAATAATTCATCACAATAATCCAACTACAATAATTCATCCCAATAATTCATCACAACTACAATAATTCATCACAACTACTTAAGTTTCAAACATTCCACATCCAAATTAAGTTTCAAACAAGTACATAACTATTCCACATCCAACTTAAGTTTGAAACAAAAAAAATATCCAGATCCAACTATATATCATGCCGGGCCTTTGAACGAGACTCCCTATTGTTCATGAAGGGGAAGTCGACCACGTCGTCGATGCGATCAAGCTCGTTGGCGACCGCGACACTAGTGTCACTTTGGCAACCTTTCCGAGCTTCGGGCGCCGGTTCGAAAATTGTTATCGGACGCTCGAGAGGACGTCCCGCATGTTCCTTCCGCTTTGATGCGGTGGGTCGTATTCTTTTGTTAGCGGCCGGTGGACTGCATGACAACATACAGTTATTAAATAATAGAAACAGAAATAGGACATGCAGTTACCCCCCGCATATGAGCATCATGCAGTTACCCACCCTCATATGTCATTACAGTAGGACTGCCAGGCATGTGGCAGTCCTAATGTAAATCAGGACTGCCACAGTCCTAGCATTCCTACTGTAAATCAGGACTGCCACAGTCCAGGCATGTGGCAGTCCTCTTTCACATGACTGATTTACATTAGGACTGCCATATGCCTGGCAGTTCTACTGTTATGAGACCCGAACTGCCAAAACGAGATGCTAGTTTGTCGTGTTCTAGGGTTAGGGTTTCAACATAAAATGTGGGTTTCTTGTGTTCGAAAATTAGGGAAGAGAACCATAAAGAGATTATAAACCTATTTTATCAAAACTTTTTCAAGAATTAAAAATATTCTAGGGTTTTGAATAGAATGTACAAAAATTTTGAAAAAATTAGGGAAGAACGTACCTAGATTCCGGTTGCTTTGACTTGCGTGTCATCTCCTCGAATCTACGAAGGTTGTGGAAGAAATCTCGGTGGAGGAAGGGAGTGGAGTGGTGGAGAAGAAGAAATTAGGGTTTTAGGAGAGGGAGAGGGAGAGAGCTCTTTTTTTCTTCTTGAGGAGAGAGAGTGTAGAATGACAAATGAAATGAAGGGTTTGGGGGGTTGGGCTGTCCCCTAGCAAATTTTGGGTGCCCCCTAGCAAATTCTCCACCTTCTTGGGTTGCCCCCAAGTAAGTGACGCCCCCAAGTAAGTGACGCCCCCAAGCAATTTTGATGGTGCCCTTAGAAAAAAAACCTTTCCTTATCATCATTATAGCATCGTCATTTGTTTGCTTACTTTCATACTTCACGTGTACACTATCCAAAATCTAATCAGCTTAGCCCCCCTGTAAAATGCTTCAGCTTAGCGTTCATTCCTGAGCTCGCAAACCTAGCCATAAATCCTTCTTCAAATATAGAAAAATCAAACCACCTATCATTAGGGAATGTGTGGAACTTCGCCTTGAATAACCCAAGAATTCCATTTGTCATTGTTAACCACCTCAAAGTAGCCAAATGTTGCATGCCATCATTTGTATTTGATTCTATACAAATTACACAAAAGCCAAGGGCAAGGAAAAATCTAAATTTCATGCAACATAAGCTTGATACACCATTATTGGGGTCAAAAGGCAGACCTATTTGTCTAGTTTACAAAATAAGTTGACACAAGGAAAAGTCTGAATTTCATGTGACATAAGCTTGATGACCATTCTAGAGGTCAAAAGGAAGACCTATTTGCCTTGTTTACAAAATAAGTTGACACTTCGAATTTTTTGAAGATAGAGTGAATTGTCCCCATTTTTTCTCTCTTAATGTCTCTTACTAGGCTCAACCAACAGTATAAGAGATTGACAAACAATGGTAGTGCCAAACCCTTACAATAAGTTATCTATATTTTCTCCTCTCTTTATTCCCTCTCAAGTTTCTTCTTGTAGTGATCAACAAATAATGGCAGTGCCAGGGCACCAATAAGTTATATTTCCCATTCTACTTTCCTCCTTCCATGTTCCTTCCTTCTCCTCCCCTCTTCCCACCACCACATCAAGTAGAGAACGTAGCAAAGAGAGCGAGAGGACTCGGAGGAGCACCACTACTAGCTGTTGTCATGTGCTGGCCCAGGGGTAAATATTGGGCTATGACAACTGCAGACCAATCCTCCCACGTGATCTTTAACACTTCACCAATGACAACTCATCTTTTCCTTGCTATGTATATCTTTCTTTATTTTCTCATTATTGTTGCATATGTTCTCATTATCGTTGCATATGACCTGATGACTTGCGACCTAGAAAGCAGGGACACTCCAAAAATCTAGGCCGTATCGTGTCGGAAATCGGACACGTACCAGATACACCATACTCCAAAATACACTAGCCACACCAAAGTAGGTGACATGTCCGTGTCGCTGTGTCCTACCATGTAGTCATGTATCCGTGCAACATATCATGAGACCAACGAATGAGAAGACTCTGTTTTCTCACTTTGTTTTCTACTAATGCAACAGACCAAAACCAGCTGGTGTCAATGCACCAGCACCAGTAGACAGATCAGCCTTTAACAGGTTAGTCTTAAGGATTTGCATTTGCAGTTAGGTTTCAGGTATGTGATTCAAGTTATAGTAATTAGGGTTTTTAAGTTCTATGACTTTAACAATGTGTAAGGTTGGATGCAAGTTCTGTATAATCCATCTGCATAGTGCACATTACCCTACATGTGCAGAAACAATTGAGTTCGTGACTACAATTGCTACCAGAAACACAGAAATCTAGCGGAAAATGCACACAAACCTACAGTTAAATGAATGGCAGCCTTCATTTATATCGCATGTGTTAGAAGGATAGAATCATAGAATGCATAAAATTTGAAACTGACAAAATTTTATTAGTTTGAGAAACAGAAATAAGTATAGTCACGTTTGTTAGATCACTTCTTCACCTTCTCATAGTCCTCAAGGTAAATAATAGTTTACAGGTTGGATTACTTCGTAGTTGCATATTCATATCTAGCTAATTATTTCAACAGTTTGTTATTGATTCATAAATTTTGGGCTTTATATACCTGTCACTTCTTAAAAGAAACAAGTGGCTGCAGAGGTTTGCAGGAAAAGTAGCAGTTAGCATGTTCCAAAGAATTGTGCAAGGCATATAATTCTAGATAATAGCAGCTTGCAAAGGGCCACCAATTGATTTATTAAGATAATGAATGCTACAAGCACCAGGAAACCAAAGAGGTGGAGTGATATTTACATAAGTAGGGCCCAAAACAAAAGGAAAAAAAAAGGGCTAAACCAGATGTCCAGAGTACACAACAAAATAAGAACCTAACTCCACAAAGGCTATCATCCTCCATTTAGGACCCACAAAAAACAAGGCTTCTGTGAAGCCGAGTCACCCAAAGAGGACATACTATATCCTGGCTAGGAGAATCTTAATCTGGCTGAGCAGACCCTATTCGCCTGTCGAGGGGCATTACCTGTCCAAAGTGTGGAATCCACAGTTATCTATATGGTTGCTCCTTCAAGAGGAAATAGAAACCAAACACAAAGTTACATCCAAATTGGTCCTAAGAGAAGGTCCGATGGATCACAATCTTAAGGTAGTCCACATGAGGACATCCAGTTTGAGGGGAGAAAGGGCTTTCCACTTACTGCATACTGAAGCCTAGACGGAAATGATGAAAGGGAAAGTAAGTTGATGGTCGATAGTCTTGGGGAGGGGTTGCAAAAAATGCACCCATATTGGTTTCCCAATTCCACTTGACAAAGTGGAATCTAGTAAGAAATAATTTAACACAAGAAATAAATAGGGTCTCATATAGATCGTATACTCCCTCATTCACGGAATTTAAGGCACATTTCAAGCTCTGTATGAATGAATTTGTTAAACAATAATTAGCAAAGTATAAGGACTAAATATTTGTAGAGAGGACACCAACTACTAACTCAAGCAATGATATAATACATGAAGACGACAACAGAACAGTGTCAAAAAGATAATAACTCAGTTAATTTATTAAACAACAACAATGATAGAGCCAATCTTTTTTCTTCCTACAATCTCCGTCAGATATCCAAATCAAAAGCAACAAACCTAACCGAAGACAACTTTCTGCAAAAGAACGCTTTAATGGCCAATGTAATACTAAACTGAACCAAATTTGAAATTTCCTCTTCAAAATCGTACCCATCAGCTCATTTTGAAAAGTGTGAAAAAGAAAATCAAACTTGGATTGTTATAAAAGAAAACAAAAAAGAATCATAAACACAGTCAACATCATTTGTACCCCCCCCCCCCCCCCCCCAAAAAAAAAAAGACCCCCCACCCCCTCAAACAATAAACTTGATCAATTTTTGGTCCTACATCAAATCTCCCCCTCTTAGAAGTTGACGTCTTCCTCAGGTGGATAGGAACGAGAGACTTCACACCCAAGATTGTTGCCTCTGGCGTTCTCCTCCAAGGTGTGAACTCCTCCAAGGGTTTCACACCGAAGCTTTTTGCATCACACAACTCATATGAGATGCCGATGAGAGAACATACAGTTCTTGAACTTGCTCTACTACCAAATGAGAAGGAAAGATCCAGGACGAGTCTTCCTAATGAAGTTTTCACAGGATCACGATGAAAATCAACGACCTCACAATGTCAGGTAACAAGGACTTCCCACCGTCAGGTAGTAACTGTTCACACCAAGACCGAGGAGAATAAATTCACATCCAAAGAAAAAGCTCCTTTTTGTCATAAATTTCCCATCACAAGAATACGAATATTGACGTCTTTTCTAGGTTTATATCCAAAATTCCTTATAAATTTAAAGATCAAGTCAAAATTAACTATTACTATCTAAACAACAATACAATCTGTTAAAGACCCTGCCACTTGCACCAAAACTATAGAGTGTAGCGCCCCGCTTTCGATAGGCGACGGACTTCATAATATGCTTGCGCCGAGTCAGATCGGTTGGAAACTTAGATGGCCATCTGACTCGATCGCTGATCTTGGTAAACGATAACACCTTGCGGCATCGATCAAATCGATTTGGACGGATGTTACGAGAATCGATCCAACTAATAGAACGACTTATGTTGGAATAAGTCCTAGATGCAGCTGGCTGCGTCTCGGCGAGTGAGCTCTATATAAGAATCCCTTCGACGTGACCGAACCGCTGTATGGTTTTCTTGGAGCTTTTGCATCTTGGTTTTGATGAGGTGCTTTCGCGTCGTTTTCTGAATGCAATTTACGAATTTCGAAGCAAGGAAAAAAGAAGGAATCCTAACAAAGTGTTGGTGACATTGCAGGAGCTCGCGTAACTAAAGCTTGAATGTTGCGAATCGCTTCGACGGTCGGCACGATCAAAGAACTCGATGGATGATTCAGCCCCTTCTTTTCTACTCTGTCCCGCAAACGAAATTCCTTTGCCACGAATTCATTCAAATCGACGATGCCAAGTTAAATGCATGCCAATCCACTAAGGTCAAGAACTCGGAAAAAAATGTATCGATTTAGAGTAATTTACTCTGAAAATATAAGTTTCGCACATAAACGAAAAAGTTTAAGGTTCTAGTAAAAAGATGACTATTTCACGTGCTGCAAAATAATATGAAACGTCGATTGTGGCTTACGGTGCCGCGGAAAATTTGGTGCCTACGGGATGCTAATAAGTCGGAAATACGGCTCGGAAAAAATGATTCGTTGCACGAGTAGGGTACAAATGATAATGTCGCTCAATACTGTCCGCGCTATACAAATCTGTCTGCACATATTAAACTGTTCACGCATTGGCATGGTCATGGACAGCTTGTGCACAAGTTAAACTTTCCTCGATGCGGTATCCGGGACATCGGAACCGAATCGACCTAGGAGGAATAAACAAATTCGTGCTTCGGCGCGAGGCATTACGGGACCTGCAGCAGGACTTGCAAACCAAACTGCAGGCACGTCGTAATGCCATATAATGTTCCTCGTGGTGCATAGCATCAATGACCGCACATATAAGATAGAGCATGCTCACCTATTGTCCTATGCAGGTAGTAAATATTATTTGTGTTTTATGCAGGGACGAGCACGGCCGTGGTAAAAAATATGATAAATCCTATGTTCTATTGTATGCTTTATTACTTCAAAAATGGCTATCGATATGAACTGAATTCATTTAGTTCTAAATAGAAAGACATCTCTAAAGCATGCCTACCTTAACAATCAGAGTCAGCTTAGACGAGTGGGTTCGTTTCGTCCACTTAGCAAGTGTGCTAATCCTCTCCCCCAATTTCCCAGGTGCAGCGGGAGCTCTAAACTGAAGCTGAAGTGCGGAAAGGCGTTTTGAAGCTCTTCCTATGCTGAAGTATTTTGAAGCCAATTCAATCGAAAGCTTATGTATAAAGGGACAAATGTATGGAACAGCAAGTGTTAGTTCAGGCAGCTTGTCGAGTATGTTTCTTTCTGTTTTCAATCAATGTAGCCGCAACGACATCCAATGTAATTACGACTTGCACTTCGTTACAAGCTATAAATGAAAAGCATATTTCTATCTTCCTATACTGCGTCTCAATTTGATGTGATTTGTGAAGTTTCAACTTGGCGTTTCAATATAAAAATCAACATAACGTTCTTGCCTTGTACGAGTGCAAATTCCAGACTCATACGGCATCACGCCTTAGCGAGGACGATCGACTCGGCAAAATAACACCGGGGGCAAACGGTTTGTCGACTCGGGACGTGACATAGAGTGTTGGTGAGGGTTGATAGTTAATATTAATATCACAGAAGAAAAAAAAAAACCCGTAGGTCAAAGACTAATTTTATGGGCCCAGAGTTGGATGCACGCAACAATATTTTTTTGATCCGCTTAAAATGCGCATCAAAGAAGATCCGAACTTGGATTGCTTTGACACCATTTTAAAGTCTTTGCTACTTGCACACCATTAATGCACAAGTTTGTGGGTGGACTTCATGCAAAAGATGGATATCAGTATGGCTACACTGAAAAGATAAGAGCTCCAAGCTGTGCAAAGATAAGCAAAACCATCACTCCCTCCTAAACTAGTAAGATAATGCACTAACATCTCTGTTGAAACCACGTACAAGAGCAGATCAAACAACTAACACTAACTAACATAAGGAAATCTAAACTATGGTGGATTCTCACAGAATAAGAAAATCAAACAAAACAGATAGTAATCATATGATCACCCCCCACAGTTATATGAACTTCCATTTTTTTTCCTACTCCGGATACAGTTCTGAATATGATTTCTCCAAAACATAATGAAGATAATTGCAGAAAATCACATCAAACCTACAATAAAATGCAAACTAATCATCCTCTTCCTCGCAGTATTCCCCCACAACACTAAAATGTACGAAATGTGCATACTATGTCTCATGGAGTTGAAGAGGCCTGATATGTTGCACACTAAACCATCCTCGTGCACACTTCCAGGAGTATATAACCTCTTACTTCACTTTACATATGGAGTACTTTCTCATGCTTCTCTTTTTACAAGATTGGTTCCAAGATCAATTGCTTGTACAATTTCCTCCATAAAAGCATATAAGATTTATAGCTTACTTCGAGTTATGGGATTGTCATTCCTTCACTCTTTGGTGCAATGTATCGTAGTGATCAATGCAATTTCCAATAGCTAATCGTATCATTTTACCTCTACATCTAAACTCTTTATAGTCTAGGGGAACTTTGAGGGTGTTCCTTGGTTGCATAAGCTTAAAGTGCAATCCAAAAGGTAGGTCTAACTATCTGCCAACTAGCCACCTAGGTATGGCCCTCTCATGCTCATAGCTACCTTGGCTACGTATTTGACATCAGGTAGAGGGTTGACATTAAGTCAACACCAGTCATAAAACTTTGTCAAATCTTGTATGAAGTTTTCTTATACTCCCTAGTCAACCCTATTCTTATGGGGGAAGGCGTGGATGATGATGATGATGATAGCTTACTTTTGAGTCCAAGAGCTACTAACACATGGTCTATGCACCGTAACAGTGATAAATGCATAGGAAGGCGTGGATAATGATGATGATAGCTTACTTTTGAGTCCAAGAGCTACTAACACATGGTCTATGCACCTTAACAGTGATAAATGCATACATATAAATTCAGGTGTGTATGCTAGTTAAGGATACACCAATGAAGGTATAAGCACAACATAATAGCAAAGAGAGGCACCAGTCAGCATCTTTTAAGTTCAGCTGATAATCATTTGAGCACAAACAAATTTGGAATTTGTGTTTACTGAATAGTCTTTTACTAGCCAACATGGCAACAAAAGCACTAGCAGATATATGGCTCGCGTGATACGGTGATGGGAAACACCTAACTGGTAGCAGACAAATAAGGTGTTCATACATGAGAGATCTAACCAAAGCATGGAGAATGTAATTATGTAACTTTCCTGATAATATTTGACTCAAGTGAATTTCCAATAACTCACATATTACATGGTTACTCAATATATATCAACTATACAAATAAACAAGCAAACAGATTAATCCTACAAAACCAAAGATATGCAGCCAATGGAACCACTTCCACCCTTGGCAGGGCAAGAAGATTTATCTTCTCACGAGCACTAGAGCAGTTCACGATCAACAATATACCTGTATAGCATAAACCACAGCATTGATCGTATAGAAACTCGGTCTTAGACCATCAGTTGATACTGCACGTGCCTGCCACAGATTTCAACAGAAAAAATAATAATAATTTAATGCATATTGTCATATCACAGCAAATGAAGGAACACATCAAACAACAAAGGACTAACCTGGTAGTATATTTCTGCCCAAAACAATACCAAGAGAGCGTAGGTAGTAAAGAACATAAGGCTGGGCATATCGAGAAGAACATGTTGGAAGACCTAAATGAGAATTATAGAGAACTTGGAGCAAAGAATGTCAGAATAGACAAAGACACGAGGCCTATTAGTGAACCTCGGTTTCAAACGTTGCACTTCCCGACGAAATATGAAGATAGTAGAGCGAACCACCAGACGAGGGAATATAATCATATGCTGTCTAATATGTGAAGGAAATTGAAATTTTGAGAAATTGGTGCTCACTGGCGTTCACCACGAATTCAAGAAATGGAAGACTTTTTGTGTGGTCCATCCTACTCTGGAACTCTACATTCAATTCTAACCAGTTGAATCTGAAAATTACAAGAATTCTCATTAATCAAATCAGTCAATTCTGAATTATACTTGATAACTTTTTCCAGATTGTCCTCACAGCAAAAACAGTTAGTCAGATACATTCATGTAACACGTCTTCAAATTTGTAATATCCAAGAGCCCAATTTCCCTAAAATGCCTTCAATTATCACCTCTTGGCACGTACATACAGTGTATGGTTTCTAGGAATTAGAACCACACGATTAACGAAGGCAAGGAATTAACTACCCTCAGTATTGCAGATTTAAACCCGAGACCCAAGCAGGCACATTACATGCATGTGTCAAGGTGTGACTTGGGCCGGGTGGCCCGGTCCCCGGCTCGGGCCCGGCCCAGTCAAAAACTGGTCTGTGCCGGCCTTAGCCCGGTCAACGACCCGGACCGGCCCGGCCCTCTAACCCAGCGAGTCCGGGGCGGGTTCCAGCTCTGGACCCGCAAACCCGAACCGGCCAACCCGGTTTGAGCAGGTCTGGGCCGGTCAAACCCGCCAAACCCGACGGGCCGGCCCAAACCGGGCCGATCCAAGTCCGGTCCAGCCAGTTTTTTTGAGTTGTTTTTACCGTTGGGAGGGTCAAACGACCGTTGTACCTCATTTTCATGGATGTTTTTTGACCGTTTCAAGAATTTTTGGTCATTTTGCTGAAAATGACCAAAAATACCCTTATAACAATTATATTTGGAGGATAAAATAGGTCATTTGTACCCAAAAAAAATCTACAAATAGACCAAAATTTATTAAATTATACACAACCATTTCTTTACTCGCTTACAAACTAAGCAATTCTCTGAAGATTGAACAAGAAGTTTCTGGGTTTGAAGTGCAAATATCTGGAGGCCAAAGTGTAGTGTTCTTGGTAGTAGTAGCTCTGGTCTTATGTCCAAATTATCACATGTTGTCAGCGTCCTGCAAAGGAAAAAACAAAAACAATCTTCCCTACCAACTCGGGAATTGTTATTATATTAAAATTCTTATGAAGAAGATGAAAACTCCCATCTATTTTTCCATTTTAGAATGGTGGAAAAGGCACAAAGAACGTACCATATACTTTCTTCTATAGCACGCAATATACTAATGGTCATGGTGTCTACGGTAGCATTGAAATCTTGTTTTAGTGCAGGTTCAAGGACTGAGCAAGAAGAGGAACAGGATATTGTCGGATATCTTGGAAGCTTGCGTCTGCGTTCAAGAATGGGCTAATACGGAAGAACGAACCCGAAACTCAAGAACGAAAGTGCTGACATCAGTAAGCTGGACTTTCGGTCTCTTACCTTGGAAGACACTACTGAAGGAGGAGCTGAGCAATAGAGACGGACGAGACGAAGGACGACGGACGACAAAAAAATACTTGTACATTTTTTACAATTCATTTAGAAATTAAATATCAATTTACAACTTGTACATTTTATTACAAATTTTATGGAAGAAAATACTTGTACATTTATTACAAATTTCATGGAAGAAAATACTTGTTTTTAGTTCATGTATTTTATAACATTATTTTAAGTTTTTTGAGTTTTTTTTAGTTTTTTTATTTTTTGAAAAAAAAAATTCATTATTTTAGTTTTTTAAGTTCTTTAAGTTTTTTTTCATCTTTTTAACTTTTTGTCCTTTTTTTTAAGTTAGGGGAAATTTATGAAATGCCCAAAAACTAAAACACTTTTTTTTCCTTTTCTTTTAAGTTAGGGAAAATTTATGAAATGCCCAAAAACTAAAACAGTTTCATGAAAAACCCACCGCTAAAAAAACTTTCATCGCGTACCCAGAATTAGAGAAACTTATCCAAAGCGGGTTCCAAATGACCCTTTTACCCTTCTAATTTATTCAAAGCACCCGCGAAACATACTCTTCAAAAAAAAAAAAGATTTCGATTCTTCATCTTCTTCGTTACGCTGCTCACTTTCTATTCTTCCTCTTCTTCGATACGCTGCTCACTTTCGAATCTAGGTTTTCTTCTCCAAAATCTTTCCATGTCAAAACGGAGGTCAAAACATCATTTTTTTTTGCAATTCTGAAATTTCGAAAGTCCGTCTAACGGAGAATCCGTTACTTTCAGGCTCCTCGGAAATACGCTAGTTTTGCGACAAACCGGGCCTCGTTTCGATCTCCCAGTCAAAAGTTATGCTTTCCAAACTTTCAACTCGCCATTCTCGTGGTAAAATCACGGAAAATGCCATTTCTAGTGTTAAAACGCAGGAGAATAGTCATTCTCCGTACTAAATGACGGAGAATAGCCATTCTTCGTACTAAATGACGAGAATGGTCATTATCCGTGTCAAACACGAGAATTGTCATTCTCCGTGGTAAAATCACGGAGAATGGTCATTTCCGTGATATTAATACGGATAATAATCATTCTCCGTGATCTTTACACGGAGAATGGACATTCTCCGCCATTTTTTACAACGGAGAATGGTCATTCTCCGTCTTTTTCGACACGGAGAATGATCATTCTCCGTGATATTAACACGGAGAATGACCAATCTCGTATTAACATGGAGGAGAATGGCCATTCTCCGTATTGAAAAAGACGGAGAATGACCATTCTCCGTGTTAAAACCACGGAGAATAGCTATTCTCCGTACTAAAATGACGAAAAATTGCCATTCTTCGTCACTTTACCACGGAGAATGGTCATTCTCCGTGATATTAACACGGATAATAATCATTCTCCGTGATCTTTACACGGAGAATGGACATTCTCCGTCATTTTTACAACAGAATGGTCATTCTCCATCTTTTCGACAGAAAGAATGGTCATTCTCCGTGATATTAACACGGAGAATGACCAATCTCGTGTTAACATTGAGAAAAATGGTCATTCTCCGTATTGAAAAAGACGGAGAATGACCATTCTCCGTGTTAAAACCACGGAGAATAGCTATTCTCCGTACTAAATGATGGAGAATGGCCACGTCACTTTACCACGAAGAATGGCATTCTCCGTGTTAAAACCCATAAAAAATTGTCATTCTCGTGGTT